>JAVGWX010000014.1:65682551-66135051 GCA_036924085.1 Ariolimax columbianus
ATGGCCTATGTACCAAGAAGAGCGACAGGCTTTGATTGATATATATATCTAGCATACATGCACTGCTAGAAAAAGCACGACTAGGATGGGCCGGACACCTCGTCCGTATGTCAGACGAGCGGCTCCCAAAGAAGCTTCTCTACGGCGAGTTGAGAGACGGATGGCGCGAGAGAGGGCGCCCAAAGAAACGTTTTAAAGACGGTCTGAAGGACTCACTAAAAAGTTGCCAGATAGACTTCGACACCTGGGAATGTCTTGCGAAAAACAGATCTGACTGGAGAAGCGCAGTCAAATCGGGTGAAGATGACCGTGTTGTGAAAGCCCAGAACAGACGCGAGACGCGGAAATCCCGAGCAGCGGGAACACCATCCCCTTCTACAAACCTCGTGTGCCCGATATGTAGCAGATGTTTTCGTGCTCGCATTGGCCTGTTCAGCCACATGCGCACCCACACCCAACAGGGAAATCTGTGACAAGGATGATGTCGGCGGTCCTCATCGACAACGATGGACAGCTATTATTATTATATATATATATATATATATGTCAGCATAAATTTACAGTGGGTGGTGAGGAAATAGATCAGGTTACACATTTTGAATATCTGGGCTCCTGAATTGACAAAAATGGTTACTGCTCGAAAGAAATCAGAAGAAGACTAGCTATGGCAATGCAGAGACTGAACAGCCTGAAGAAATTATGGCAGGGCACCAACAAAACGATAAAAGTAAAAGTCTTGAGAGCCTGTGTTTTTCCTGTGGCAGCTTATGGCTGTGAAGCATGGACGATTACCAAAACTTCTAGGCAAAGAATCGAATCCTTCGAGTCAAAATGTTACAGAAAGATCCTCAGAATACCCTGGACAGAGAAAAGAACAAATGTACGCATTCGGCAAGAGCTGAGCATAGAGGAGAACTGGTTTATCAATTACATTTTGGCTAGAAAATGCAAATACCTCGGTCACATCAAGAGACATAACGATCTTGAGAGAACGGTGATGGAAGGTATGGTGCCAGGCAAAAGAGAAAGGGGTAGACCAAGAAGACGATGGCACCAAGATATCCAGGAATGCCTGAGTATGACAGTGGCGGAAGCTGGTGTTTTGGCAAGGGAACGAGTTTCTTTCAGACAGACTGTGATGGGAGCGACATTCTACAATGGACATGCTACATGATGATGATGATATATATATTGCACTGCATAGGCCAGGCTTTCGTCTGAAATTGTCATATGCTAGTCCTGGGATTTGAAAGTTGACGGCTCAGAAACTTCACTAACAATAAGTGAAAATAGATTTACACAGGCCATCTTATTCTTCTACTGATTCCACAGGAACGTAAATAATTCACTTTATTTTTCCTTCTTCATATTTGGGACATTGGTTGCATGGCTTTCTTTCACAATGCAAAAGAAAACTCCTCACTCAGCTGTCTTTTAGTGTATGTGAATGGTGTTGTGCTCAAATATATGAGATGTGACTAACTCTACTGTAGATCCATTATGCGTCATTTATATTTGCCCCCAAAGGCATACTTCAAATGCGATAGTGGAGCAAGCCTGTCTCTAAAATATACGAAAACGTCTTTATAATCCTACTTTGCTATCAGAATCCCATATCAATATATCAATGGCGTATACATATGTCCTCAACCTTCATAAAAGGCATACATTTTTGTTTACATCAAAAGCGTCTCTTCACAAAATGTTGTTTTTCACTGGATTATCAAGCTATACAAAGATGAATCATCAAGAGTTAAGGGGCTAGATGCATTGTTCACAGTGTATTACCACGTGTAGCAATCGTGTTATTCTAGTTTCTATTACACATAGTTACACAGAAAACCACTTGATAAAAGCATACCAATTAAAACAAGCCACGTTTAATAATAATAATAATGTAATATCTCAATATTGGTGCATATTGTTAATATGAAATGGATTGCGTGGAGATTCCGTGGCGAAGGGGTTAAAACCGTCGGCCCCATGATCAGGTGGCGTGGGTTCGACTCCGCCGTCTTTTTCACGGGTGCTTGATGTGGAGTCCCCTGCATCTCGTAGTAGCGCCCTAGTCGTCTTGTCCTTTACTTGCCACTGGGGTCGAATGGTTGAGACAAGAGAGTGAGGATGTACAGGTGTACAGGTGTGGAGTCCTTATCATAGAGGGGAAATAAACATGCTAGAAAGAATACAAAAAAGAGCGACAAAGATGATAGTGGGATTCCAGATTTACAGTTATGAGGAACGACTCAGAAACACCGGCCTACAGTGTCTCGAAGAGAGAAGAATTCGTGGTGACTTAATACAGGTTTATAAGATGATCAGGGGAATCGATAAATTAGACTATAACAAGTTTTTTAAAATACAGCCACCTACAATAACACGAGGGCATAGCTACAAGCTGACTAAAGAGAGGTCAAGGTTAGATATTAGGAAATATTTTTTTAGTCAGAGAGTGGTGTCTGCTTGGAATGCATTGCCAGGGGAGGTAGTGGAGGCAGGGACAGTAAATGCATTTAAGAATAAACTGGATGCGCATAGCTTTTAGAGCAAGGTGATGTAAATGTAACTGATTGTATACAGACTCTGCAGGGTCTTCTAAACCAGTATAAAGACGTTAAGTTAAGTAGGATAAAAATTAGCGCAGTTAATCCTTACTAAAAAATAGTGCTACTAAAATTTATTATGCTATCATCGTCTACGACGGACAGTAGCCTTTGCCTTTTTGAATGGATTACATAGCAGACTGATTATTTTTTGTTGTTGCGCGGAGTGGGGGGCGTCTAGATGGTTTGTAGTTTAATTATTATTGTCTTCTTGGATTGTGGGATTTTTAAGAAGGTTGAGAACCACTGCTGTATTGTGATTTTTAGCAAACGGGAATAAGAGAGCAGTGACGTCATAACACAAATCAGCTCAAGACTGGTTGATGTGATCATGTATACTGTATAGTGCCTCGCTTGTAGGGAGTGGAGGAGTATATTAGATACATAAATATACACAGTCACGCACATTCACTTCACTTTAGAAACGCTACAGAAAAAGTTAGTTTTTTACGCTTGAAATTCTTCTTTCTCATCCTAGTTGTGTTAGTATATCTTGAGCATTATTTATAAAGCCTGTAAGAGCAAGACGTAGGTTGTATAACTGAGAGTTAATATCCCTACCATCCAAGAGATCTGTACAATTCACACACACGCACATATATTGTGTACATATATATTGTTTACAACAATTAGGTTTGCATCTCTACCATGTCTTGCATCTGGTTAATTATGTTATTTATTCAATAAACCAGATGTGTACAACTTGAACAGTGATGTGTATTTTTTTGTCAAAATCGGAAATGCAAGAATGTGTACTGAAGATGTTTGTTTACTTTCATGAATATGACAACTTGAACCATGCAATGAAACAAAGCAATTAATAAACAGATACATACTGACTTAAAGTACAGTTTCGTGTGTACGTGTTTCAAATGTCAAAATATAAATATTAAGATCATATTTATTCAACCAATAGCAAGCAAGATTCCACATGATTATAATGATTGTAAGGTAACGTATGTGCTTGAAGGTTGTCAGAGTAATGTTCAGACTAGTGTGGTAAGATTATTGCGTTTATAGATGATTTGTTCAAGAAAACTATAACAAGACAGTTAATATACCTCTCTTTACATCATATACTTGGTCAACACTGGAGCAATACACCAGGAAACACACACGTCTTTAATATAAGAATTTAAAAGCTACACATAACAGAACACCTAGCACAGGACATTCAAGTAGCCAGATAATAGTTGCATGGCCTAGTCGTGAACTGTGTTGACATTGTAAATGTTTACTCTGTCACAAGGGCGATGCATTTTTTTACAAGAAAGGGAAATAATAAAAACTAATATCAGAATAACAATAAATAGTTGAATATTTACATTAATATAAAACCTGCTTTTAAAATGCTTAAAACAGCATTTTTGTTGGAAATGCTAAACAAATTTTGAGTGGTACTGTTCACACTGGATTTGCAACATTAATATTATCATATTTATATTATATATACAATATTCAGATTTTTAAACGTCACTATGTTTGCAGTTTTACCTTATTTATGTATTAGAAAGTTGTCTCTCTTTGTGAACAGGGGTGTCTCCCTTTAAACACATAGAACGATAACAAATACTTTAATGTAAAATTGTTGAATATTTATTCAAAACAAATGTCTACTTATTAAATTCAAAATTCAAAATTGTATTTTATTAAACATGCTCTATTTTAATGTATGTTGTAACATTATTTTAATTTTCACACACTTATTTGAAATTATTTGAAAGCAATATGCAAAATTCAGGTCACCACCGCGCAGGGTTGAGGTTCACATGTTGCGGCATATATACAAATTGTAACTAAAGTAGTTTCAGCTACAGGAGCAGCCAGTGTTGTCTTCTGCCAGTTACTTGTCTAGTTCGCTCCATGACTTCGACGCCGGTCACGGTTCAAGGTTCAGCTCTTGTGATAAGCACGGCTTTGCTGTCACAATCGCCGCGAGGCGAGCGCCCGGGGTCGCGAGCTGTTCCTCCCCATATGTCTTGTACGAGGACGAAAGCAAGCGTGAGAAATTTGGTCGGGTGGATAATTAACACCTATCGCCTTCAGTGTACAGATGCCAATGTACACGTCCATGTGGTTCTGGTGTAGGGCCATAGCTCACTCGTTCTAGGTTGTACCTGGATAAAGAGGGGAGATGCCCAAGCCAGAACCTCTCACGCGAATTTTTTATGATGGGATAACTCTTATTTTTCAATTTTTAAATATTTATTTCGTTGCATCCCTTGGTATGTTGCACAGAAAGCAAAATCCACTTTGAAGATCTTGTATCTATAATTAACATCATAGTTAGTTAAGGAACATGCCAATGCTGAAGTATATCTTTGAACTAACTGTCACAACGGAATAATTGTTGCACCAGCGAAGTATATGAGACTATGTGGTTCCCGTGTAGTAATCCTGGCTAGGTACTACGAAACAGCTATAACCCAAATATCAGTAGTAAGCATTATACAACCACAGTACACGAATAGAAAGCGCAGGATGTAATGTTGTTAGAGCTGTTGCTGTTCACGCGAAGGCTCAAGTTTCGCTCTATAGTCGCATCATGTTCGAGTCTATTCAGTTGTAAATTTGATTTACTGTTAGGGTTGTCATGACAGAATGGAAAGGTAGTAGTTCTTCGAAACGTTGATGTATCGAACAATGAAGCCTGTAGTACTTCATCCCTGACGGCAGTGATTGACATGAGACTAAATTTACATCTTTCTGATATACAAGGCAAGACATCGGGAAAGGTAACCGTTCACCACGCCTCACAAAAGCTGAGAGGTTTTGCAATTACATTTCTACCACTTCATCCCCGATTACAGTGTTTCATTACTTATATTAATCAACGAAAAGAAACAGCGAGTCGACCAAGCTTATAGTCCTACAATCTTTTCTTTGACACACATTTCAAATATAACCAATTGTTTGTTTGGTCGATAGTCGTTACGGTTGGTGGTTTGTCAGGCCGTGCTGTTGTTCGTGAGCTTTGCTCGTCTGTGCCTTCATGTTGTACCTTAACTACCACTGGACGGTCAACATTGGAGTATTCTAAATGTCCACATCAATTCTTGTTTTTCACAAATTAGCTTGTAGTATGAACTAACTGTTGAGAGTATATAGAAATAAGAAGTCTGGTAACCCTTTTGTACCCCATGATATGGCGGAACTTGTGACAGAATGTAGTAGCTATCCTGACATCCCGAGCGTGCTGATGAAGTGGACAGGCGTCCTCCAGGCGGTTGTGCAAAGCTTGGCTTCATCTGCGTGTCACTCACTACTACGGGGATCAAATTGAACCTCACCTCGTTAGCCAGGCTGACATGAAAACAGCCCATTTCCAGGTAGGGTTATTAGGAAGCCGTATGAACGTCTTGGCCAGTATATTTTGCCAGACCCTGACAAACATGTCTGATCAGTATATTTTGCCTTACCAGACGTTAGTCCTTCTTGCCAATTAGAAAGTTAACAAATATCTTTTTTGATATCCTCTTTATTTGGTTTACCATTCAGTGCTTTTATTATAAGACGCCGAGGCAGGAAGTAAATGGCATCGCTGTGAATAGATGATGACTGGTTATGATCATTCTGTGCAGAACGTCGCTCCCATCACAGTCCGTCTGAAAGAAACTCGATCTATTGTAAAATCACCATGGGCGGTCTTCTACCCTGAGGGCAACTCTGCTCTCTCCTCTTACCTCACTCTGTCTGTTTCATTTGACTCTGTCCTACAGTCACACTCTTGCACAACTTTCACACGCGCCCTCACGGTGAGGCCCTTCCATTGCACTTTGGTTGGGCTAGCTTCTGAGGGCGTACAAACCTAGCATAGGTACATACAGACGCACAGATGCATCCAAGCACTGGTTTATGCATCCTGATATCGCCCAATTGACTACGGTCTGGGGTGGAAAATGTCGCGCCTCCGCCAGTAGAAACTAGTGAGGCAAACATCTAAGCAACAACAACATATTGTAAAATGTCCATCCTGTCACAGAGTCATGCCTTGACATCTTGGTGCCATCACCTTCTTGGTCTGCCTCTGCCCCTCTTGCCCGGACACATGCTTTCCATTACAGTTCTATCAAGACCGTTGTGTCTTTTGATGTGGCCAAAGTATTTTGATTTTCTGGTCATGATGAAATTTGTGAACCAGTTCTTTTTTATGCGCCACTCTTGTCGAATGTCTGCTTTCTAATTTTTTTCCATCCATGTTATTCTGAGGAACTTTTTATAACATTTCTTCTTCTTCTTCTTCTGCGTACACAGTCAGACAGTAACCATTATTTTCTCGAAAAAAGCGGCGGTCATCCTGAGACTCTCGCCACTACCATAGAGCTTGTCTTGCAGTTCCACTGGCAATGGCCACATCTGCTCTCTCTGATCCTCGTATGTCGGGCAGTTCTGCAGCAGATGTTCAGTGGTCATTTTACCAGTACCGCACGGGCATTCGTCGGTACACCCTATCTTCAATTTGTTGAAGAGGTGGTACCTCAGTCTGTTGTGGCCAGTGCGAAGTCTGAAGACAACGACCTGCTCTCTTCGGTTCAACTGGTAATAGGCATCGTTTTTGGTGTAACCAGTATGTTCGGTTTCCCATTTGGACATGTACCTGGCTTTGATAAGCCGTTTTGACTCTTCGTACGTCATACTGGTATCTATTTGTGGTAGCCTTGCACCTTCTTTTGCCAGTCTGTCTGCCTCCTCGTTGCCTTGGATGTTGCAGTGTGACGGAACCCACTGTACCACTACCCTTTTTGGTGCGGACTGTTGGCACAGTTTGCAGAGTGCTGCTCTTAAGTCATTAAGCTCAGTGTTTTTCTGGCTTTTTAGCGCTGTGACTACTTCGAGAGCATCTGTCAGCAGGACTATATGGCTCTGATTTTCACTGTGTGTTACCATTTCTTCCACTGCCGCCCTCAGTGCCTCTGCCTCTGCTCTGAAATTGCTCGTGTACTTACCAGTAGCGAATGACAGTGTTATTTTTCTGCCATTTGGTAGGTTCAGGAATGCTCCTGCCCCTCCGTTCTGTGTAGTGTTTGTTACAGAGCCGTCGGTGTATGCATGGGTCCAGTCCATGCTTGGGTAGCTTTTCGTTATGAAGCTTAGGGTAGTATCTCTCCTTTCTTTTTCGGTCTGGCAGTTTTTGTTTGCAATACCTGGTATATTTTCTACCACCTCTGGAAATATATCCTGCCTCCAAGTAGGTTTTCGTACAGTAGTGATGGGTTTTGGTGTTGTTAGTGCGTTTATGGGATCTTCGTGCATCTTTGCTTTGGCTATTTCTGCAAAGTTTCTCCGCTTTAGTTTTCCAGTTCCCAAATTGTTTAGCCTCTGGTACATTGGATGGTCCGTCAGTCTTCGGAGTTTCTCTGACTGCAGCTGGGCTCTGCAGTCTCTTCTGTCGGTCATGGATTGCAGTTTTGTTTTCTGAGGAACTTTTTATAACATTTCGACTTGAACGACTCGATTCTCTTCCTTGAGGTTTATGTAACCGTCCTTGTTTCGCATTCGCAGACTCCCACGGAAAAAAATCACAGCTTCTCAAAATTTATACTTTTATTGGTTTGCTGGTATTCTGCCATATTTTTCTCAGGTTGATTAACTTCTGCATTGTCATTCTCCTTCTAATGTTCTTCTAGCAATCACGATTGTTGTCAATCCTGGAGCTCAGATACTCGAAGTTCGTGATCTGTTCTATTTCCACACCCTCGAACTAGAATTTATGTTAACTTCTTGTTTTGTCGGTGGTCATTATCTTTGTTTTGTTTATGTTTGCAAAGATGTTTTGACCTTTGCTGCATCTGCTTGCGGTTATAAAGAGGTTTTGACCTTTACTGCATCTGCTTGCGGTTGTAAAGAGGTTTTGACCTTTGCTGCATCTGCTTGCGGTTGTAAAGAGGTTTTGATCTTTGCTGCATCTGCTTGCGGTTGTAAAGAGGTTTTGATCTTTGCTGCATCTGCTTGCGGTTGTAAAGAGGTTTTGATCTTGGCTGCATCTGCTTGCGGTTGTAAAGAGGTTTTGTTCTTTGCTGCATCTGCTTGCGGTTGTAAAGAGGTTTTGATCTTTGCTGCATCTGCTTGCGGTTGTAAAGAGGTTTTGATCTTTGCTGCATCTGCTTGCGGTTGTAATTAGCTGCTCTAACCACTCTGCACTATTTGATATTATCACAGTATCGTCTGCGTATCTTAGCTCTGGGATCTTGTATCAGCCGATTATAAAGATATTATCATCATCTCTAACGCTCCTCATTGTGCAATCTCCATAAATGTTAAATAGGTTTGGGGAGGGGATACATCCTTGCTATACTCCCATTTGTACCATCCCTTACACTTCTGCCCTACCCTCCCATGATGGCTGGTTTAGAACATTATTAAATGATCAATATTTGTTCGTGATAATCTGTTTCCCTGTCTAAAACTATCATTAGTATTTTGCTATCTGAAATGAAGAGCGGTTAATGATCCAATTTGGAAAATAATTACAGAATGGACGAGAACAATATTAGAATTATAGAAAAGGAAAGGGACCTAGGGGTTATAATAGAGCATACAGGTAAAATGAGTGAGCAAGTCCAGGTAGCAGTGAAAAAGGCACATGCAATGTTAGGTATGATCAAAAGAATATTAAACATAGGAGCAAGGAAGTGAAAATAAAACTGTATAAAGCATTAGTTAGACCTAGATTGGAGTACTGTGTAGAGGTGTGGAGTCCTTATCATAGAGGGGATATAAACATGCTGGAAAGGATACAAAAAAAGAGCGACAAAGCTGATAGTGGGATTCCAGAATCACAGTTATGAGGAACGACTCAGAACAACCGGCCTACAGTGTCTAGAAGAGAGAAGAATTCGTGGTGACTTAAAACAGGTTTATAAGATGATCACAGGAATGGATAAATTATATAATTTTTTTTTTAATTCAGCCTCCCACAACAACAAGATGGTATAGCTAAAAATTAACTAAAGAGAGGCCTGGGTTAGAGATTAGGAAATATTTTTTTAGCCAGAGAGTGGTGACTGTTTGGAATGCATTGCTACGGGAGGTAGTGGAGGCAGGAGCAGTTAATGCATTTAAGAAAGATTGGATGTGCATAGTTTTTTGGAGCAGGGTAATGCAAATGTAACTGGTTGTATACAGACTCTGCAGCGTTTTCTAAACTAGTATAAAAACGTTAAGTTAAGGCACCTGATGATGTTGGACCATAGACCACTTTGAGTGCATGCAAAATTTTGTTCGTATCATGTCTGCTAGCAAAACCTTAGATCTCATCTGCTTTATTATTCAGCCAGGAGTCACACATCTGTCGCAGCCCATTTTGGACGATTCTACTATGTTGTTGAAAGGGTCATTTTTGAATGTGGACTTTGATCATTCATATAGGATTTATAGAGATGACGTGTGTCAGTCAAAATAGTTTTACGTCATCTGAGTTCTCATATAGCCTGTTTTATTTATATTTTTAAAAATTGTATGTGTTTGCCTCACTAGTTTCTACTGGCGGAGGCGCGCCTATTCAACCCCAGACCGTAGTCAACTGGTCGATATTAAGACGCATAAACCAGTGCTTGGATGTATGTGTGCGTCTGTATGTACCTATGCTAGGTTTGTGCGCTCTCAGAAGCCAGCCCAACCAAAGTGCAATGGAAGGGCCTACCATGAGGGCGCGTGTGAAAGTTGTGCAAGAGTGTGACTGTAGGACAGAGTCAAATGAAACTAGATCTATTTTTTAGTATTTTTTTATAGCCAGACACAAAACCTTTGTAGCAATGTTATAGATCTGTTCACTAGGTTATGTCCATTGTTTTTACACACGTCTGACGACAATACGATTGTTTGGAGACGACCTTATAGGGTTTCGGCAAATGGCTGTTTGGTTTTCTTGTTCCTTGGTTTGGTTGCATCTCATCATCATCATCATTGATCAGCTTGTAGACTGGTTGTAAGGTTGTCTGAGTATGTCTCTCCATTTGACCCTCTCCTCTGGTTAATCAGTCCTAAGACTGGTTGTAAGGTTGTCTGAGTCTGTCTCTCCATTTGACCCTCTCCTCTGGTTGATCAGTCCTAAGACTGGTTGTAAGGTTGTCTGAGTCTGTCTCTCCATTTGACCCTCTCCTCTGGTTAATCAGTCCTAAGACTGGTTGTAAGGTTGTCTGAGTCTGTCTCTCCATTTGACCCTCTCTTCTGGTTGATCAGTCCTAAGACTGGTTGTAAGGTTGTCTGAGTCTGTCTCTCCATTTGACCCTCTCCTCTGGTTAATCAGTCCTAAGACAGGTTGTAAGGTTGTCTGAGTCTGTCTCTCCGTTTGACCCTCTCCTCTGGTTGATCAGTCCTAAGACTGGTTGTAAGGTTGTCTGAGTCTGTCTCTCCATTTGACCCTATACTCTGCAGTTCTCTTCATTTCAGCATAGGTTCGTACATTAATGTCCCTGCAGGCCTGTGATGTAAAATTTAATTGGATGCCCGGGTCCTCTCTTCCTTTGAATCTCTCACTCTAGTATCTTCTGTAGAAGCGTTTCATGGCTCCTATTGTGACCCAGCTAACTCAACCGACGTATTTGTATTATATTCAATATTTGTCTTAGTGCGCCCACTTCAGTGAGTACATTGTCATTAAATTCTGTTCTATCCAACTCACTCTTTCCATTCTACGGTAGCACCACATTTCAAACACTTCCAAGCTTTTTTCATCCTTCTTCACTAAACTCCATGTTTCACTCCCATACAGTGCAATTGGCCATTATGAGTAGCGATTACTCTTTTCCTCAGTTCTATCCCGACAGTCTTTGAGGTTAACAATTTCTGTTTTTCTCTGAAACCCTTTTTTATCATTGCATTACTTGTCTTGATTTCTGTCTCATTTCGGACATCGTCTGTTATGGTTTGACCCAAATATGTGAACTTCTGTACTAGTTCGATTATTACTCCATTGATTATCAAATTTATGTCTACGTTGCTTGGATATTACCAAGGTTTTTGTCTTCGCTGTGTTTATTTGCATGTACATTCTTTGGCTGGATCTTGTTTTTCTGCGTTTCTTTTGGCCGCTGTTGCCCAAGTGCTTGAGGTATATTCCATGATTTGTCTGATTGCATCAGTGCACACTTGCTCCCACGATGTACCAGCCAATTTGTTTCATCACATCTTTTATGTCCCTTGTCTGAATTTTTAAAATATATTTGGCTTCCAGGTAAGTCTCGAGCCAAATGTCATGCCAAGGAAAGTGGGTGTGACCAACTGGGGTATTTGTTAGTTTCCAATCTTTATTATTGTCTCTTTGTTAGGAGAGAGTGAAAAGAGAGTGGTGGAGGTTTTGGTGTAGTTTATTTTCAGTTCCGCTCTTTTGTCCAGTTCTCCACTGTCTTTTGGGCCGGACATTCTTCTTCTTCTTCTTCTCCATCGTACGCAGTCAGACATAAACCATTATTTTTTCGAAAAAAGCAGCGGCCATCCTGAGGCTGTCGACACTGCCATAGAGCTTGTCTAGTGTTGCCACTGGTGATGGCCACATCTGCTCTCTCTGATCCTCGTATGTAGGGCAGTTTTGCAGCAAATGTTCAGCGGTCATTTTCCCAGTGCCACACGGGCATTCGTCAGTGCCACCTATCTTCAATTTGTTGAATAGGTGGTACCTCAGTCTATTGTGGCCAGTGCGAAGTCTGAAGATCACGACCTGCTCTCTTCTGTTCAACTGGTAATAGGCATCGTTTTTTGTGTAGCCAGTATGTTCGGTTTCCCATTTGGTCATGTATCTAGCTCTAATTAGCCGTTTTGACTCTTCGTATGTCATACTAGTATCTGGTTGTGGTAGTCTTGCACCTTCTTTTGCCAGTCTGTCTGCCTCCTCGTTGCCTTGGATGTAACAGTGGGATGGAACCCACTGTACCACTACCCTTTTTGGTGCGGACTGCTGGCATAGTTGACAGAGTACTGCTCTTAAATCATTAAGTTCAGTATTTTTCTGGCTTTTTAGTGCTGTGACTACGGCCAAGGCATCTGTAAGCAGGACTATATGGCTTTCATTACTTTGACCTGTCACCATTTCTTCCACTGCCGCCCTCAGTGCCTCTGCCTCCGCTTTGAAATTGCTTGTGTATTTTCCAGTAGCCAATGACAGTATTATTTTTCTGCCATTTGGTAGGTTCAGAAAGGCTCCTGCCCCTCCGTTCTGTGTTGTGTTTGTTACGGAACCGTCGGTGTATGCATGGGTCCAGTCCATGCTTGGGTAGTTTTTCGATATGTAGCTCAGGGTAGTATCTCTTCTTTCTTTTTCAGTCTGGCAGTTTTTGTTTCCAATACCTGGTATATTTTCTACCACCTCTGGAAATATATGCTGCCTCCAGGTAGGTTTTCGTACAGTAGGGAAGGGCTTTGGTGTTGTTAATGCGTTTATGGGGTCTTCGTGCATCTTTGCTTTGGCTATTTCTGCAAAGTTTCTCCGCTTTAGTTTCCCATTTCCGATATTGTTTAGTCTCTGGTGCATTGGATGGCCAGTCAGTCTTCTGAGTTTCTCTGATTGCAGCTGGGCTCTGCAGTCTCTTCTGTCGGTCATGGATTGCAGTTTTGTAATCTTTTAAAGTTCTACAATGGGGGCCAGACATTCAAAACAGATCGTGTTCAATGTTTCATGTGGATGTGTGCACCACCGGCACTCTGGAGTATGTTCTGGTTGGATTCTGTTCAACTGACTGATAAGTTGTGTGTTGAGTACGAAAACGGAAAACGGTGCTTTAGTCTCTCCTTTTCAGGAGGTTGATGTTGTCTTCGGGATGGCCATATGTTTGTTGATTTCTTTCCCAGTATTTCCTATTGCCCATCTATTCTGCAAGGCTTCTTTGTCCGCAGTCTTCAGTAGTTGTTTGACTGTCTGTAGGGTTGTTGGTGTGTATTGTTGTTCTTGACTTGATCCCATCTTAGCCAGACTGTCTGCCTTGACATTGCCAGGTGTATTTGTGTGACCAGGAATCCATTGTATAATTATTGTGTCTTCCTGGGATGTGAGAAGTCGGTTGGTATCTAGGGATTTTTGGGTTACAAATTTTTTTTTATCATACCTGACATTGCATTTGCCTTTTTCACTGCTACCTAATTGTAATCAGGATCTATTTAATTATATGAATGTTCCTCTATTTGCCATTGTATTTTTCTCCACGTCACACGGTTAGTCACCTCTTACGACATGCTCTCTGTGAGGCAGTGGTGCTATTCTTGTTCTTGTCACACACAAAGACCCCGGCGGACCACACATGGTTTACAGTGAGGCTGCGATATTTCAGCCTGACACATCCTGTTTCAGCTGAATCTTTTTGGTTCCGAGTTTGCCTTCTCACTGCGATCCCTGTTTTCTTAGCCAGACTACACTAGTGCAGCCTGTTTCCAGAGCCGGCACTTAGAAGTGGGTTCGGTCCTTGTTCAGCTTTAGCTCACTGACTGACGCAATCAGCAAGCTATGAGTCACTGACTCCTGCCAGCTCATTTAGCTGCAACTTTTGCCCCCCCCCCCCCCCCATTATTTTTAATGATAGTAATTTTTGTTACATATATGAAAAGATCAACGACTCTCCCTCACCATAATGGTCAGATCCCCCTCACCATAATGGTCAGATCTCCCTCACCATAATGGTCAGATCTCCATCACCATAATGGTCAGATCCCTCACCATAATGGTCAGATCTCCCTCACCATAATGGTCAGATCTCCCTCACCATAATGGTCAGATCTCCCTCACCATAATGGTCAGATCTCCCTCACCATAATGGTCAGATCTCCCTCACCATAATGGTCAGACTAATGCACTCACTGATTCTTTCGATATTCCTCTACATGGACCACTACGGCTGAGCTCCAAAAAAGAATTCAGGCCATGGAGATGAGATGCTTTTGAAGACTCCTAAATGTCACCTACAAAAAGTGCATCACTAGTGATGAAGTACGACGTAGAATTGAGAATGCAAGTGAACTTTACGATGACCTCTTTACAATGATCAAAAGGTGTAAGCTGACTTGGTATGGTCACATCCCGAGGTTCAAGGGCCTTGCAAGTATAATACTACAGAATACTTCTTCTTCTTCGTTCATCCTCAGATCAAGGCCCCGGTTTCTCTTACAAAGGACACCGTTGTTTGTAAGGCTGTTTTATCTCCATACAGCTTTTGTCTCATATCTGTCTCGCGAGGCCAGTATTGTTCTCTCTTTTCCTGCGTGAGCGTTGAGCTACAGGGTACAGTACAAGGCAAGTGAAGGCGGGGATGTTCGAGAAAACAATGGGAAGATAACATCCATGAATGGACTAACCTATGACCCGAGGAGGCCTAAAAAGCAACTGCAGACAGAGAGGGGTGGCCCAGGTTTATGAAGGTGTCAGCAAGGTAGCCCCAACGAACTCAAGAGATCATGGGATGAACTGAGCTCAATTTTGTAAAACAACACAAAAATCAGTTTCTAGATATTACAAGTCTTCTGTTTTTTATTTCTTCATATTTATAAGGTATACAAAAAAATTAAGCTCTGCAGATAAAAATAAATACTGGACCAAGTCCAGACTTTCTCTCAACTTGAGCATTAATAACAAAGGATGAAAGAAACACAACAGAAATGACCATGTCTGTTTTCAACAACATAACACATATATTGACATCCAAAGAAACATCTCACTAATTAAAAACAAAATTTTTGCCTTCGCCTTATTTCTCCTTTCCCCAAGGCGGTGTGCGTTGCACTATGTTTTTATTTTGCGCCTGTTGGCCCAGTGCATCCGACTTTAGTGTGCATTTTATGTAAGGATCTGCTTCCTCCTGCATTTTCTAAGGGCTTGCTTCCCTGGGGTAACTACCGGTGCTGTGATTTGGGAGCAAACCCAGTACCGGTGAATTGTGAGCTTCTTTATGGAACCAATAGCCCATGTCGTCTCCCATCTCACAAATTAAAATGATAATTACAAAAAAGTGGTACATGTAATTGTTGTTACCAGACAGAATAGAAATATGGATCATAATTAATAAGGAAGAACTGTTCAGTACAGTGTTCTCCATCATAGGCAAGGAACAAACAAAACATCTTAACAAATCACAAAAGCTCTGTATGATGGCGGCCTGAACTTACCCATATATCCCTAGATTGAAACCAACTTCTCACATCCCATGAAGTCAGAATAGTTATATAATGGATCCATGGTCACTCAAATATATCTGGAAAATGAAAAGGCAGACAGACTGGATAAGAAGGGATCGAGTCAAGAACAACAGTACACACCAACAACCCTACAGACAGCCAAAGAACTGCTGAAGATTGCGAACAAAGAGAACTGGCCGAATAGATGGGCATTGGGAAATGCTGGTAGAGAAATCTACAAACATATGGCCATCCCAAATCCCAAAGACAACATCAACCTAATAAAAAAGAGAGACCAAAGCAGCATTTTCCGACTTTGCACTCAACAGATACAATATAACCGTCACTTGAACAGAATCCAATCAGAACATACTCCAGAGTGCCGGCCGGGCACACATCACTATGAAATTGTTGAACACCATCTTTTTGATTGTCTGGCACTTGCCAGTGTTAGGGAAGAGCTTCTTCCTCCGAGGCCAGACAAATGGAACACTTTGTACGGAACTAAACAATAGCTTACAAACACTTGCAGATACCATTATGTGGCATTGGGCCAAAGGGCAGGAGCCCATAGGCCGCTAGATCAATAACCAGCCAACCAACAAATCACAGCCACGACAACAAGAATGAACTTCACAATAGATACAACATGACTGAAGGTGACTTTGAATTGGATTAGGGTTTCAAACCTCCAGGTCAGTAATTGTATTTTTCCGGCCCAAAAATCGGATACTTTTTGAACACATCTTATATACAACGGGATTTACGTCATCTCCCTTCTATACATCTCTTTTTTCTGAATAAACTGTTAATATAACAAATTTTATGTTTGAACAAAAATTGAAGAATATGCAAACTATTGATTTGACTGAAAAGGTCAAGTCAAGACAGTCGTCCATTGTCAGGTGTGCGATGAGAAGAGGCGGGGTGGAAAGTGATGTGACAATTGGTCAAATAGCAGTACAGAGAGATAGAGGAAGGCAGAGATAGAAATATTGGACAACTTGAAGTGTAGTGAAAAAACTGATAGTCGGATTCCAGAATTACAATTATGAGGCAAGACTTAGAAAAAACCGGCCTATAGTTTCTGGAAAAGAGAAGAATTCGAAGTGACTTAATTCAGGTTTATAAGATAATCAAAGCAACGGATAAATTAGACTATAACAGGTTTTTCAAAATACAACCACCTACAAGAACAAGAGGGCATAGCTACAAATTAACTAAAGAGAGGTCAGACTGAATAATAGGAAATATTTTTTTGTCAGAGGGTGGTGAATGCATTGAAAGCATTGTCCCAGGAAGTAGTGGAGGCAGGGACAATTGATACATTTAAAAATAAATTTGATGCACATAGCTTTTAGAGCAAGTTTTTGAAAATACAACCACCTAGAAGAAAAAGAGGGCATAGCTATAAATTAACTAAAGAAAGGTCCAGATTAGATATTAGGAAATGTTAACCTTTACCGCACTAGTTGCGAAATTTTTAGCCTGAAAAAAATTTTCCTTTTTATGTTGCCTAAAGAACCTCTACACCTCACGGTAGGAGAGGAGCGATTAAGTAAGTAAGTATGTTTGCTAAAGGCGAGAAAACTAGTCAGATTGAGTCACTGGTTTACACTGTAAAGCAAAGGCCGTCGTCCATCGTAGACGATGATGGCATCATTTATTTTGCTAGCGCTATTTTTAGTAAGGATTAACTGCGCTACTTTTTATCCTCACTCTTTTGTCTCGAGCCGCCCGACTCCAGTGGCAAGTCAAGGAGAAGACGACTAGGGGGCGACTACGAGATGCAGGGGACTCCGCATCAAGCACCTGTGAAAAAGACGGCGGAGTCTGAAGTTGAACCCACACCACCTGATCACAAGGCCGATGGCTTAACCACTTCGCCACGGAATCCCACTTCCAAATAAATGCTACTGAAATGGCTGAACATACAGGTATTTAAATCTAAAAATAGACTTCACTTTCGTGTGCTTCGATTTCAAGTGCACAAATGGCTGGTTTTATTACAAAGTGAATTTTGAAACAATTTATTCTCTTTTTCACTCGGATTTGAAGATTATCCAATTATTGGCGGCAATGAAATTAAGTTGTTGCAACGGATTCTTTTGAGGTAGATCTGTTTAGCTTGTTTATGTAGATATTATAAATACATTTGTAGAGGAAACTAACAGATGCACTCATCTTGTAAAACTTCATTATCCGTCCTCTGTGGCAATTTTCCAAATTTAATCAAACACGATATCCCAAGAAATAGGTTAGTCTAAATGTTTGTGCTGTTTTTCAACATCTTCTTGTATCTCATAAACTAACACACACACAACAAAAACAATAATACCAACAAGTTCTTTATATATTTATGTTTCTACACACAAACAAATCATATATATAGTACAACAAATAAAAATGTTACAGGCTCTCAAAGTCAACAACCATAGTAAAACGTGACTAGCTGAACAATAATTCAGTTGCAGGGAAAATTGAGTCAATTTAAAGTTTTAAGGTTAAATCTGGCAAAGATGGTGCCATAACTGGCCACGAGTCTACATTTCTCTACTGTTTTGGATCATTATGGATGCCGCCAGACCACGGATTTGCCTGGAATTCACACTAGTCGACGACTTACACTTGTTTTCACGGAAACGTGGTGTTGTTTTCCGCCTGGACTTGGTATTTTGTTTTTTTTGTATGATTTCTTCCATCCGTTTATCCTGGTCTGGACGCCGGCTGAATGGCACTACGCTTATACCTGTGTTGTATTTCATGGGTTAGTTCTGCCGGTTCACCTTCGCGAATTTGGTGTGTGGGAATTTTAGATGCTACTATGATGAGCTGAATACAGCTGGGGAGAGATGCCAGACTCACTCACACGCTGAGTGTTGTCCATACGACCTCTTGTGGTTATCGAAAAGGCATGACAAACTGCGTTAGATGCCATCCCACCTTTCTTCCCTGCGGGTTACATGTTTACGGAAAGGCTTCGGTGGTAACCCTGAGGCAAAATCTGCATCCTATGCTATCTCCAGTCGTCTCGATGAATGTCTTGCCACTGGCAAAAGGTAGCTTAGGCTCTGTGAGTGAGGTTGACAAAAGGCGCAGTTTCTTCCTCACTTTAATCCAAATTACCTCGCAAGTCACCCATTTCAGCGGACACAGCAAGAGATACGACTGTCCACATGGCTGAACAAAGAGAGTGGTCTTCATCACTTGTGATGGACAACTAAGGTTAAATTTAAAAATTAATTATTTGCAATTTTTTGTTGCTGCCCTATTGACAGCTTCATCTGACTGTATTGCCAGCTCATCATTATATTTTCTCTTGTCTTTTGTAAACCTCTTTCTCGCTTCTTTGCTGGACTCAGTATATATTTCCTGCCCCTGCGGCTGTAGTATTTATGGTCTTGTATTTAACTTAACGTCTTTATACTGCTTTAGAAGACTCTGCAGAGTGGATACAACCAGTTTCATTTATATTTCCTTGCTATAAAAGTTATGCCCATCTAACCTATTGTTAAATGCATTAATTGTTCTTGCCTCTACTACTTCCTGTAGCAATGCTTTTCAAGCATTCACCACTCTCTGACTAAATAAATATTTCATAATAACTAATCTGGACCTTTCTTTAGTTAATTTGTAGCTATGCCCTTTTGTTCTTGTAGGTAGCTGTTAAATTCTGCCTGACTAATTTGATCTTTTCTATATATTTGCTATAATTTCTGTCGTTATCAAAGCTTTGTGTTGGCATTCTCTTTCACCAGACTTTCTCAACAAATCTCCTTTTATTTATTTATTGCCATTATTTTTTTTATTCTCTATTTCTAAGTACACATGTTATCGTTCAAATTACAACTGATCTTTTTCAGATGGTGCAAAATGGTGCGGAACAACTTGGCAGTGCCTCACAGACTGCGCCCACATCTCCCAGTGTTTGTGTTAAATTCTGTTGTTTCCAAATCTTCGATCGGATTATAACAGACACGGACACCACACACAAGAGACAGAGTACTCCTTACAAACCTCCCTCCTCGCAGCCCCTGTCCCAAGGCAGCGAAGTACCCAGCTCTCCCACAAGAGCCTCCAGGGATCACCATCGTCACATCCACGTATTATTAGAACACGGTAGCGCCGCCTCCTTACCGGGGGTTGCAAATCTCTAACAAAACGTCTCACCAGCACCCTCGCCAACAGCCGCACTGCCCCTGGATACTAGGTCAATTCAACATTGCCATCGCCAGTGTCAATACTGGCTGGAGGCACAGAAGAGGCCGTCCCCAAACAGTACGGCTCCAGCAAGTAGCAACCTCCTCTTCCGCCCTGGACGAGGCCTGGAACCACGCCACAGCTGTAGGTCATAGATAAAGCCGGCTAACGAAACGGGCCTCAAACACCTAAGTGAACATTATGATGATGATGATGAATACATTTTGGTTTGTTTTTGTACTGGCTTCCCTGTAAAAAATAACTTCTTTATCCTATTATTGACCTCTGATTATAATCTAATACAACTGTCGATATTTTATTATTTGAGCTTTAGCTGCTCGTCTTTACAATTTAGATTTTGCTTCTTCTAATCTCTTCTGGTCAACTTCATAAACTTCTAGAGAATCCTTATAAACATCTTCCTTCATATTGACCAAACTCTGCTTCTGATAGCCTGTTTTCCCATAGAACGACTTCAGTAATCTGACAGATTCAGGTATCAACATGGTCTCCGTTGGGATTGCATGGACCAGAGCCGAGTTGAATGATTCTTCAGCGGTGAAACGCCGGCCAATCAAAAGAGCATCGTTGAAGTTTGTCCCGGTTCCTAGTTTGTTTCTGGAAAAAAAAAACATTCAAACAAGTATTTATAATATTGGTTTTATAACTTTTACATTGAATTTCTCACACTTTACAAATACTAGCCAACGCGAGCGGAACATCAGCCCGCCAGTTGAACTGCACAATTTAAAACAAGTAGTGGGGAACTCAGGGTAAAGTGTCCGCCTCTGGTGCCGGTTCAAATCCCAGGGGAGACCAGGATTTTCTTCACGTGGACCTTCTGGTCAAAATTCCTATGAGCTTTGGGTAGTGAGATCGGACACCTCTGTTCAGTGTCGGGCACATTTTAAAACTCTTTGGCAGTTGGGAATCAAAAAATAAATCTACCCAAGTTATTTGTACCTTTCCCCAGGTGGTTTGTTAAGAGCAGCTATAGATGGCGCCTAACTGGCTGCGGGTCTACTTAGCTCTAGTGTTTGAGTCTATTAAATGGACTCACACATTAAACCAACCTTCAAAAAACTGGTTGTATATAGACTCAGTAGAGTCTTCTAAACCAGTATAAATATGTAAATTAAGAACAGATTAACCTTCACTTACCTTATTAACATATTACGCAATTTATTCTGCAGCTGCATTATTTTTCAGAGCGTCATGTTTTTCAGTTTACTATCTTTTGTTTGTTGTTGTATAGATATGAATTATTTGTGTTTAGCAGGCAGAGATGAACAAAGAACTTTCTGGTATTATTGTTATTGGAGCAAGAGAGTTTAGGGCAGGGGTGATGTTGTTGATAACTCAGAACAAAGGTACCTGAATGCGTGCATAGATCACTCTCTGTCTGGTCACTATGCCAAGGTCACTCACCGTCTCAACAAAGGAAAACGAAGTTGGGGCAAAGAATGTGGACAGGTAGGAACTGACCACTGGCGTTCCGATTTGGATAGTGGGGAAATGAGTGACAGACAGGAGGCCAAGAGAGCTTGCTGCGATAGATGAGTGACACAGGTGTTCAGAGTAATTCGTTCCAATAAAGACTGAATAGGGCCATCCGCCTGAGATCCAGTGGTCAGCTCTGATACTGCTTGACAGTATATAACACTAGTCAAAGTTTAGCTCAGGAGGCTGGATGGAGAGTGGATGAGAGCGAGAGAGAGACTGTAGATAGGAGTCCGTTTAGCTCACCGATTTGATAGAGGAGGGATTGATAGACTGTTGAGCACTATCAGGAGTGGAGCCTGAGACCTAAGTTAACTTACCACGCCAATACTGCAGAATGACTATCAAAAAGTACACCTTCGTGGGGTCTAATAGAGAACATGTGCTGGAATTAGATCTTCGAAAATTTTTGGGGCTACCCTTTAAGAAACTTGATTGTCTCGCTAAGGGAATTGACGGAAGGGCACCACCAGGTGTGGAACCTGCGGCTTAATTTGACTGAACACGCCAATACTGTAGAACAACTGACAAATTGAGAGCACTGCCGTTTGGGTCTAATAATGAACGTACGCTGGTATTAGACTCACGGACGACAAGTCAGCTCTCAAACACTCAAATGAAAGAACGCTACGGAAATCGTGTTTAACTCCGCAGAAACCGCAGATTTCAAATACCTGGTCATTGACAAACAAAAGCCCTCAATAAACTCGTCTGACCAAATAGTGAACGGGTGCTGGAAATAGATCTGAAGACAGGTCAGTTTTACCCTACAAATGACAGGGCGTTGCTACGGAAAACCAGCTCAAATCGAGAGGAGCCGCAGACACTTTGGTTCACGTACCAGGCTGATAAGCCAAGGGCGCGAGGCTACCATGTGGGGGATTACGGCCGAGCCCTTGAAAGCCGCAATCCCGCCCAAAATCTCAGCACCACTGCAATGGGAGGCTCCTACATGCTCGGGACCTGGGGCTTGCGCCCCAGCCCTATCAGGTAGAGCCACAGTAAGAGGTCCTTGCCGCCCGCAAATCAAAGCGGGCGGACAACTGCTTGATACTCACCCTATACGGCGATGGGGTGCGAAAAACACCAACCAAAGACTTAGAACCTGGTCGGGGTGTCGAAAACAGTAGAGCAGCCACCACACTGTGAACTGTCAAGACTCAACCACTGACCATGAGAGTTGTCCGCACACCAGGCGATCAACATCTCTGTGACATTACCAGGCTTGTCCTCTGGCTAAATGCACTCCGGTTACGATATCTACCTCTGTACGTTATCAGCCATAACTATCATGCTGGACGCAGAAGAGATGCAGACCAGCGGACATTGCACACCTGCCCCACTGTGTCAACACCCCAGGTGGCGGGGAATGCTAGGCGTACCATCCCTGCATAGAAGCCAAGAAAATAAAGGGAAAAAGAGATACCCCACTCACATGCAAATGCTACGTTTCTGGCAGGACGTGACGATCCTGGGATACAGACACACTGGACTGCCTCTCTTCCGGGTAAACCAGTCCATCTCATATATCACATATCATCATTGCACCCTATAGACACGAGTAGTGAACACTCGATAGTCTGGTAAGACAACTTCCATAGGAGAGAAAACTCTGATCGTAAACAACTGCTGCCTTGCAGATAGGCTGGGGACAGCCAAAGGCTAAGGAGGGCATCCCTACAGAAACGCCTGTTGAAATCGGATGCACGGGGCCGCAAGCCTAACAAAACAGTGCAACGTAAATCACAGTATGATGGCAGCACAACCTATTCGAAAAACGTATGGCGCTCATCCTGAGGAGACCCGCCAGGCAGCGATAGCGCCGGGCCCCACGCCTCGAAGGGGCCCACCCTTGACTACTGGTGGTCACCCACCCATGTGTCGTGGAGTCAAGGCACATGGCTATGGGGAAACGACTATTGGCCAAAACCTCAAGACCCTCAAAATATTACAGTGGAATGCGGAGGGAGTCATTAACAAAAAACTTTCCCTAACACACCACCTGCATGAAGGTAAGATTGACGTGGCATGTATCCAGGAAACGCACCTCAACAATAACCATAAATTCTCAATCAGAGGATACCAGACTTTCCGTCTAGATAGAGAATGCCACAAAGGAGGGGTCCTGATACTGACCAGAAACAGCATACCGAGTAGCGCGGTACCTGTCAATCACACCGGACAAGCAGAAATTGTAGGAGTTGACATAATGGCTCAAGAGACGAAGCTCCGCATTTTCAATCTGTACGGACCACCAAACAGAGACCTATCGCTCTCGAGTATGGAGGTCAGAGACTCCAACTGCATAGTGGTTGGAGATTTCAACAGCCACTCGGAGAGATGGGGATACTCTGACACAGACAGCAGAGGTGACGAAGTGGAAGATTGGGAGATAGATGCAAATCTCTCCCTAATCAATAGGCCGGAGGATAGCCCTAGCTTCTATTCAAGAACATGGCATACCACCTCGACTCCAGATTTGGCCTTCTCCACACAGGACATACACTATAAAATAGACCGCCAGGTGCTAAACCAACTGGCAGGTAGCGACCACAGGCCGATCAGGCTAACCATTGACATGGAAGTAGGCCCACAGGAAACAAAACCGCTCCCACGTTGGAATTACAAACGAGCCGACTGGGACAGATTTGCAATCCTGACAGATGGGCTGTGTGAAACCATCAACACACGAAACACCAAAATGAAGCCCATGGTAGAGAGCCTAAGCAAGGCAATAATGCAAGCCGCCACTGAAACCATCCCAAGAGGAGCTAGGAAAAACTATAAGCCCTACTGGAATGATGAGTTACAGAAAGTGGAAGATGCAGTAACAAATGCTAGGAACATGGCAGAACGAGAAAAATCCGTGGAGGCAAACATCGCCCTCAAAGCCGCCGCGGCGAAGTACAAACACACTCTCAAGCAAACAGCAAGAGAAAGTTGGAAAAATAAAACGGAAAGTTTAAACCTGGACAAAGAAGGGAACAAGCTATGGAAGCTAGTCAGAGCCATGAACGACGAAACCCCGTCAAATAAACAAATTACCATCAAGCAAGGCGAGAACTTGATCACAGGTAAGAAAGCCGCAAACGCCTTTGTCGATCACTATGCCAGAGCAAACCACATCGAGGTCCCTGCAGATAAGCATACAGACATTAGCGAAGAGCTAAAGGGGCACGAAAACATAAATACGGCTCCTGAAGAGCACATGATGGCCAAACTAACAATGCGCGAAATGGAAGAGGCTATGAGAACACTAAAGAGAAGGAAATCTCCCGGAAAAGACGGGATAACAAACGAAATGCTGATGGGGCTGGGCCAAACAGCGAAGAAAAAACTACTATCAGTCCTGAACCAAAGCTGGAAAAGGGGTATTGTACCCCAGGCATGGAAAGATGCAATACTGGTACCAGTACCAAAAACAGGAAAGGACAAAACAGATCCGAATGGATACAGGCCCATAAGCCTACTGAGCTGTGTCGGCAAGCTGATGGAACGGATGATAAACACCAGACTGATGTGGCATCTGGAAGAAAAACGAATACTAATTCCACAGCAAGCCGGCTTTAGACAGCACAGATCCACTGAGGACCAGGTCATCCTCATAGCCCAGGAGATAGAAGATGCCTACCAGGCACAGAAACACACAGTAGCTGTTTGGGTGGATCTGGAAAAGGCATTTGACAAAGTCTGGAAGGATGGACTTAGAGTCAAGCTAAGAAGAAGTGATGTTTGTGGGAAGATGTACAAGTGGATCAACCACTACCTCAAACAAAGAACGGCCAGAGTCCAAGTACAAGGGCAGATGAGCAAAAAGGTGACACTCGAGCAGGGAGTACCCCAAGGGGGAGTACTGTCACCCACACTCTTCCTGGTATATATAAACGATATTACAGAGAATATACCAAGAAGAGTCCATAGCTCAATGTTTGCAGACGATCTGGCTATGTGGACCTCTGAAAAGAATCTCACCATAGCAAGAAATCGGATGCAAACGGCCCTAACATCGCTGGAAGAGTGGGCGAACTCATGGCTGGTCAAAATAAACGAGGAGAAAACCACGTGCACAATATTCTCGCTCTCATTAAAACCCCAAAGTACCAAATTAAGCCTAAATGGCAAAATCCTGCAGCCAAACGACAACCCAACCTATCTGGGAGTCACATTTGATCGGCGCATGACATGGAAAAGTCAGATTGAGAGAAACCGAATGAAAGCCAGAGAAAGAATGGCGATCATGAGGAAACTTGCTGGCACAAGCTGGGGAGCAGACGAAGGCATACTAAAGAAACTGTACACTGGAAGAGTGAGACCAGTTCTCGAGTATGGCATCGCGGCATGGACAACAGCAGCGAAGGCGAACTTCAATAAAGTTAACAAACTTCAAAACCAAGCCATGAGAATTATAACAGGTGGCATGAAGTCAACGCCAATTGTAGAACTTGAAAAGATTACAAAACTGCAATCCATGACCGACAGAAGAGACTGCAGAGCCCAGCTGCAGTCAGAGAAACTCCGAAGACTGACGGACCATCCAATGTACCAGAGGCTAAACAATTTGGGAACTGGGAAACTAAAGCGGATAAACTTTGCAGAAATAGCCAAAGCAAAGATGCACGAAGATCCCATAAACGCACTAACAACACCAAAACCCATCACTACTGTACGAAAACCTACTTGGAGGCAGGATATATTTCCAGAGGTGGTAGAAAATATACCAGGTATTGCAAACAAAAACTGCCAGACCGAAAAAGAAAGGAGAGACACTACCCTAAGCTTCATAACGAAAAGCTACCCAAGCATGGACTGGACCCATGCATACACCGACGGTTCTGTAACAAACACTACACAGAACGGAGGGGCAGGAGCATTCCTGAACCTACCAAATGGCAGAAAAATAACACTGTCATTCGCTACTGGTAAGTACACAAGCAATTTCAGAGCGGAGGCAGAGGCACTGAGGGCGGCAGTGGAAGAAATGGCAACACACAGTGAAAATGAGAGCCACATAGTCTTGCTGACAGATGCTCTCGCCGTAGTCACAGCGCTAAAAAGCCAGAAAAACACTGAGCTTAATGACTTAAGAGCAGCACTCTGCAAACTGTGCCAGCTGTCCGCACCAAAAAGGGTAGTGGTACAGTGGGTTCCGTCACACTGCAACATCCAAGGCAACGAGGAGGCAGACAGACTGGCAAAAGAAGGTGTAAGGCTACCACAAACAGATACCAGTATGACGTACGAAGAGTCAAAACGGCTTATCAAAGCCAGGTACATTACCAAATGGGAAACCGAACATACTGGTTACACCAAAAACGATGCCTATTACCAGTTGAACCGAAGAGAGCAGGTCGTTGTCTTCAGACTTCGCACTGGCCACAATAGACTGAGGTACCACCTATTCAACAAATTGAAGATAGGGTGTACCGACAAATGCCCGTGCGGTACTGGTAAAATGACCACTGAACATCTGCTGCAGAACTGCCCGACATACGGGGATCAGAGAGAGCAGATGTGGCCATTGCCAGTAGAACTGCAAGACAAGCTCTATGGTAGTGGCGAGAGTCTCAGGATGACCGCCGCTTTTTTCGAAAAAATAATGGTTACTGTCTGACTGTGTACGCAGAAGAAGAAGAAGAAGAAGAAGAAGAAGAAATGAGCAGTATGTTCAGATGATGTCTATATAGCCCATTTGATTAAATATGATTAGAACGGCCGTCAGTGTGCTGCGACGGGTGTGAGGTAAAGGTTAACAAGTAAAGGCTTTCTCTTCTTGCAACCTTCTCCATCCTCCGAGCCATCTATTCCTCCCTCCGCCACCAGCCCGTTTCTTCCCCTACTCCTCTATCTTCAACTGAAAGAATGCAATATGTGGGTTTTTTTTGGTGTTTTTTTGCTGAGGTTATCCTAAAAATGATGATATCATAAAATGGAATATACTGATGAAAGTTTGAATAAGATTTTGAACAGCAAAATGTGAAGCAAAAAAATGATAGGTCTCATCTAGGATTTGAACCACAGACCTCTTCTTCTACCGCGTTCAGGCTGTTTGGTAGTGCTAGATCTCTAGTCCCGTCGCTAGAACAAAGTCCACAGTCCTCTTCAGATCATTGTGGCAGCGCCATAGCTACTGTGTCCCCTCGGCTCCCTCTGCCAGGTTTGGCATCGTAGGTCTCAATATCTTGGTCAGTTCTGTAGGAGGCGTTCGGGGTCTGGACTCCATTCCACATAGGCAGTCACTTGTGTGTGGTATCTTGAGACGATATAGCTGACCCAATAGTCTGCAGCGGCCTGTTCTCAGGCGAAAGATGGTGGTTTGTTGGTGTCTGTGGAACTGGTGGATTGGGCCAGTTCTATTGCTCACTTCCATGTCTTTTATCCATTTTAAATTGATCGGATTGTGGATAATAGAACTAGAGACATCTATCATCCTGGGCTAGGATCACACCCCTGAATCCCAATGCAGATTGAAAATGACGTTTAGGAAAGGAAGTTATTGTTTCGAATGCCCACAATGAGTAGGTTTACTCTTTTGTGCGCCCTGAAAAGGACGTTAACTGGTAGGTTGCAGTAGCTTTCCTCACATCCCGAGTGTGCTGATGAAGGTGGACCAGGGTCCTCCAGGTAGTTGTGCAAGTACGAGAGTTCAAATACCTGGGTAGTATGTTCACCGATGACGGCAGAGTGGACAGAGAGATTGCACAGAGAATTCAGAAAGCGAACAGTGTCCACTATTAAATTCACCGATTTTGAAACACTCTAGATTGCTTCTTTCAACTAAGAGGAGGCTGATAGATACACTATTTATTCCTACATTGTGTTACAAATGTCAATCTTGGTCCTTACTAGTAACCCATAGGAGTAAGATCCAGAGCTGTGTGAGAAGTGCAGCCGGAAAGACAATCCGTGACCGAATCCGCAACACCACGCTGAGGCAGACAGTAGGGACAAACCCAGATAGTGTCTACATTGACTCTCAACAAATCAGGTGGTTTGGTCATTTAGTCAGAATGCGTTATAACCAGCCTGCATCAAGAGCATATACTATGGAGGTGTCATGTTCAAGCAAAGGGCAGACCTCGACGTCGGTGGATCGAGGGTGTCTCTGCCACTCCCAGGTAGTTACACATAACGACAGCACAACCTTCCCACCTCTCTGCGACACCGTATGTCAGGGGCAGTAGATCTTATTTTTCTCAGAAAGGTCTGCCGAGTTCCACATGAAGAGATTTGAAACAAACAATTCTAACCGTCCTAATCCAGAACTCACCTTAAAAGTGACAAATGGAAGTTTGAGAACCTCTTGTCAATAAAAACTTCATTGAAGGAAATCCAACCTCTATCCAATCGAAATGACCGCAGATCATGGGCAAAAGCCAGAAGGGCTGATCCAGCATATGCATGGCCTAGAAATAAAGATAATTCCATTTTTCAACCCAAATCATACGTACACATATTATCAGACCTGGCTACAAAATAGATGTTGTTGTTGTTGTTGTTTAATGTCCATAATGAGTAAGTTATTCTTTTGTGTGCCATGACAAGGAGATTAAGTGGCGGGTTGCAGCAGCTTTCCTCACACCCTGAGCATGTTGATGAAGGTGGACAGCGGTCCTCCATGTGGTCATTCGACCATCGAGCATGTCTCAGTCACAATGTGACAATGTGTTGCACGCGGCCATTCACTCAATTTCAATTGAAATGGCCCATTGATTAACTGACTTCATGCAACCCTTAGTCAGTAACTCTACTTCGTTTGATTATTAACGTTAGTTTTTGCAATTTGGTTTGAGACTCTGAACTGGTTTAGAATTTGATATGTAGCTTGTTGTGTTGCCATCAAACTGAAGTAACACTTTTTGTGTGGTAGCGATTCAATTGTAAACAGATTCTAAAATTGTAGGTGAAGTCTAGGTAAATAGTTAGCGCATGTCTGGGTGCATTTGTTGCAGGTTTGCATATTGTGATAGTTCGAATAAAGCATTACTATACTTTTACAATCTCCCCACTTTTGCAGATTGTCAAGAAAAACACTTACATCAACAACGAAGAGCAATATTTCATCCTGATAATTCCTTCACAAACCTTTCACGTTTGCTCCACAGGACTGGTCTGCCATGTTCAAAACATGCATCAGAAAATGTTCATACAACAAATAAATGTACACTACAAATTTATTTCTGCTTATTAATTATGTAGCTGTAATTTATTTTAAAAAATTTTAGTTTTTTGTTAAATAAGTTTACAAATAATTGTAATTGAGAACTTGTATTTTATCTACTATTTTGGCAACTAAATAAATACGCTTATATTAAAATCGTATTTTTGATACAGTCGCATACTTTTTGTCATCATCACGAAGAGCAGTTGCATTTACCAGAATCAATATATGGTCATCGGTTTTACCAGAAGAGACAGAATGTGGAGCAACGACATTCGAAGTATGGTAAGCACTACGTCTTGTGTAGACTATTTCTTCTTCTTCTTCTTTTCGTTCGGTTTTATATTCTCGTTTCATTGCCACCAGATGGGGTGCCTCCATGAAGTGACACGTCGCAGGTCCTCAATGGTTCCCCACAGTTTGTCTTAATTGTTTCTTTCCTCGGGCCAGGTCTTCTCACGGGAGCCTTGGTGCAGTGGACATGTTGGCAGGACGTGGTCTGGGGTCCTATCTGAGTGACTTGTGCAACCTGTGCTGCTTTCATTTTATGTATGTCTGCAATGAACTGTTCTTAGGCGAAAAATTGTGGTATACTGTTTCCTATTCAGGCTATTAATTGGGTCCTGTGGGTATTTACTGTTTGTTCTCTCTATCCACTGTTGTTTATAATTTTTTTGGGGGGATGTGTGCCTTGACTTCTGGCAATGACACTAGATGGATGAATTATTTTCTTTGTCTTCCCTCCCTGGCCAGTCTGTCGGCCCATTCATTCCCAGGTATGCCGCAGTGAGCTGGAATCCACTGGAGGGTGATTTTATTGTGGTCTGAGAGTTTGTTTAGCTGGCATATCAGTTCCCTTTCCATACTATCTCGTGGTTTACTTTGTGTGGCCTGCAAAATTTCCATGCAGTCACACAAAAACACTATTCTGTTATCCTTTAAACCCTTTTCATCCAATAGTTTGACTGTTTCAATTATTGCCTGTTGTTCTGTTCTTAGATTTGTCGAGGGCTCCCCGGCAGCACTTGCTTTTTCTATAACGGTTCCATCCTGTAGAAGTATGACGAGTCCCGCCCCTCCTTTCCTCAATGCTTCCTCTCATGATCCACCTGTGTAGATGTGCGTCCACATTGGTCCACAACTAACACACAGCTACCCGAGTGATGGAGGTGACATCTGAATCACATACAACACACAGCTACCCGAGTGATGGAGGTGACATCTGAATCACCTACAACACACAGCTACCCAAGTGATGGAGGTGACATCTGAATCACATACAACACACAGCTACCCGAGTGATGGAGGTGACATCTGAATCACATACAGCTACCCAAGTGATGAAGGTGACATCTGAATCACACACAACTAACACACAGCTACTAGAGTGATTGAGGCAACATCTGAATCACATACAACACACAGCCACTAGAGTGATGGAGGCGACATCTGAATCATACACAACTAACACACAGCTACTAGAGTGATGGAGGCAACATCTGAATCACACACAACTAACATACAGCTACCCGAGTGATGGAGGTGACATCTGAATCACATACAACAAATAGCTACTAGGGTGATTAAGGCGACATCTGAATCACACACAATTAACTCGCAGCTACCCGAGTGCTGACTGTGATACAGACCACATGTTGGTCATTGCCAGCGTCAAGCTGAGACCTAAGAGAATCTTCACAGCAAAGCACAAACCCATTTTTGAGGATACATTTAGCCAACACCAAGAATCAAGAAAAATGTCTCAAGTTCCAACAGCAGCTTGCATTATAGTTCTTCGTTAAGAGGGGGTCTACAAAGGATAATTGGAATAAAGTGGCAGGATATGGCGAGGAATGAAGACTTATGGGAAAGAAACCAACAACATCTATTGGAACAACAAATGAAGCAAAGGAAGTGGAGTTGGATAGGACATACGCTGCGGATGGCACAACATAGCCGAGACAGGCTTTTACATGTAATCCTCAGAGAAAGACAGAGAGAGGTAGACAAAAAAATACGCAGAGAAGAGCATGTGAGAAGGAGCTAAAATTAAACGATTACACCTGGAGAGAGCCAGAAGGAGCACAGGACCGTGCATGCTGTCGGGATGTTGACAATGGCCTATGTACCAAGAAGAGCAACAGTCAAAATTCCTATGAGCTTTGGGTAGTGAGATCGGACACCTCTGTTCAGTGTCGGGCACATTTTAAAACTCTTTGGCAGTTGGGAATCAAAAAATAAACCTACCCAAGTTATTTGTACCTTTCCCCAGGTGGTTTGTTAAGAGCAGCTATAGATGGCGCCTAACTGGCTGCGGGTCTACTTAGCTCTAGTGTTTGAGTCTATTAAACGGACTCAAACATTAAACCAACCTTCAAAAAACTGGTTGTATATAGACTCAGTAGAGTCTTCTAAACCAGTATAAATATGTAAATTAAGAACAGATTAACCTTCACTTACCTTATTAACATATTACGCAATTTATTCTGCAGCTGCATTATTTTTCAGAGCGTCATGTTTTTCAGTGGTCGTTTACTATCTTTTGTTTGTTGTTGTATAGATATGAATTATTTGTGTTTAGTAGGCAGAGATGAACAAAGAACTTTATGGTGTTATTGTTATTTGTTTGTTAGTTTCTGAGATACAAGAAGATGAAGGCGATAGTGTTGAAAAACAGCACAAACATATGTAACAGTTCCATCCGGAGCAAGAGAGTTTAGGGCAGGGGTGATGTTGTTGATAACTCAGAACAAAGGTACCTGAATGCGTGCCAAGGTCACTCTCTGTCTGGTCACTATGCCAAGGTCACTCACCGTCTCAACAAAGGAAAACGAAGTTGGGGCAAAGAATGTGGACAGGTAGGAACTGACCACTGGCGTTCCGATTTGGATAGTGGGGAAATGAGTGACAGACAGGAGGGCAAGAGAGCTTGCTGCGATAGATGAGTGACACAGGTGTTCAGAGTAATTCGTTCCAATAAAGACTGAATAGGGCCATCCGCCTGAGATCCAGTGGTCAGCTCTGATACTGCTTGACAGTATATAACACTAGTCAAAGTTTAGCTCAGGAGGCTGGATGGAGAGTGGATGAGAGCGAGAGAGAGACTGTAGATAGGAGTCCGTTTAGCTCACCGATTTGATAGAGGAGCGATTGATAGACTGTTGTACGAATGTTGGAGATAGAACAGGACGACTGAAACAGCACACGCCATTGAGTCGTGATCCAGCCGCTCAATTAGGTGTGTGTGGGAGTTTTGTATTAATAGATAATCTGAACGTGTGTTGTACGCAGGACATATTGTAAACGATGTATGTCCTGACGATTTAAGCGAGTGTGTAGATCGACTAGGTGAGATCTAGATGTGAGTGTGATTTGAGTAGGACAATAGAACTGGGTTTTGGATAGTTGGGAATTCCATCAATAGCTAATGATTAAAATTTACGCTTTATTTAATATTTATATTAACATATATATAATATAGGAATATTTAGTTAAGATGATATGTATTGTATTGTGTTTGTACAAGAGTCAAAACGGCTTATCAAAGCCAGATACATGACCAAATGGGAAACCGAACATACTGGTTACACCAAAAACGATGCCTATTACCAGTTGAACCGAAGAGAGCAGGTCGTTGTCTTCAGACTTCGCACTGGCCACAATAGACTGAGGTACCACCTATTCAACAAATTGAAGATAGGTGGTACCGACGAATGCCCGTGCGGTACTGGTAAAATGACCGCTGAACATCTGCTGCAGAACTGCCCGACATACGAGGATCAGAGAGAGCAGATGTGGCCATCACCAGTGGAACTGAAAGACAAGCTGTATGGCAGTGGCGACAGCCTCAGGATGACCGCCGCTTTTTTCGAAAAAATAATGGTTACTGTCTGACTGCGTACGAAGAAGAAGAAGAAGAATGTATGCTGTTTGAGAAGGACAAACAATCAAATGAGCAGTATGTTCAGATGATGTCTATATAGCCAATTTGATTAAATATGATTAGAACGGCCGTCAGTGTGCTGCGACGGGTGTGAGGTAAAGGTTAACAAGTAAAGGCTTTCTCTTCTTGCAACCTTCTCCATCCTCCAAACCATCTATTCCTCCCTCCGCCACCAGCCCGTCTCTTCCCCTACTCCTCTATCTTCAACTGAAAGAATGCAATATGTGGGTTTTTTTTGGTGTTTTTTTGCTGAGGTTATCCTAAAAATGATGATATCATAAAATGGAATATACTGATGAAAGTTTGAATAAGATTTTGAACAGCAAAATGTGAAGCAAAAAAATGATAGGTCTCATCTAGGATTTGAACCACAGACCTCTTCTTCTACCGCGTTCAGGCTGTTTGGTAGTGCTAGATCTCTAGTCCCGTCGCTAGAACAAAGTCCACAGTCCTCTTCAGATCATTGTGGCAGTGCCATAGCTACTGTGTCACCTCGGCTCCCTCTGCCAGGTTTGGCATCGTAGGTCTCAATATCTTGGTCAGTTCTGTAGGAGGCGTTCGGGGTCTGGACTCCATTCCACATAGGCAGTCACTTGTGTGTGGTATCTTGAGACGATATAGCTGACCCAATAGTCTGCAGCGGCCTGTTCTCAGGCGAAAGATGGTGGTTTGTTGGTGTCTGTGGAACTGGTGGATTGGGTCAGTTCTATTGCTCACTTCCATGTCTTTTATCCACTTTAAATTGATCGGATTGTGGATAATAGAACTAGAGACATCTATCATCCTGGGCTAGCATCACACCCCTGAATCCCAATGCAGATTGAAAATGACGTTTAGGAAAGGAAGTTATTGTTTCGAATGCCCACAATGAGTAGGTTTACTCTTTTGTGCGCCCTGAAAAGGACGTTAACTGGTAGGTTGCAGTAGCTTTCCTCACATCCCGAGTGTGCTGATGAAGGTGGACCAGGGTCCTCCAGGTAGTTGTGCAAGTACGAGAGTTCAAATACCTGGGTAGTATGTTCACCGATGACGGCAGAGTGGACAGAGAGATTGCACAGAGAATTCAGAAAGCGAACAGTGTCCACTATTAAATTCACCGATTTTGAAACACTCTAGATTGCTTCTTTCAACTAAGAGGAGGCTGATAGATACACTATTTATTCCTACATTGTGTTACAAATGTCAATCTTGGTCCTTACTAGTAACCCATAGGAGTAAGATCCAGAGCTGTGTGAGAAGTGCAGCCGGAAAGACAATCCGTGACCGAATCCGCAACACCACGCTGAGGCAGACAGTAGGGACAAACCCAGATAGTGTCTACATTGACTCTCAACAAATCAGGTGGTTTGGTCATTTAGTCAGAATGCGTTATAACCAGCCTGCATCAAGAGCATATACTATGGAGGTGTCATGTGCAAGCAAAGGGCAGACCTCGACGTCGGTGGATCGAGGGTGTCTCTGCCACTCCCAGGTAGTTACACATAACGACAGCACAACCTTCCCACCTCTCTGCGACACCGTATGTCAGGGGCAGTAGATCTTATTTTTCTCAGAAAGGTCTGCCGAGTTCCACATGAAGAGATTTGAAACAAACAATTCTAACCGTCCTAATCCAGAACTCACCTTAAAAGTGACAAATGGAAGTTTGAGAACCTCTTGTCAATAAAAACTTCATTGAAGGAAATCCAACCTCTATCCAATCGAAATGACCGCAGATCATGGGCAAAAGCCAGAAGGGCTGATCCAGCATATGCATGGCCTAGAAATAAAGATAATTCCATTTTTCAACCCAAATCATACGTACACATATTATCAGACCTGGCTACAAAATAGATGTTGTTGTTGTTGTTGTTTAATGTCCATAATGAGTAAGTTATTCTTTTGTGTGCCATGACAAGGAGATTAAGTGGCGGGTTGCAGCAGCTTTCCTCACACCCTGAGCATGTTGATGAAGGTGGACAGCGGTCCTCCATGTGGTCATTCGACCATCGAGCATGTCTCAGTCACAATGTGACAATGTGTTGCACGCGGCCATTCACTCAATTTCAATTGAAATGGCCCATTGATTAACTGACTTCATGCAACCCTTAGTCAGTAACTCTACTTCGTTTGATTATTAACGTTAGTTTTTGCAATTTGGTTTGAGACTCTGAACTGGTTTAGAATTTGATATGTAGCTTGTTGTGTTGCCATCAAACTGAAGTAACACTTTTTGTGTGGTAGCGATTCAATTGTAAACAGATTCTAAAATGTAGGTGAAGTCTAGGTAAATAGTTAGCGCATGTCTGGGTGCATTTGTTGCAGGTTTGCATATTGTGATAGTTCGAATAAAGCATTACTATACTTTTACAATCTCCCCACTTTTGCAGATTGTCAAGAAAAACACTTACATCAACAACGAAGAGCAATATTTCATCCTGATAATTCCTTCACAAACACTTTCACGTTTGCTCCACAGGACTGGTCTGCCATGTTCAAAACATGCATCAGAAAATGTTCATACAACAAATAAATGTACACTACAAATTTATTTCTGCTTATAAATTATGTAGCTGTAATTTATTTAAAGAAATTTTAGTTTTTTGTTAAATAAGTTTACAAATAATTGTAATTGAGAACTTGTATTGTATCTACTATTTTGGCAACTAAATAAATACGCTTATATTAAAATCGTATTTTTGATACAGTCGCATACTTTTTGTCATCATCACGAAGAGCAGTTGCATTTACCAGAATCAATATATGGTCATCGGTTTTACCAGAAGAGACAGAATGTGGAGCAACGACATTCGAAGTATGGTAAGCACTACGTCTTGTGTAGACTATTTCTTCCTCTTCTTCTTTTCGTTCGGTTTTATATTCTCGTTTCATTGCCACCAGATGGGGTGCCTCCATGAAGTGACACGTCGCAGGTCCTCAATGGTTCCCCACAGTTTGTCTTGTTTGTTTCTTTCCTCGGGCCAGGTCTTCTCACGGGAGCCTTGGTGCAGTGGACATGTTTGCAGGACGTGGTCTGGGGTCCTATCTGAGTGACTTGTGCAACCTGTGCTGCTTTCATTTTATGTATGTCTGCAATGAACTGTTCTTAGGCGAAAAATTGTGGTATACTGTTTCCTATTCAGTCTATTGATTGGGTCCTGTGGGTATTTACTGTTTGTTCTCTCTATCCACTGTTGTTTATATTTTTTGGGGGGGATGTGTGCCTTGACTTCTGGCAATGACACTAGGTGGATGAATTATTTTCTTTGTCTTCCCTCCCTGGCCAGTCTGTCGGCCCATTCATTCCCAGGTATGCCGCAGTGAGCTGGAATCCACTGGAGGGTGATTTTATTGTGGTCTGAGAGTTTGTTTAGCTGGCATATCAGTTCCCTTTCCATACTATCTCGTGGTTTACTTTGTGTGGCCTTCAAAATTTCCATGCAGTCACACAAAAACACTATTCTGTTATCCTTTAAACCCTTTTCATCCAATAGTTTGACTGTTTCAATTATTGCCTGTTGCTCTGTTCTTAGATTTGTCGAGGGCTCCCCGGCAGCACTTGCTTTTTCTATAACGGTTCCATCCTGTAGAAGTATGACGAGTCCCGCCCCTCCTTTCCTCAATGCTTCCTCTCATGATCCACCTGTGTAGATGTGCGTCCACATTGGTCCACAACTAACACACAGCTACCCGAGTGATGGAGGTGACATCTGAATCACATACAACACACAGCTACCCGAGTGATGGAGGTGACATCTGAATCACATACAACACACAGCTACCCAAGGGATGGAGGTGACATCTGAATCACATACAACACACAGCTACCCGAGTGATGGAGGTGACATCTGAATCACATACAGCTACCCAAGTGATGAAGGTGACATCTGAATCACACACAACTAACACACAGCTACTAGAGTGATTGAGGCAACATCTGAATCACATACAACACACAGCTACTAGAGTGATGGAGGCGACATCTGAATCATACACAACTAACACACAGCTACTAGAGTGATGGAGGCAACATCTGAATCACACACAACTAACATACAGCTACCCGAGTGATGGAGGTGACATCTGAATCACATACAACAAATAGCTACTAGGGTGATTAAGGCGACATCTGAATCACACACAATTAACTCGCAGCTACCCGAGTGCTGACTGTGATACAGACCACATGTTGGTCATTGCCCGCGTCAAGCTGAGACCTAAGAGAATCTTCACAGCAAAGCACAAACCCATTTTTGAGGATACATTTAGCCAACACCAAGAATCAAGAAAAATGTCTCAAGTTCCAACAGCAGCTTGCATTATAGTTCTTCGTTAAGAGGGGGTCTACAAAGGATAATTGGAATAAAGTGGCAGGATATGGCGAGGAATGAAGACTTATGGGAAAGAAACCAACAACATCTATTGGAACAACAAATGAAGCAAAGGAAGTGGAGTTGGATAGGACATACGCTGCGGATGGCACAACATAGCCGAGACAGGCTTTTACATGTAATCCTCAGAGAAAGACAGAGAGAGGTAGACAAAAAAATACGCAGAGAAGAGCATGTGAGAAGGAGCTAAAATTAAACGATTACACCTGGAGAGAGCCAGAAGGAGCACAGGACCGTGCATGCTGTCGGGATGTTGACAATGGCCTATGTACCAAGAAGAGCAATAGGCTTTGATTGATATATATATATATATCTAGCATACATGCACTTCTAGAAAAAGCACAACTAGGATGGGCCGGACACCTCGTCCGTATGTCAGACGAGCGGCTCCCAAAGAAGCTTCTCTACGGCGAGTTGAGAGACGGATGGCGCGAGAGAGGGCGCCCAAAGAAACGTTTTAAAGACGGTCTGAAGGACTCACTAAAAAGTTGCCAGATAGACTTCGACACCTGGGAATGTCTTGCGAAAAACAGATCTGACTGGAGAAGCGCAGTCAAATCGGGTGAAGATGACCGTGTTGTGAAAGCCCAGAACAGACGCGAGACGCGGAAATCCCGAGCAGCGGGAACACCATCCCCTTCTACAAACCTCGTGTGCCCGATATGTAGCAGATGTTTTTGTGCTCGCATTGGCCTGTTCAGCCACATGCGCACCCACACCCAACAGGGAAATCTGTGACAAGGATGATGTCGGCGGTCCTCATCGACAACGATGGACAGCTATTATTATTATATATATATATATATATGTCAGCATAAATTTACAGTGGGTGGTGAGGAAATAGATCAGGTTACACATTTTGAATATCTGGGCTCCTGAATTGACAAAAATGGTTACTGCTCGAAAGAAATCTGAAGAAGACTAGCTATGGCAATGCAGAGACTGAACAGCCTGAAGAAATTATGGCAGGGCACCAACAAAACGATAAAAGTAAAAGTCTTGAGAGCCTGTGTTTTTCCTGTGGCAGCTTATGGCTGTGAAGCATGGACGATTACCAAAACTTCTAGGCAAAGAATCGAATCCTTCGAGTCAAAATGTTACAGAAAGATCTTCAGAATACCCTGGACAGAGAAAAGAACAAATGTACGCATTCGGCAAGAGCTGAGCATAGAGGAGAACTGGTTTATCAATTACATTTTGGCTAGAAAATGCAAATACTTTGGTCACATCAAGAGACATAACGATCTTGAGAGAACGGTGATGGAAGGTATGGTGCCAGGCAAAAGAGAAAGGGGTAGACCAAGAAGACGATGGCACCAAGATATCCAGGAATGCCTGAGTATGACAGTGGCGGAAGCTGGTGTTTTGGCAAGGGAACGAGTTTCTTTCAGACAGACTGTGATGGGAGCGACATTCTACAATGGACATGCTACATGATGATGATGATATATATATTGCACTGCATAGGCCAGGCTTTCGTCTGAAATTGTCATATGCTAGTCCTGGGATTTGAAAGTTGACGGCTCAGAAACTTCACTAACAATAAGTGAAAATAGATTTACACAGACCATCTTATTCTTCTACTGATTCCACAGGAACGTAAATAATTCACTTTATTTTTCCTTCTTCATATTTGGGACATTGGTTGCATGGCTTTCTTTCACAATGCAAAAGAAAACTCCTCACTCAGCTGTCTTTTAGTGTATGTGAATGGTGTTGTGCTCAAATATATGAGATGTGACTAACTCTACTGTAGATCCATTATGCGTCATTTATATTTGCCCCCAAAGGCATACTTCAAATGCGATAGTGGAGCAAGCCTGTCTCTAAAATATACGAAAACGTCTTTATAATCCTACTTTGCTATCAGAATCCCATATCAATATATCAATGGCGTATACATATGTCCTCAACCTTCATAAAAGGCATACATTTTTGTTTACATCAAAAGCGTCTCTTCACAAAATGTTGTTTTTCACTGGATTATCAAGCTATACAAAGATGAATCATCAAGAGTTAAGGGGCTAGATGCATTGTTCACAGTGTATTACCACGTGTAGCAATCGTGTTATTCTAGTTTCTATTACACATAGTTACACAGAAAACCACTTGATAAAAGCATACCAATTAAAACAAGCCACGTTTAATAATAATAATGTAATATCTCAATATTGGTGCATATTGTTAATATGAAATGGATAGCGTGGAGATTCCGTGGCGAAGGGGTTAAAACCGTCGGCCCCATGATCAGGTGGCGTGGGTTCGACTCCGCCGTCTTTTTCACGGGTGCTTGATGTGGAGTCCCCTGCATCTCGTAGTAGCGCCCTAGTCGTCTTGTCCTTTACTTGCCACTGGGGTCGAATGGTTGAGACAAGAGAGTGAGGATGTACAGGTGTACAGGTGTGGAGTCCTTATCATAGAGGGGAAATAAACATGCTAGAAAGAATACAAAAAAGAGCGACAAAGATGATAGTGGGATTCCAGAATTACAGTTATGAGGAACGACTCAGAAAAACCGGCCTACAGTGTCTCGAAGAGAGAAGAATTCGTGGGGACTTAATACAGGTTTATAAGATGATCAGGGGAATCGATAAATTAGACTATAACAAGTTTTTTAAAATACAGCCACCTACAATAACACGAGGGCATAGCTACAAGCTGATTAAGAGAGGTCAAGGTTAGATATTAGGAAATATTTTTTTAGTCAGAGAGTGGTGTCTGCTTGGAATGCATTGCCAGGGGAGGTAGTGGAGGCAGGGACAGTAAATGCATTTAAGAATAAACTGGATGCGCATAGCTTTTAGAGCAAGGTGATGTAAATGTAACTGATTGTATACAGACTCTGCAGGGTCTTCTAAACCAGTATAAAGACGTTAAGTTAAGTAGGATAAAAATTAGCGCAGTTAATCCTTACTAAAAAATAGTGCTACTAAAATTTATTATGCTATCATCGTCTACGACGGACGGTAGCCTTTGCCTTTTTGAATGGATTACATAGCAGACTGATTATTTTTTGTTGTTGCGCGGAGTGGGGGGCGTCTAGATGGTTTGTAGTTTAATTATTATTGTCTTCTTGGATTGTGGGATTTTTAAGAAGGTTGAGAACCACTGCTGTATTGTGATTTTTAGCAAACGGGAATAAGAGAGCAGTGACGTCATAACACAAATCAGCTCAAGACTGGTTGATGTGATCATGTATATTGTATAGTGCCTCGCTTGTAGGGAGTGGAGGAGTATATTAGATACATAAATATACACAGTCACGCACATTCACTTCACTTTAGAAACGCTACAGAAAAAGTTAGTTTTTTACGCTTGAAATTCTTCTTTCTCATCCTAGTTGTGTTAGTATATCTTGAGCATTATTTATAAAGCCTGTAAGAGCAAGACGTAGGTTGTATAACTGAGAGTTAATATCCCTTCCATCCAAGAGATCTGTACAATTCACACACACGCACATATATTGTGTACATATATATTGTTTACAACAATTAGGTTTGCATCTCTACCATGTCTTGCATCTGGTTAATTATGTTATTTATTCAATAAACCAGATGTGTACAACTTGAACAGTGATGTGTATTTTTTTGTCAAAATCGGAAATGCAAGAATGTGTACTGAAGATGTTTGTTTACTTTCATGAATATGACAACTTGAACCATGCAATGAAACAAAGCAATTAATAAACAGATACATACTGACTTAAAGTACAGTTTCGTGTGTACGTGTTTCAAATGTCAAAATATAAATATTAAGATCATATTTATTCAACCAATAGCAAGCAAGATTCCACATGATTATAATGATTGTAAGGTAACGTATGTGCTTGAAGGTTGTCAGAGTAATGTTCAGACTAGTGTGGTAAGATTATTGCGTTTATAGATGATTTGTTCAAGAAAACTATAACAAGACAGTTAATATACCTCTCTTTACATCATATACTTGGTCAACACTGGAGCAATACACCAAGAAACACACACGTCTTTAATATAAGAATTTAAAAGCTACACATAACAGAACACCTAGCACAGGACATTCAAGTAGCCAGATAATAGTTGCATGGCCTAGTCGTGAACTGTGTTGACATTGTAAATGTTTACTCTGTCACAAGGGCGATGCATTTTTTTTACAAGAAAGGGAAATAATAAAAACTAATATCAGAATAACAATAAATAGTTGAATATTTACATTAATATAAAACCTGCTTTTAAAATGCTTAAAACAGCATTTTTGTTGGAAATGCTAAACAAATTTTGAGTGGTACTGTTCACACTGGATTTGCAACATTAATATTATCATATTTATATTATATATACAATATTCAGATTTTTAAACGTCACTATGTTTGCAGTTTTACCTTATTTATGTATTAGAAAGTTGTCTCTCTTTGTGAACAGGGGTGTCTCCCTTTAAACACATAGAACGATAACAAATACTTTAATGTAAAATTGTTGAATATTTATTCAAAACAAATGTCTACTTATTAAATTCAAAATTGTATTTTATTAAACATGCTCTATTTTAATGTATGTTGTAACATTATTTTAATTTTCACACACTTATTTGAAATTATTTGAAAGCAATATGCAAAATTCAGGTCACCACCGCGCAGGGTTGAGGTTCACATGTTGCGGCATATATACAAATTGTAACTAAAGTAGTTTCAGCTACAGGAGCAGCCAGTGTTGTCTTCTGCCAGTTACTTGTCTAGTTCGCTCCATGACTTCGACGCCGGTCACGGTTCAAGGTTCAGCTCTTGTGATAAGCACGGCTTTGCTGTCACAATCGCCGCGAGGCGAGCGCCCGGGGTCGCGAGCTGTTCCTCCCCATATGTCTTGTACGAGGACGAAAGCAAGCGTGAGAAATTTGGTCGGGTGGATAATTAACACCTATCGCCTTCAGTGTACAGATGCCAATGTACACGTCCATGTGGTTCTGGTGTAGGGCCATAGCTCACTCGTTCTAGGTTGTACCTGGATAAAGAGGGGAGATGCCCAAGCCAGAACCTCTCACGCGAATTTTTTATGATGGGATAACTCTTATTTTTCAATTTTTAAATATTTATTTGGTTGCATCCCTTGGTATGTTGCACAGAAAGCAAAATCCACTTTGAAGATCTTGTATCTATAATTAACATCATAGTTAGTTAAGGAACATGCCAATGCTGAAGTATATCTTTGAACTAACTGTCACAACGGAATAATTGTTGCACCAGCGAAGTATATGAGACTATGTGGTTCCCGTGTAGTAATCCTGGCTAGGTACTACGAAACAGCTATAACCCAAATATCAGTAGTAAGCATTATACAACCACAGTACACGAATAGAAAGCGCAGGATGTAATGTTGTTAGAGCTGTTGCTGTTCACGTGAAGGCTCTATAGTCGCATCATGTTCGAGTCTATTCAGTTGTAAATTTGATTTACTGTTAGGGTTGTCATGACAGAATGGAAAGGTAGTAGTTCTTCGAAACGTTGATGTATCGAACAATGAAGCCTGTAGTACTTCATCCCTGACGGCAGTGATTGACATGAGACTAAATTTACATCTTTCTGATATACAAGGCAAGACATCGGGAAAGGTAACCGTTCACCTCGCCTCACAAAAGCTGAGAGGTTTTGCAATTACATTTCTACCACTTCATCCCCGATTACAGTGTTTCATTACTTATATTAATCAACGAAAAGAAACAGCGAGTCGACCAAGCTTATAGTCCTACAATCTTTTCTTTGACACACATTTCAAATATAACCAATTGTTTGTTTGGTCGATAGTCGTTACGGTTGGTGGTTTGTCAGGCCGTGCTGCTGTTCGTGAGCTTTGCTCGTCTGTGCCTTCATGTTGTACCTTAACTACCACTGGACGGTCAACATTGGAGTATTCTAAATGTCCACATCAATTCTTGTTTTTCACAAATTAGCTTGTAGTATGAACTAACTGTTGAGAGTATATAGAAATAAGAAGTCTGGTAACCCTTTTGTACCCCATGATATGGCGGAACTTGTGACAGAATGTAGTAGCTATCCTGACATCCCGAGCGTGCTGATGAAGTGGACAGGCGTCCTCCAGGCGGTTGTGCAAAGCTTGGCTTCATCTGCGTGTCACTCACTACTACGGGGATCAAATTGAACCTCACCTCGTTAGCCAGGCTGACATGAAAACAGCCCATTTCCAGGTAGGGTTATTAGGAAGCCGAGATGAACGTCTTGGCCAGTATATTTTGCCAGACCCTGACAAACATGTCTGATCAGTATATTTTGCCTGACCAGACGTTAGTCCTTCTTGCCAATTAGAAAGTTAACAAATATCTTTTTTGATATCCTCTTTATTTGGTTTATCATTCAGTGCTTTTATTATAAGACACCGAGGCAGGAAGTAAATGTCATCGCTGTGAATAGATGATGACTGGCTATGATCATTCTGTGCAGAACGTCGCTCCCATCACAGTCCGTCTGAAAGAAACTCGATCTATTGTAAAATCACCATGGGCGGTCTTCTACCCTGAGGGCAACTCTGCTCTCTCCTCTTACCTCACTCTGTCTGTTTCATTTGACTCTGTCCTACAGTCACACTCTTGCACAACTTTCACACGCGCCCTCACGGTGAGGCCCTTCCATTGCACTTTGGTTGGGCTAGCTTCTGAGGGCGTACAAACCTAGCATAGGTACATACAGACGCACAGATGCATCCAAGCACTGGTTTATGCATCCTGATATCGCCCAATTGACTACGGTCTGGGGTGGAAAATGTCGCGCCTCCGCCAGTAGAAACTAGTGAGGCAAACATCTAAGCAACAACAACATATTGTAAAATGTCCATCCTGTCACAGAGTCATGCCTTGACATCTTGGTGCCATCACCTTCTTGGTCTGCCTCTGCCCCTCTTGCCCGGACACATGCTTTCCATTACAGTTCTATCAAGACCGTTGTGTCTTTTGATGTGGCCAAAGTATTTTGATTTTCTGGTCATGATGAAATTTGTGAACCAGTTCTTTTTTATGCGCCACTCTTGTCGAATGTCTGCTTTCTAATTTTTTTCCATCCATGTTATTCTGAGGAACTTTTTATAACATTTCGACTTGAACGACTCGATTCTCTTCCTTGAGGTTTATGTAACTGTCCTTGTTTCGCATTCGCAGACTCCCACGGAAAAAAATCACAGGTTCTCAAAATTTATACTTTTATTGGTTTGCTGGTATTCTGCCATATTTTTCTCAGGTTGATTAACTTCTGCATTGTCATTCTCCTTCTAATGTTCTTCTAGCAATCACGATTGTTGTCAATCCTGGAGCTCAGGTACTCGAAGTTCGTGATCTGTTCTATTTCCACACCCTCGAACTAGAATTTATGTTAACTTCTTGTTTTGTCGGTGGTCATTATCTTTGTTTTGTTTATGTTTGCAAAGATGTTTTGATCTTTGCTGCATCTGCTTGCGGTTATAAAGAGGTTTTGACCTTTACTGCATCTGCTTGCGGTTGTAAAGAGGTTTTGACCTTTGCTGCATCTGCTTGCGGTTGTAAAGAGGTTTTGATCTTTGCTGCATCTGCTTGCGGTTGTAAAGAGGTTTTGATCTTTGCTGCATCTGCTTGCGGTTGTAAAGAGGTTTTGTTCTTTGCTGCATCTGCTTGCGGTTGTAAAGAGGTTTTGATCTTTGCTGCATCTGCTTGCAGTTGTAAAGAGGTTTTGATCTTTGCTGCATCTGCTTGCGGTTGTAATTAGCTGCTCTAACCACTCTGCACTATTTGATATTATCACAGTATCGTCTGCGTATCTTAGCTCTGGGATCTTGTATCAGCCGATTATAAAGATATTATCATCATCTCTAACGCTCCTCATTGTGCAATCTCCATAAATGTTAAATAGGTTTGGGGAGGGGATACATCCTTGCTATACTCCCATTTGTACCATCCCTTACATTTCTGCCCTACCCTCCCATGATGGCTGGTTTAGAACATTATTAAATGATCATTATTTGTTCGTGATAATCTGTTTCCCTGTCTAAAACTATCATTAGTATTTTGCTATCTGAAATGAAGAGCAGTTAATGATCCAATTTGGAAAATAATTACAGAATGGACGAGAACAATATTAGAATTATAGAAAAGGAAAGGGACCTAGGGGTTATAATAGAGCATACAGGTAAAATGAGTGACCAAGTCCAGGTAGCAGTGAAAAAGGCACATGCAATGTTAGGTATGATCAAAAGAATATTAAACATAGGAGCAAGGAAGTGAAAATAAAACTGTATAAAGCATTAGTTAGACCTAGATTGGAGTACTGTGTAGAGGTGTGGAGTCCTTATCGTAGAGGGGAAATAAACATGCTGGAAAGGATACAAAAAAAGAGCGACAAAGCTGATAGTGGGATTCCAGAATCACAGTTATGAGGAACGACTCAGAACAACCGGCCTACAGTGTCTAGAAGAGAGAAGAATTCGTGGTGACTTAAAACAGGTTTATAAGATGATCACAGGAATGGATAAATTATATAATTTTTTTTTTAAATTCAGCCTCCCACAACAACAAGATGGTATAGCTAAAAATTAACTAAAGAGAGGCCTGGGTTAGATATTAGGAAATATTTTTTTAGCCAGAGAGTGGTGAATGTTTGGAATGCATTGCTACGGGAGGTAGTGGAGGCAGGGGCAGTTAATGCATTTAAGAAAGATTGGATGTGCATAGTTTTTTGGAGCAGGGTAATGCAAATGTAACTGGTTGTATACAGACTCTGCAGCGTTTTCTAAACTAGTATAAAAACGTTAAGTTAAGGCACCTGATGATGTTGGACCATAGACCACTTTGAGTGCATGCAAAATTTTGTTCGTATCATGTCTGCTAGCAAAACCTTAGATCTCATCTGCTTTATTATTCAGCCAGGAGTCACACATCTGTCGCAGCCCATTTTGGACGATTCTACTATGTTGTTGAAAGGGTCATTTTTGAATGTGGACTTTGATCATTCATATAGGATTTATAGAGATGACGTGTGTCAGTCAAAATAGTTTTACGTCATCTGAGTTCTCATATAGCCTGTTTTATTTATATTTTTAAAAATTGTATGTGTTTGCCTCACTAGTTTCTACTGGCGGAGGCGCGCCTATTCAACCCCAGACCGTAGTCAACTGGTCGATATTAAGACGCATAAACCAGTGCTTGGATGTATGTGTGCGTCTGTATGTATCTATGCTAGGTTTGTGCGCTATCAGAAGCCAGCCCAACCAAAGTGCAATGGAAGGGCCTACCATGAGGGCGCGTGTGAAAGTTGTGCAAGAGTGTGACTGTAGGACAGAGTCAAATGAAACTAGATCTATTTTTTAGTATTTTTTTATAGCCAGACACAAAACCTTTGTAGCAATGTTATAGATCTGTTCACTAGGTTATGTCCATTGTTTTTACACACGTCTGACGACAATACGATTGTTTGGAGACGACCTTATAGGGTTTCGGCAAATGGCTGTTTGGTTTTCTTGTTCCTTGGTTTGGTTGCATCTCATCATCATCATCATTGATCAGCTTGTAGACTGGTTGTAAGGTTGTCTGAGTATGTCTCTCCATTTGACCCTCTCCTCTGGTTAATCAGTCCTAAGACTGGTTGTAAGGTTGTCTGAGTCTGTCTCTCCATTTGACCCTCTCCTCTGGTTGATCAGTCCTAAGACTGGTTGTAAGGTTGTCTGAGTCTGTCTCTCCATTTGACCCTCTCCTCTGGTTAATCAGTCCTAAGACTGGTTGTAAGGTTGTCTGAGTCTGTCTCTCCATTTGACCCTCTCTTCTGGTTGATCAGTCCTAAGACTGGTTGTAAGGTTGTCTGAGTCTGTCTCTCCATTTGACCCTCTCCTCTGGTTAATCAGTCCTAAGACAGGTTGTAAGGTTGTCTGAGTCTGTCTCTCCATTTGACCCTCTCCTCTGGTTGATCAGTCCTAAGACTGGTTGTAAGGTTGTCTGAGTCTGTCTCTCCATTTGACCCTATACTCTGCAGTTCTCTTCATTTCAGCATAGGTTCGTACATTAATGTCCCTGCAGGCCTGTGATGTAAAATTTAATTGGATGCCCGGGTCCTCTCTTCCTTTGAATCTCTCACTCTAGTATCTTCTGTAGAAGCGTTTCATGGCTCCTATTGTGACCCAGCTAACTCAACCGACGTATTTGTATTATATTCAATATTTGTCTTAGTGCGCCCACTTCAGTGAGTACATTGTCATTAAATTCTGTTCTATCCAACTCACTCTTTCCATTCTACGGTAGCACCACATTTCAAACACTTCCAAGCTTTTTTCATCCTTCTTCACTAAACTCCATGTTTCACTCCCATACAGTGCAATTGGCCATTATGAGTAGCGATTACTCTTTTCCTCAGTTCTATCCCGACAGTCTTTAAGGTTAACAATTTCTGTTTTTCTCTGAAACCCTTTTTTATCATTGCATTACTTGTCTTGATTTCTGTCTCATTTCGGACATCGTCTGTTATGGTTTGACCCAAATATGTGAACTTCTGTACTAGTTCGATTATTACTCCATTGATTATCAAATTTATGTCTACGTTGCTTGGATATTACCAAGGTTTTTGTCTTCGCTGTGTTTATTTGCATGTACATTCTTTGGCTGGATCTTGTTTTTCTGCGTTTCTTTTGGCCGCTGTTGCCCAAGTGCTTGAGGTATATTCCATGATTTGTCTGATTGCATCAGTGCACACTTGCTCCCACGATGTACCAGCCAATTTGTTTCATCACATCCTTTATGTCCCTTGTCTGAATTTTTAAAATATATTTGGCTTCCAGGTAAGTCTCGAGCCAAATGTCATGCCAAGGAAAGTGGGTGTGACCAACTGGGATATTTGTTAGTTTCCAATCTTTATTATTGTCTCTTTGTTAGGAGAGAGTAAAAAGAGAGTGGTGGAGGTTTTGGTGTAGTTTATTTTCAGTTCCGCTCTTTTGTCCAGTTCTCCACTGTCTTTTGGGCCGGACATTCTTCTTCTTCTTCTTCTCCATCGTACGCAGTCAGACATAAACCATTATTTTTTCGAAAAAAGCAGCGGCCATCCTGAGGCTGTCGACACTGCCATAGAGCTTGTCTAGTGTTGCCACTGGTGATGGCCACATCTGCTCTCTCTGATCCTCGTATGTAGGGCAGTTTTGCAGCAAATGTTCAGCGGTCATTTTCCCAGTGCCACACGGGCATTCGTCAGTGCCACCTATCTTCAATTTGTTGAATAGGTGGTACCTCAGTCTATTGTGGCCAGTGCGAAGTCTGAAGATCACGACCTGCTCTCTTCTGTTCAACTGGTAATAGGCATCGTTTTTTGTGTAGCCAGTATGTTCGGTTTCCCATTTGGTCATGTATCTAGCTCTAATTAGCCGTTTTGACTCTTCGTATGTCATACTAGTATCTGGTTGTGGTAGTCTTGCACCTTCTTTTGCCAGTCTGTCTGCCTCCTCGTTGCCTTGGATGTAACAGTGGGATGGAACCCACTGTACCACTACCCTTTTTGGTGCGGACTGCTGGCATAGTTGACAGAGTACTGCTCTTAAATCATTAAGTTCAGTATTTTTCTGGCTTTTTAGTGCTGTGACTACGGCCAAGGCATCTGTAAGCAGGACTATATGGCTTTCATTACTTTGACCTGTCACCATTTCTTCCACTGCCGCCCTCAGTGCCTCTGCCTCCGCTTTGAAATTGCTTGTGTATTTTCCAGTAGCCAATGACAGTATTATTTTTCTGCCATTTGGTAGGTTCAGAAAGGCTCCTGCCCCTCCGTTCTGTGTTGTGTTTGTTACGGAACCGTCGGTGTATGCATGGGTCCAGTCCATGCTTGGGTAGTTTTTCGATATGTAGCTCAGGGTAGTATCTCTTCTTTCTTTTTCAGTCTGGCAGTTTTTGTTTCCAATACCTGGTATATTTTCTACCACCTCTGGAAATATATGCTGCCTCCAGGTAGGTTTTCGTACAGTAGGGAAGGGCTTTGGTGTTGTTAATGCGTTTATGGGGTCTTCGTGCATCTTTGCTTTGGCTATTTCTGCAAAGTTTCTCCGCTTTAGTTTCCCATTTCCGATATTGTTTAGTCTCTGGTGCATTGGATGGCCAGTCAGTCTTCTGAGTTTCTCTGATTGCAGCTGGGCTCTGCAGTCTCTTCTGTCGGTCATGGATTGCAGTTTTGTAATCTTTTAAAGTTCTACAATGGGGGCCGGACATTCAAAACAGATCGTGTTCAATGTTTCATGTGGATGTGTGCACCACCGGCACTCTGGAGTATGTTCTGGTTGGATTCTGTTCAACTGACTGATAAGTTGTGTGTTGAGTACGAAAACGGAAAACGGTGCTTTAGTCTCTCCTTTTCAGGAGGTTGATGTTGTCTTCGGGATGGCCATATGTTTGTTGATTTCTTTCCCAGTATTTCCTATTGCCCATCTATTCTGCAAGGCTTCTTTGTCCGCAGTCTTCAGTAGTTGTTTGACTGTCTGTAGGGTTGTTGGTGTGTATTGTTGTTCTTGACTTGATCCCATCTTAGCCAGACTGTCTGCCTTGACATTGCCAGGTGTATTTGTGTGACCAGGAATCCATTGTATAATTATTGTGTCTTCCTGGGATGTGAGAAGTCGGTTGGTATCTAGGGATTTTTGGGTTACAAATTTTTTTTTATCATACCTGACATTGCATTTGCCTTTTTCACTGCTACCTAATTGTAATCAGGATCTATTTAATTATATGAATGTTCCTCTATTTGCCATTGTATTTTTCTCCATGTCACACGGTTAGTCACCTCTTACGACATGCTCTCTGTGAGGCAGTGGTGCTATTCTTGTTCTTGTCACACACAAAGACCCCGGCGGACCACACATGGTTTACAGTGAGGCTGCGATATTTCAGCCTGACACATCCTGTTTCAGCTGAATGTTTTTGGTTCCGAGTTTGCCTTCTCACTGCGATCCCTGTTTTCTTAGCCAGACTACACTAGTGCAGCCTGTTTCCAGAGCCGGCACTTAGAAGTGGGTTCGGTCATTGGTCAGCTTTAGCTCACTGACTGACGCAAGCAGCAAGCTATGAGTCACTGACTCCTGCCAGCTCATTTAGCTGCAACTTCTGCCCCCCCCCCCCCATTATTTTTAATGATAGTAATTTTTGTTACATATATGAAAAGATCAACGACTCTCCCTCACCATAATGGTCAGATCTCCCTCACCATAATGGTCAGATCTCCCTCACCATAATGGTCAGATCTCCCTCACCATAATGGTCAGATCCCTCACCATAATGGTCAGATCTCCCTCACCATAATGGTCAGATCTCCCTCACCATAATGGTCAGATCTCCCTCACCATAATGGTCAGATCTCCCTCACCATAATGGTCAGATCTCCCTCACCATAATGGTCAGATCTCCCTCACCATAATGGTCAGACTAATGCACTCACTGATTCTTTCGATATTCCTCTACATGGACCACTACGGCTGAGCTCCAAAAAAGAATTCAGGCCATGGAGATGAGATGCTTTTGAAGACTCCTAAATGTCACCTACAAAAAGTGCATCACTAGTGATGAAGTACGACGTAGAATTGAGAATGCAAGTGAACTTTACGATGACCTCTTTACAATGATCAAAAGGTGTAAGCTGACTTGGTATGGTCACATCCCGAGGTTCAAGGGCCTTGCAAGTATAATACTACAGAATACTTCTTCTTCTTCGTTCATCCTCAGATCAAGGCCCCGGTTTCTCTTACAAAGGACACCGTTGTTTGTAAGGCTGTTTTATCTCCATACAGCTTTTGTCTCATATCTGTCTCGCGAGGCCAGTATTGTTCTCTCTTTTCCTGCGTGAGCGTTCAGCTACAGGGTACAGTACAAGGCAAGTGAAGGCGGGGATGTTCGAGAAAACAATGGGAAGATAACATCCATGAATGGACTAACCTATGACCCAAAGAGGCCTAAAAAGCAACTGCAGACAGAGAGGGTGGCCCAGGATTATGAAGGTGTCAGCAAGGTAGCCCCAACGAACTCAAGAGATCATGGGATGAACTGAGCTCAATTTTGTAAAACAACACAAAAATCAGTTTCTAGATATTACAATTCTTCTGTTTTTTTAGTTCTTCATATTTATAAGATAGACAAAAAATTAAGCTCTGCAGATAAAAATAAATACTGGACCAAGTCCAGACTTTCTCTCAACTTGAGCAATAATAACAAAGGATGAAAGAAACACAACAGAAATCAATAACAGAATTGGAATGACCATGTCTGTTTCCAACAACATAACACATATACTGACATACAAAGAAACATTTCACTAATTAAAAAACAAAATTTTTGCCTTCGCCTTATTTCTCCTTTCCCCAAGGCGGTGTGCATTGCACTATGTTTTTATTTTGCGCCTGTTGGCCCAGTGCATCCAACTTTAGCGTGGATTTTATGTAAGGGTCTGCTTCCCTAATATGGGTCATATGGAATATGCGCCGCATGGCATGTGTCTGGATCTTGGCTTTATACTTTTACTATCATTTTGTTTCTCCGTCCCTATTCTGCGCAGGATAGATGACAGCATGAAGAAACAAACATGACTTTGATATGAGCTCTTTATGGTGAAACATAGCAAAGCAGTTATCACAGGTGATTCTATCAGCCAGGTATCGTTTACACAGCCTAATCATGAGCTGTGATCACGTCACAGGAGCAATTAATCCTCTAGGATAAAGACAGATACGAAACATCACAATAACAATAAATTGTTGCATGTTTATCTAAATCCGGATTCTTTAAAATGCTGCATCAAAGTGAAGAAGACGGAATTGAGATAAGTTAATACGTTTAAATACCTGGGCACATGCATAACATCAAATGGAAGATGCAATTGCGAAACAAATGCAAAACAGCCCAAGCAAAATCGGTCTTCCAGACCATGAAAGGAATATTGTGCAACAAAACCTTGTCGTTTGAATTGAGCAAGATTTAGTTATATCAAGTCCTAGCTCTGTAGTGATCTCTATAGTGCTATCTTGTGCACCATTTATTCATCCAGTATTTAGTAGCTCTTCGAAATACTGTTGCCTCCTTTAAATGGTCCCAATGCATATTTATCGTCTGGAGTTAGATTTTTTCTGTATTCTTTCCATGATTTTGTTTTTGCCTCTTGAATTACCCTTTTCGTGGCTGTTCTTCTCTATTCAGTATAGTCTGTCTCTGTTTTGCTCTTAACTGATATTTTGTATTCATTCTTTTTCTTTATAATTGCCGTTATTATTTCGTCATTTCACAATGCTGTAATTTTTGGTTTAGGGCTTCTTGCCTTTACAGTTCCGCATGCTACTCTCGTTGCTTCAGTTTTAGTACTCTTGAAATTAGCCCATTCTTCTTCAACAGTCTGTTTCTTTTGCAAAACCTTTTGTTTCTTTCTTTATATAGTCCACATGTGTTTGGTTTTTTTTAAAACTTGATAGTTTCTCTTACTGTTTGTTGACTTGGTTTTGTCTTCGCTTTCCATTTTGTTCAAACATTCATCATTTTAACTTTATGGTCAGCATCAACACACAGGTTTGGAATGGCTCTTGTATCAGTCACTTGACTGTCTCTACTCGCGTGTGTGTATATATATATATATATATATATATTTATAAAAATGACATATGCATATAAAGAATTAATGAATCAACACTTAGTTCAAGAATGAATGAGATACAAATCATTTATTTCCATTACAGTGTAAACAAAATCACACATTACATAGTAAACTAGAACAGAATTACAGGACTGAAGATGTAGCACAATGAATGAGCTGACAGCAGCCAGCGACTCATAGCTGGCTAATTGCATCAGAGCTCAGTGAACCAAAAGCTGACTCTATTTTTACTACAAGTGGCGGCCCTGGAAACGGTTAGTGTAGTCTGGCTAAGAGAATAAGTATCGCAGTGGGAAGATGAGCCCGAAACCAAAAAAACAAAAAAAAGTCAGCTAAAACCGCCGGTGTGTCGACAAACACTGCAGATATCGCAGTATCCCTGTAAAATACAACCCAACATCCTTTTCAATACAAAGATTGAAAAAGAAGAACTTAACTACATCTGGTGCATTTATTTCACAAACTGCTGGCCCCATTAACACTTTCACAAATATCTAATCTCACTGTATTTTCACTAATTATTTGAAACAAAAGTCCACATTTTTACCCAAACATTATACTTCATTTACTCTCTCAGTCATACAAACATTAACAGTCATACAAACATTAACCTTCAGTTATATTTAACATAGACACAAAATATATTTATAAATATACTGCAGTAAAAGTTTAGTGCAATTTCAATGTCTCTTTCATTACACATAAAAAGAAATTTGAAGCTCTGACTTTCTGTGCTATCATAATTTAATCTTATTCTCCATGCAAACCCATTCCAAAGTCAAGCAGTATATTTATATGTGCGACCAGAAACTGCTTTATGTGGTGTGCTCCAAATAATTTCACGTAATTTTAAATATTACAGCATCTTAAACATCACACCTGTAAGGTGACTCTCCTGTGTGAATTCTTTCGTGAATTGGTAGTACTCAACTGTAAGAAAAACAATATGCTACAATAACTACATTTGCAAGGTTCCTCTCCTGTGTGAACTCTTTAGTCCCTTATAGGATTTTAATTATCAGAAAAATCAAAACCCCAATCATCACATTTGAAAGGTTTTTCTCTTGTATGTATAAGTTTGTGATTTCTTAGATTTACACTCTGAGAAAATTCAACACCACAAACACCACACTTATAAGGCTTCTCTCCTGTATGTATACGTTTGTGATTTCTTAGATTTACACTCTGAGAAAATTCAACACCACAAACATCACACTTGTAAGGCTTTTCTCCTGTATGTATTCGTTTGTGATTTCTTAGATTTCCACCGTTAAAAAATCCAGCGCCACAAACATCGCATTTGTAAGGCTTCTCTCCTGTATGTATTCGTTTGTGCTTTTTTAGACTTCCACCCTGAGAAAATGCTACACCACAAACATCACACTTGTAAGGCCTCTCTCCTGTATGTATTCGTATGTGATTTTTTAGATTTCCACCATCAGAAAATTTGACACCACAAACATTACATTTATAAGTCTTCTCTCCTGTATGTGTTCGTTTGTGCCTTGTTAATGATTGCATGCAAGAAAATTTAACACCACAATCATCACACTTGTAAGGCTTCTCTCCTGTATGTACTTGTTTGTGGCGACTGAGATTTCCACTATGAGAAAATCCAACACCACAAACATTACATTTATAAATCTTCTCTCCTGTATGTGTTCGTTTGTGCTTTGTTAATGATTGCATGAAAGAAAATTCAACACCACAATAATCACACTTGCAAGGCTTCTCTCCTGTATGTACTTGTTTGTGACGAGTGAGACTTGTACCACGGGAAAATCCAACACCACAAACATCACACTTGTAAGACTTCTCTCCTGTATGTATTCGTTTGTGATCTTTTAGACGTCCACTTTCAGAAAATCCAAAACCACAAACATCACACTTGTAAGGCTTCTGTCCTGTATGTATCTTTTTGTGTCTTGCTAATGATTTCCTGCAGGATAATTCAACACCACAAACATCGCACTTATAAGGCTTCACTCCTATGTGAATTATTTTGTGCAATTTAAGATTCTTATTGCTAGGAAATCCAACACCACAATCATCACACTTGTAAGGTTTCTCTCCTGTATGTATGTCTGCAGCAGTTAAGAGATGTTTAGCACTTTTCTCACAAACAAGTTCATCCTCTGACAGTTTGTCATCACCTTTTTTAAAAGCCAAAATTTCATTATTCTGAGTCATCATCTGACAGTCCAAGACTTTCGCTAACTCGTCTACCTCATTTGGTCTCTGATATGAGCTATCTGTACCAGATCTGACTTTAGCTGCTAAACACACATCTCTTGTCTCTCCAATAGTATCTATATTGTGCTTTGTTGGTATTTCCATGGCAGCATAATTTCTCATAGGTTTTGAAGGTTGAACACTGTAGAAATTTCTCTTGTCACATTGGTTAATACCAACACTGGCGTTGTCCTGTGTACAACAGCGGACATCTGAAATGTGTAAATACAGTTACACTTATTTATATATACATATAATTGGAATATTGTAAGGAAACCCTAAACAGTCTCTCAACAATATTGTGGACCCATTCCAGCTCGTAGGCGCCGCCACTGGCAGCCATAAAACCAAAACGAGTGGCTCCTTACAGCCAACACAAACTTCTGAAACATGCATTTTGTAATTTGAAGTGTAGAATTTTGTTTCTTTGACTCTACAAGATGTCAACATCAATGCATATGCAATAAATGTTGACTGTAAGGTAATTTCCAAACACATTTTGTGCAAAATGTTAAAAAGTAAAGTGGAAATTCAGCAGAATTACCCGCTGGTTGAAAATTGAGTTTTTGAAGACTCTATTCTACTAAGCTGCAGCCTGATAGAGGTAGTGTGGCCAGTACCCTTCCTTGCTGTTTTTAACTTTCTCTAACTCATGCATCAGATACCTATTTACAGTTGGGTTGACCGAAGAAGCGGTCCCAATTAAATAACGACCCGGACACAATTCGAACCGAGGCACATTGTTACGATAGAAAATAGGGAATTGCTCGCTATGAACTGAACTAACGCTCCTCTCGCAAGTTCTTATGTTTTTAAATTCAAGACTTGAGAAATGATTTATTTGACCAATGATCAGATATCTTTTATAGTTGTCCATCACAAGTGATGAAGACCACTCTCTTTGTTCAGCCGTGCGGACAGTCGTATCTACATGTGCGTATTCAATACAGACTTTTACCGAGACACTTAATAAGATAGGTATGTGTAACGGAATGGATAGATATAATGGTAAAACAGACAACGTGGTGAGTGAAGAAAAATACACTTTCACCCGAACATTAATGCTATTCAACTCTTCATGCTAATATATAATCTTTATTATGAATACTTCACATAATAGAGAGTTTAATTACATGTCCAGCAATATTTAGATAAACATTTGTGCTTCATTTACAATTCTGGCATTTAGCCCAGACTGAAAGACATAAATTGGTTAAATTATCTGGAAAGAGCTATCTAATATAGAACTATTAAAGGAATGTCTAAATTAAAACCTAAATACATCAGTAAATAAGAAATATATGCAAGCATTGAATCTACCAAAGAATTGACATGGACCAAATTGTGCTGCAGGATCAGGTGATATCCAACAAATGTGAAAACAGCAGACCTGACCCAATCCACCAGCTACACAGGCACAAACTTGCACAATTTTTGCCTGAAAACATACTGCTGTAGACTACTGGGACACTTACATTGGATCAAGATATAACACACAAGTGAGTGCTGACGTGGAACCAGTAGAGTCCAGACCCAAGAACACATCCTACAAGACTGCCCAGCATACTGAAACCTACGATATCTGACTGGCCAGAGTGAGCCGAGCTGACAAAGAAACTGTGGGACTGCCACTCAGACCTAGAGAAGACTGTGGACTTCTTCCTAGTGATAGGACTACTACAGATCTAACATGACCAAAGGGCCTAAACGTAGAAGAAGAAGAAAGACAGCAGACATTTCATACACCATTGAGATGCTATAAGAAAGTGAACAAGAAGAATAGACACAAAAAATGGTGTGCGACAGGGCAACCCCATCTTGCCCAACCTTTTCTCTGTATATCTAGAGTCGACAATGAGACATTGCGACTGGAAGAGTACGGCATAGATATAAATGGACGATTACTCAACCATCTAAGATTTTCCTACGATACCATACTTATCACAGAGACACCCCCCGAAGCAACACAGGTGCTAACATCGCTGGAAGCGGTTGGCAAGAAAGCAGGCCTTCAACTCGACAACAGGTGTCATGAGAGAAACCAGACTATGAGCAGACATATTCGACTCAGTGTTACCAGAGTTATGCTATGGAAGTGAAACCTAGTCTCTGACAAAAGTCATGCAGAACCAGCTAAGGGCAACACGTGCCTCGAGTGAGTACCGTCTCATAGGACTATCACTTAGGCAACAGCACCAGATGGGCTTACACAACAGTGACTCAACTGAAACACCCAGTTAAAAATACGCTAAAGAGAACCAGCTTCATCCATATACCAAACCACCTACACCAAAAATATGGAGAACTAATACCCAACCAACCTGCAGAAATAGAAATGCTTATCAACTATGAGGAGCCAAGCTGCAACATAAACAACATCACAATAAGTACAGAGATCCCAGGAGTCAGAAGAAAAGACCAACACAGTGTCCATGAGTTGAAAACTTTAGCACAAGCAATGATTGAGGAGAAATATAATATAAAGGAATAGACACAGGTGTATACAGATGGTTCAGCAGAGGGGGCAGGTCGAAACGGAGGAGCAGGCATATTCATAAGAAACACAAATGGAAATATAAGAGAAGCGGCCCTTCCAACAGGAAAGTCATCCACAAACCAGAATCTATGGCCCTCCTGTGAGCACTGAAAATACTTGAAACAGAAAGGCAACCACCAACAAAAATAGCTGTATTCACAAACTGCAGAGTACTGTTATAAGCAATACAAAAAACAGACCAAGGTTATCAGAGATCAAAGCAGAACTAGGAAAACTCCAGAGATCTTCAACAATAGTGCTCTAGTGGCTACCCATCCCATTGCGAAATCACAGGAAACGAGAGAGCTGGCGCTCTAGCAAAATATGGCAACAAAAAGGCAGAATTTAATCATCGAGTGCCATACAGAGAAATCAAGAACATCTAAACAAATCAGTATATACACCAATGGAGAAAAGACAGAAACATAAGCAGTACACCAGACCCAATTCACCAACTGAAAAGAAATCAACTACCTTATTTGGCTTGAGAACTGGACACTAGACTACTAAAACATCTAGATCGACTAGAGATCTCACACACCGGTGAGTGCCCATGTGGAACAGGAGGCCAGAACCCTGAACACATTCTAGAGGAATGCCTAATCTATAGGGAAATGAGATACCAGACCTGGCCAGATGGTGCAAACCTGAGACAAAAGCTGTGGGCCAGCCGCTCCGACCTGGTGAAGACCACAGACTTCATCATGGCGACTGGCCAGCAGATCTAGCATGACCAAAATATCCTGAACGGAAAGAAGAAAGAACAACAGTGACAGCATTAAGTGGAGACTGGGATTTTTTCATGTGGTCTTTCTTGTATTTCCCCAGATTTCTGGGTAGTAGAGATTGGATGCCCGTGAGCAGTGTCGCGCACGTTAAAAATTCCTTGACAGAAATAAAAAATCTATTACAGGATCCTCGCAATTGCTAAAGAGTTCGTGCATTGTGCTGAGATTCTCCAAAAATATGGTCTGAACAGAGAACTTATCGGTTAAACGGTGTGCAATGACATTGATTCTTCGACTAAACTAAGGATGTCCTACAGCATGGAAACAGGTCTAAACACAGCTGGGCTGAAGAACAGCGACCAATCTGCTGTGCCCGTGCTGCAAAATAAGACCTACTAGAAGACACACAGGCGCCCCCCCCCCCCCCCCCAAGATTCGCTTGAAATGCAAAAAACTTACAATTCTAAAACAAACAAGTTAGTCGTCCACTGGACAACTCATACGCAAGACAAACCCAACTGGAAACTGCCCTTGTAGATGTACAGGTCAACTAAGACGTCCAATGATTCACTTACCATTTGGTACATTCCATCCTTTATCATCTTCAGGTACAAAATGCTCTTGTACATTCTCCTCTTTGACCACTATCTCCCCAAAGCTTTCAATTGTACTGACTGTAATGTTGAAATCTTCATTGCTGACAATCTCTTCAGATTTCTGTAACAATGGAAACCTAACAATAAAACACTTTGTCTGCTTTGAGAAACTATAGATTTATTTTTTATAAGTGACTAGTGAGAATTGTTCCCCTTGATACAACAAAAAATGGTGAGGCAGTGTGGCCTCGGGATGAAACATCTGTTTTACAATCTCAACGAAGAAGGGATCAAGACAAGAACAACAATACACACCAACAACCTTACAGACAGTCAAACAACTACTGAAGACTGTAAACAAAGAGGCTTGGCTAAATAGATGGGCAATGGTCAATACTGGGAGAGAAATCTACAAACATTTGACCATTCCAAATCAACCTCAAGAAGAGAAGAGATCAAAACATCATTTTCCGACTTTGCACTCAACTCCTACAGTTGAACAGTTACTTGAACTCAATCCAGTCAGAGAACATACTCCAGAATCTCTTTGAAACTGTTGAGCACAATCTTTTTGAATATCTGGCACTTGACAGTGTTATGAAATCGCTTCTTCATTTGAGGTCAGACAGATGGAAGACTTTGTGCAGAACTAAACAACACCTCAAACACTTGCAGACATCACTATATGGTAATGTGCCAAACGACAGGAGCCCACAGGATGCTGGATCAATAACCAACCAACCAACAAGGCTGGACAGAATACGAAACAAAGAAATCAGACATAGGGTAGGTGCAACACCGTGCATAGGATACATGGAAAATTCAGAGAATAAAATGGTTTGAACACCTGGCAAGAATGCAACCAAAGTAACCAGCTGCGGGGATCTACAATACCAGACATCAGGGCTGCAGAGCAAGAGGGAGACTAAGAAAAGGATTGATATAAGCTGTCAGTGACACACTGATACATTGCAGAACAAAAACAACATCTGCGACACATCTGGCACACAATATAAAACTACACCTTGCTAGTGTTAGGAAAGAGCTTCTTCCTCCAAAAGTCAGACAAATGAAAAACTTTGAACAGAACTAAACAACAGCTCACAAATATTTGCAGAAACCACTCTATGGCATTGGGCCAAAGGGTAGGAGCCCAAAGACCACTGAATGAATAACCAACCATCCAACAATCCCAATGCACTGTGTTCGATTCTTACTGTATCCAGTTTGGCAGATAAGGGTTTTTTTTCTTTCGGTGCGATTGCTCCTTCGTGTACGGAAAGTAATTGCAACCTAGGGTACTGCAGACCTGCCAAGAAACTTATAACAGTCAAATAGGTTGGCGGTTGTAAGAAGTGATTGATACAATATTTGCATACCAAGGTAAACATGATGGGACTAGACAAGTAAACACATTTAAATACTTGGGCACCCAAATAACATCTGATTAGAGATGCAATTATGAAATAAAGAACGGAATAGCCTGGAGGTCTGAAACTCTAAGCCGCTTCAAAGTACTCTCCTTTGCACTCCACACACTCCTCGCAGGTGATCCCACCATTGTTGGAAGTATTTCAGGAAGGTTTCTTTGGGAATGGAGTACAGCTGGGTCATTGCATTCCTCATAACATTTTCTCATGACTCAAATCGGGTCACTTTCAGCACAAATTTCAGATTAGGAAAAAAAACAAAAAATCGCAAGGAACTTTTATGTCAGGAGAATAGGGAGCCTAAACAAACCGCAGGAAGGTTGTGTTTGGCCAAGAAAGGCTGGTTCAGATAGGAAGAATGGATGCGTTGTCATGATCGAGCTGCCAAGTTCCTGTTGTACACAAGTTCGCTTGTTTATGTCGAACAGCATCACAAAGGTGACGACGGATGACCTCCAGGTAGTACTCTTTGATAATGTTTTGACCTTGTGGTGCGTACTCATGATGCAAATAAACACTCCCAAAATAATAATCTATGTAGTGACAGTTGAATTCTCCAATGCTACATACAGAGATAAAATGTTAGAGATTCATAGAAGCTGACACAAATTTGTGTATTAAAAATAAACCTCACCTTACAAATGAGCTCCTGTTTAATTTTGTCTGCCAGGAATGGAATCTGGGATTGGATATTGTGTTTAGTCTGAAAATAAACAATAAAAGAACATATCCAACAATAGCACAATAATCATCCAGGACATGATCAAGATAAATAATGACAGTACTATCAAAATATAAGTAAATCATTTGACCATTGTTACATGAATTGAAGCTTGCATCCATACCACAATTGGCTTACCCTGACCAGCTGTTTGGAAAGTCAGACTCCAGTTATTTTCAGTGTGGCTTCATAGTTGTTCCTAGTCCCTACCACAATCCTCTTTAATCACCTTGTATTGCTTGGCTTCGTTCTCAATCTCCCGCTACCTTGCCCTCAAAGGGCTTTAATTAGCAGAATGTAGTCCAGAGAATGCAATGCGCTGTGTCGTAATTTACAGCTTGACTGCAATATTTGCACCTTTTGGTCTGAAACATCTGACTTTTGCAGGCATTTTTTTAGTACTGAGTTAGCCTTCCCTCTTCTCCTTAACCAGTCTGCTCTGTTGCAGCCTGTTATCCAAGATCACCGTGTGGAGGTGTAGAAGGGAGCTCTGGTTCGCTGGCCTTGACACTAGCAAACAGCTATGGGTCGCTGACCTCTGCAGCTCATGCGCTGCTCATCATCTTGATACCAATCACCTTGCATGATATGCAATGAAGAAACCACTAGTCCAATTCCGTTTGCCAAGGGAACCACTCTGGCTGATTAAACTACTAACACATTTTTAATCACTTCCCTTCAAAAAGCCCCAAATATCGTTATAGCTAGGAGTGAAATTGTATGGAACACTCCAAATCATGCATGATACATAGTCTCTGATAGCAGAAGCTCAGCTCCTGATCTTCTCATGGCAGGAATGTTCCTCCTAACAGGAGAAGGGTCAAGGTGTGAGTTTGTGGCACACTAAAACCAGAGTGTCTAAGCACACTTACCTCGTTGTCTAGTTCCTGTTTTATTTCAGTCTTTACCCATGGAACATAGGTATCTTCATTCTGTGAAGGCTGGTGAAATCAAAGAGAGTGATAGACCACATCAGAACAAAGATGATACAGAAATAACAACAACATGTCACAAGTGTTTTGTAGCAGTTCTATACACATATAAACATTACAAGTCACTCTGGTTAATGCTATGTTATCTTCTGTTGTTGAATGTCCACGATGAATAAGTTTACTTGAGAGAAACCGAATGAGAGCCAGAAAAAGAATGGCAATCATGAGGAAACTTGCTGGCACAAACTGGGGAGCAGACGAAAGTATACTAAAGAAACTGTATACTGGAAGAGTGAGACCAGTTCTCGAGTATGGCTTTGCGGCATGGACAACAGCAGCAAAGGCGAACTTTAACAAAATTAGCAAACTCCAAAATCAAGCCATGAGAGTTATAACAGGAGGCATGAAGTCAATGCCAATTGTAGAACTGGAAAAGATTACAAATCTGCAATCCATGACCGACAGAAGAAACTGCAAAGCCCAGCAGCAAGCAGAGAAACTCAGAAGACTGACAGACCATCCAATGCATAAGAGACTAAATAATTTTGGAAATGGGAAATTAAAGCGGAGAAACTTTGCAGAAATAGCCAAAGCAAAGATGAGCGAAGACCCTATGAACGCATTAACAACACCAAAGCCCATCCCCACTGTATGCAAACCTACCTGGAGGCAGCATATATTTCCAGAGGTGGTAGAAAATATACCAGGTATCGGAAACAAGAACAGCCAGACTGAAAAAGAAAGAAGAGACATAACCCTGAGGTACATAACAAAAAACTACCCAAGCATGGACTGGACCCATGCATACACCGACGGCTCTGTAACAAACATAACACAGAACGGAGGGGCAGGGGTATTCCTGAGCCTACCAAATGGTAGAAAAATAACACTGTCAGTGGCAACTGGAAAATACTCAAGCAATTTCAAGAGTGGAGGCAGAGGCCCTGAGGGGTGCAGTAGAAGAAATGGTGACATGCAAAAGAAATGAAAGCCATATAGTCCTGTTTACAGATGCCCTGGCCGTAGTCACAGCACTAAAAAGCCATAAAAATACTGAACTTAATGATTTAAGAGCAGTACTCTGTCAACTATGCCAGCAGTCCGCACCAAAAAGAGTAGTGGTACAGTGGGTTCCATCCCACTGTAACATCCAAGGCAACGAGAAGGCAGACAGACTGGCAAAAGAAGGTGCAAGACTACCACAACCAGATACTAGTGTGACATACGAAGAGTCAAAAAGGCTTATCAGAGCTAGATACATGACCAAATGGGGAAACAGAACATACTGGCTACACAAAAAACGATGCCTATTACCAGTTGAACAGAAGAGAGCAGGTCGTGGTCTTCAGACTTCACACTGGCCACAACAGACTGAGGTACCACCTATTCAATAAATTGAAGATAGGTGGCACTGACGAATGCACGTGCGGTACTGGGAAAATGACAGCTGAACATCTGCTGCAAAGCTGCCCGACATACGAGGACCAGAGAAAGCAGATGTGGCCATCACTAGTGGCAACACTAGACAAGCTCTATGGCAGTGTCAACAGCCTCAGGATGACCGCTGCTTTTTTCGAAAAAATAAAGGTTGACGTCCGACAGCGTACGAAGAAGAAGGATATTGTGTTTCGTCCTAAAATAAACAATAAAAGAACATATCCAACAATAGCACAATAATCATCCAGGACATGATCAAGATAAATAATGACAGTACTATCAAAATATAAGTAAATCATTTGACCATTGTTACATGAATTGAAGCTTGCATCCATACCACAATTGGCTTACCCTGACCAGCTGTTTGGAAAGTCAGACTCCAGTTATTTTCAGTGTGGCTTCATAGTTGTTCCTAGTCCCTACCCCAATCCTCTTTAATCACCTTGTATTGCTTGGCTTCGTTCTCAATCTCCCGCTACCTTGCCCTCAAAGGGCTTTAATTAGCAGAATGTAGTCCAGAGAATGCAATGCATTGTGTCGTAATTTACAGCTTGACTGCAATATTTGCACCTTTTGGTCTGAAACATCCGACTTTGGCAGGCATTTTTTTAGTACTGAGTTAGCCTTCCCTCTTCTCCTTAACCAGTCTGCTCTGTTGCAGCCTGTTATCCAAGATCACCGTGTGGAGGTGTAGAAGGGAGCTCTGGTTCGCTGGCCTTGACACTAGCAAACAGCTATGGGTCGCTGACCTCTGCAGCTCATGCGCTGCTCAGCATCTTGATACCAATCACCTTGCATGATATGCAATGAAGAAACCACTAGTCCAATTCCGTTTGCCAAGGGAACCACTCTGGCTGATTAAACTACTAACACATTTTTAATCACTTCCCTTCAAAAAGCCCCAAATATCGTTATAGCTAGGAGTGAAATTGTATGGAACACTCCAAATCATGCATGATACATAGTCTCTGATAGCAGAAGCTCAGCTCCTGATCTTCTCATGGCAGGAATGTTCCTCCTAACAGGAGAAGGGTCAAGGTGTGAGTTTGTGGCACACTAAAACCAGAGTGTCTAAGCACACTTACCTCGTTGTCTAGTTCCTGTTTTATTTCAGTCTTTACCCATGGAACATTGGTATCTTCATTCTGTGAAGGCTGGTGAAATCAAAGAGAGTGACAGACCACATCAGAACAAAGATGATACAGAAATGACAACAACATGTCACAAGTGTTTTGTAGCCGCTCTATACACATATAAACATTACAAGTCACTCTGGTTAATGCTATTTTATCTTCTGTTCTTGTTGAATGTCCACGATGAATAAGTTTACTCTTTTATGCACCGTGAAAAGGGCATTAGGTAGCTTTCCTCACATCCCGAGCATGCTGATGAAGGCCGATCAGGTCCTCCAGGTGTTGTTGTGGTACTATGCTTGACCAATCTGTGTGTTGTTCACTGCTACAGGGATCAGTTGATCACCACATCATTAGCCAGACTGTCGTATGACAGCCTGTTTACAGGGAAAACTACATGGAAGTTAGGTGAGGTCTTGGTCAGTATGTTCACCTAACTCTAACATAGTCTGACCAAACATTAGTCTCCTCTCCCATTATCTTCTGTAGAATCGACATCACTGCACTCTGAGCAGATCATAAGTTGCTTAGTCTCTATCTTCAGATGAATGTAGTTGTTGTACTCACTCCTGATCAGTAGAGCTCAACCTACATTTGATTTCAAAGTGGTTCATTTAATGCAGCATCATCACTTAACAGCAGCTGATAAATGAAAACATGCAGCATAGTGATGCCATCATACACACCAATGGATCAGTAGTACTAAGCAGTGAGATATCTGGTTGGGATTTCTTCACTAGAGTTAGAGGGTAGGTCATAATTGAGCAGAGCCTACAGTGTCTAGAAAAGAGAAGAATTTGAGGTAATTTAATACAGGTATAAAAGACAAAGAGGGAAAGGATAAATTTGACTTTAATTTTTTCAAAGTATAGTCAGCTACAAGAAGATGCAATTACAAATTAAAGAAAGGTCCAGATTAGACATTAGGAAATGTTTTTTGTCAGAGAGTGGTGAAACTCAAACACTAGAGCTAAGTAGACCCGCAGCCAGTTAAGCACCATGTATAGCTTAACAAACCACATGGTGAAAGGTACAAATAATTTGGGTAGATTTGTAATTTTCATTTTGTCCTGGCACTGGCAGTTAAACCTACTCTTTTTGATTTCCAACTGCCAAGATATTGTTAGCATGCTTGACATTGAACATGGGAGTCTGATCTCACTACCCAGAGATACTTACTTACTTAGTCGCTCCTCTTCTACCGTGAGGTGTAGAGGTTTGTCAAAGAGAATGCCACCCTGCTCTATCCGTCGTCTTTTTCCTGGCCTCTTTCCAATCCAGCCCTCTATCACTTAGGGACTGTCGTATGTTGTCTTCCCAACATACTTTGGGACGTCCTCGGGGTCTGCGTTCTTGACTTTTGATCTCCCTTGACCGCTTTGATATCCGATCTTCTTCCATTCTACAGACATGGCCAAACCACTGTAGTTGGGACTGCTCCACTCGTGTCTGCAGGGGTTGAACTTCCAGATTGCTACGTATTGTCTGGTTACGGATCTTGTCCCTTTTCGTCACCTGAACCGCCATTCTAAGGTACCTCATTTCTGAAGTTTGTTATTGCCGTTCTTGGGCATATGTCAGGACAGGCACATAGGTCGAGCAGTATACATCCATCTTTGTTTATCCTGCTTATTTCTCTTCTACTGAGGAAACCTCTGTTTATTGCATGGAACAGTCTACCAGCTGCTGCCCTTCGTGCAGTTAACTCCTCTTTGATTCCTCCCCTGCTGTCTATTACCAATCCTAGATATTTAAAGTTGCTGACCTGCTCTAGTGCTCGTGTTCCCAGGGTTATCTGATGTCTCTTTTCATCTCTGGCGATCACCATGATTTTTGTTTTGGAGTTGCTGATGTGCATCCCTCTCTTCATCAACTCTTCTTCCCAGACCTGCAAGTTGACCTGGAGATGTGCTTCGGTTTTCGTGATCAGAGCCACATCATCTGCAAATGCTAGTTCCATAATGCAGTCTGACTAAATGACCAAACCACTCAATTTGTTGGGTGTCGATGAAGGCACTAACTGGGTGTCTCCATCTCAGTGTGGTATTGTGGATTTGGTCACAGATTGTTTTTCTGGCTTCCCTTCCCTCAGTTCTGGATCTTCGTCAAGAGCAACATTGGTAACACAATGTAGGAATGAACAGTACATTTATCAGCCTTCTCATAGTTGAAAGAAGCACTCTACTCTAGAGTGTTATAAAATCAGTGCAATTTGATAGTGGACACTGTTCATCTTCTGAATTCTATGTGTGATCTCTGTGTCATCATCGGTGAACATACTATCGAGGTATTTGAATTCTCTTATTCCCTTGATACTTGTCACTGCTGTGGAAACTACTCTGCATGTGTTCATGCAATAGCATCTTAGTCTTGGTCTTGTCTATGTTGATCTTCATGTCATATTTGTTTCAAGTGAAATTGAGATAAGTTAAGTGGTGATGTAGGTCTCCATTTTGGTAAAAGATGACCTGATCATCAGCAAACAAAGTTAATTTTGAGACTCATCATGGTGGTTAGTCAACTGTGTGATTTTATCCATATAAATTATGAATAAAAGTAGAGAAAGAACATACCCCTGCCATACACCCCTAGGCACTGGAAACCAGTTTGTCATACTTGCATTTGTTCGTACTGCACCACCACTGTTTATGGGCAAGGCACAAATACCATCCAGTAATTGACCCTCCACACCATATTCCTCCATTACTTCCACAGCTTACATCTGTTTACTAGAATAACTAAACTGACTAATCTCAAAACACAGCAAGTTTATAGCTATATAATGTGTCGGTAAGCTCATAAACCAAAATAGTAGACATACCTGTTTTGTAAGTGCTGTATCTACTTCTTGCTTCATCTTGTTTCACTCTGCCTGCTGAACTGATTTATATGTGAACCTGGATGAACTTCTCATGAGAACAACCTGAAAGCAATGATCAAGTCAATCAATATGCATTATATATGATATCAAGGAAACCACCAATGATCATGACTTCTATAGGTAACTATAAAAAGCTAGTTATAGTTCGCTCAGAAACACATGCCATAAAAAACATTTTCTCATAATTCAGTAATGTCAATATGATTTTTTGCATGTCATCTTTTATGACATCTTCATGACAATTACATACTGTGAACTTAAATTATGAAAGGAACTATCGTTTTATGAAAGCATATGGTTTTCTCTGATACTCTTTGGTGGTAAAAATATTTTGTGCTTCCAAAACATACTTTACTGTACAAGTGGTATAATGCTTATGAGTCATGGACGAATCTTCAATTACTACACAGAGAGATTTCTACATGAAATTCCAAATAAGATGTACTGATATTTATCTTGTTTTAATTTATGTTTGTAGTGGATGGAAAGTAAGTTATATGCCAGTGGTGTGTGCAATATTATGTAATGAGTTTCACGAGGCTTCTTCTTCAGACACATTTAGTTTCAGCTGGCTTTTTTGGGTACTGGGTTTGCCTTCTGACTGCAATTCCTATTCTCGTAGCCAGACTACATTAGTGCAGCCTGTTTCCAGGGATTTCGCTTGGAGGCGGAATAGGGTCATGAGTGGGTCAAGATGGCGCCGGACATGGTCGCAGTCGATTTCCCTCTTGATAAAACGATGTTTTGTTTGTGTTTTCTATGATAACTCTCGGACTATTAACGTGATTCCTGGATATAAACGTGCCGACTTGTGAATTAAGCATACTAATGTGAAAGAAGTGATGCAACGAAGTATATAACAGTGTATTTTTAGTCGTGAAATGTAGACTAATGTGTACAGTTTCGATAGGACAAAGCGTGGCCGAAACTTGACCCGGTCAAAGGCTAGTGTCGCTCCGTGCTGTATCGTGACCCAGATAACGAAGCATGAAAACTGAAACAAAGGAGGTCATCCTGACCCCGTCTAACATACGGTGCTTCAGAAAGGAGCTCATCGCACTTCGATCAGCACACCACGTCCATTCAAACTCAGATCTACATCTGTTGCCTGTGCTGAAAATACACTTAACCGAGGAGGCATCGGAACTCACAAGAATACAATCAAGGCGGAAGACCAGAGGAACGAGAGGTGGAAGAAGAATACACAAACAAATGCACTCAGAAACTGATACCTCAAAGCTCCACCCCAGCGATAAAAGAGAAGGGAAGGGCTACCGAGATAACGAGGCACACGCTGACACCATACTGTCTGCATCCGAACCCTTCACTAAAAGTCTTGACAATGTCTTGCCTCTAGAACATGTTGAGTCCGGACGAGAGAGTGAGGAAGATCCTGCGCACATCTCCCTCACTATAAACACATTGTGCAACTCACGACATCACCCTTCATATCACACCCTGACTAGGAGCTCGCAACTGGCAGGGCCCCCAAACTGCAGCGGCGGAACAGGCAGAAAACGATCACGAAAACTACCCATAACGCTTGCAACATGGAATGTCCGCACGCTACTGGACAACACCAAAGCAAACAGACCCGAACGACGGACAGCAATGATCGCCAGGGAACTGGCTAGATACAACATCTGCATAGCTGCCCTGAGCGAGACACGACTGGCAGAGGAAGGACAGATCACAGAAGAAGGCGCTGGTTATACTTTCTTCTGGAGCGGCCGCAGCAAAGAAGAACGCCGTGAAGCTGGAGTTGGCTTTGCCATCAAGACCAACATGGTCGACAAGCTCACAAGCATGCCCAGAGGAATTAATGACCGCCTGATTACACTGCGTCTCTCCCTAATAGGAGGGCGCCATGCAACACTCATCAGTGCATACGCACCCACAATGACAAATCCTCAGGAAACAAAAGATAAGTTTTATGAGGACCTTGAGGCGCTCATCGCTGCAGTCCCCAAATCTGACAAACTGGTCATCCTCTGTGATTTTAACGCTAGGGTTGGCACAGACCATACAGCCTGGGAGGGGGCCATTGGCAGACATGGTATCGGAAAATGCAATAGTAACGGACTGCTCCTTCTGAGGACATGTGCCGCAAATGAACTATTCATTACAAACACAGGTTTCCGACTACCTGTCCGAAATAGAACCACATGGATGCACCCAAGGTCCCGCCACTGGCACCTCATTGACTATATTATCATCAGACGAAGGGATCGAGCGGATGCTATGGTAACGAAGAGCATGTGTGGTGCACAAGCTAAACTTCAAGATCCAGCCAAAAATGCGCCCCCAGGGAAAGAAACCACCGAGGAGGCTAAATGTCTCTCAGTTGAAATACGAACCCACGAGAGGAGACTTCCAGGAAGAGCTTGAGGGTAGACTGTCTGAGCTTCGTTTTGAAAAGAACGACATCGAAAAGAACTGGGCATCATTGAGAAACACACTCTACCATACAGCTGTTAAACACATTGGCCCACTCACGCGCAAGCATAAGGACTGGTTTGATGAGAACGATCTAGAAATACAGGGCCTTCTCGATGCAAAACATGAAGCGCACAGGGAATACCAGAGGGACACACCATCTCCGGCAGCAAAAGCTGCCTTCAATACTGCTCGCAAAGCTGTCCAGACCAGGCTTAGAGAGATGCAAGACTCCTGGCTCAGCAAAAGAGCTGACGAAATTGAGATGTTCGCCGAGCGTCATGACACTAAACGGTTTTACGAGGCACTGAAAGCTCTCTACGGCCCGCAGCCCTCTAGTAATACTCCAGTTCGCAGTGCGGATGGGGTACTGCTAACAGATAAGGTTCAGATTCTAGACAGATGGGCAGACCACTTCTGCAAAATACTAAACCACCCATCGTCCATAAATGAAGAGACCATCCGGCAAATGCCGCAGGTGGAACTGAACCTGGCGTTGGATGAAGTAATTACTGAGGAGGAAGTCGACAAGGCAATCAGTTCACTATCTATAGGAAAAGCTCCAGGAGCTGATGCAATACCAGCAGAGATATATAAGACAGCTGGTCCATCCCTCACCAGAAGGATCACTGAACTCTTCTGTCACATGTGGGCTGAAGGTAAAATTCCGCAGGAGCTAAAGGACGCCTCAATCGTTCATCTATACAAAAGAAAAGGCAATCGCCAGGAATGCGACAATCATCGTGGAATATCGCTACTCTCCGTAGCAGGCAAGATCCTAGCGCGCTTACTGCTAAACAGGCTCAACAAACACCTTGAACAAAGCCACCACCTCCCAGAAAGCCAATGTGGATTCAGAGCCGGAAGAGGAACAGTGGACATGATTTTTGCCGCTAGCCAAGTACAAGAGAAGTGTCGAGAGCAAAATCAGGCCTTGTACACCACATTTATTGATTTGACAAAGGCATTTGATACAGTAAACAGAGAAGGGCTGTGGATGATAATGTCTAAGTTTGGCTGCCCCAACAAGTTCATAACAATGGTGAAACAGCTACACGAAGGCATGTGTGCTCGTGTACTGGACAGCGGTGCAATCTCTAAAACGTTTCTAGTATCAAACGGAGTAAAACAAGGATGTGTACTCGCCCCGACTTTGTTCAGCATGATGTTTGCGGCCACGATGACAGACGCCTTCAGATCATTGGAGCTTGGAATACCCATAAAGTACCGCACAGATGGCAAGTTACTCAATTCCAGAAGAATGAAGGCCAAAACCAAAGTGGCTGGCGACATAATCAGGGAACTTGTATTTGCTGACGACTGCGCTCTAATGAGCAACTCAGAACTGAACATGCAGGTTGGAATGGACCAGTTCTCTGCCGCATGCGAAAATTTTGGTCTGATCATAAATGCCAAAAAAACAGAGGTCATGTACCAACCAGCACCAGGCATGCCGTACACAAAACCAGAGACTTCAGTCAGCGGGCAGACGTTGAATGCCGTAGACAAATTCACATATCTGGGCAGCACGCTGTCGAGATCTGTCAGCTTAGACGATGAGGTGGCAAGCAGAATAGCAAAGGCCAGCACATCCTTTGGTAGAATGCGCTCGATGGTCTGGGCACGTCGTGGCATCAGCGTCAAGACTAAACTTAAAGTCTACCGTGCAACCATCATTCCAACCCTACTATACGCTTGCGAAAGCTGGACTGTATACTCTGGACATGCAAGGAGGTTAAACCACTTCCACACAGGTTGCCTGAGGCGAATATTCCACATCCGATGGCAAGATCGTGTCACTGACATCGAGGTTCTCTCGAGGGCTAACATGCCCAGCATCCATGCACTGCTAGAAAAAGCACGACTAGGATGGGCTGGACACCTCGTCCGTATGTCAGACGAGCGGCTCCCAAAGAAGCTTCTCTACGGCGAGCTGAGAGAGGGATGGCGCGAGAGGGGGCGCCCAAAGAAACGTTTTAAAGACGGTCTGAAGGACTCACTAAAAAGTTGCCAGATAGACATCGACACCTGGGAATGTCTTGCGAAAAACAGATCTGACTGGAGAAGTGCAGTCAAATCGGGTGTAGCTGCCGGTGAAGATGACCGTGTTGTGAAAGCCCAGAACAGACGCGAGATGCGGAAATCCCGAACAGCGGAAACACCATCCCCTTCTACAAACATCGTGTGCCCGATATGTAGCAGATGTTTTCGTGCTCGCATTGGCCTGTTCAGCCACATGCGCACCCACATCCAACAGGGAAATCTGTGACAAGGATGATCTCGGCGGTCTTCATCGACAACGATGGACAGCTATTATTATTATTAGGGTCATGGTCAGTTCTGGTTAGCTGACCCCGATGGAAGCAGCCAGCCATGACTCATTCATTGTGAAGCATCTTCATCCCCTAATATAGATATTGCAGCAATGGCATCCTTACTTTGCAGCCAAACTTTCAATTTCTTTAGTACAACTGTTTCTTTAGAATTAAATATTCTATAAATTTCTTATTTAATGACCTTATTTTCAAAAGTATGTAAACCTTTGGTTTTTCTTGATCGGTGAGCTTTTAAGGTCTTAGACCCAACGTGAGAATGACAGCCAGCCTATACACAAGGTGTGTATTGTTCTCTATTCTGGGTTTGAAGTGCAATTATAAAGATCCCAATGCTTAGCTTCCATAGAGAAATATTTAAAGAGCTTCATTATTATGTTTTTTAGCATTATAAATTTAACTTTTATCCTGATTGTAATATATGGGAGATGTTTATTAAGTAATTTTATTATAAAGTGCATGGATAAATATGTACAACGAAAAATCTGATTTCAGGAAACAAAATGTCTCTGAACCAATACTCCATTCAGGAATTGTGATGATCGAGCAGAACATACATGCATAATATAGCGTACAACATCTGTCCCCTGTCGCCTTCCACTGTGGAAGAACAATGAGATGTCATTCGTTTTTTGTGGTCAGAGGGCGTGAAACCTGAAATCTACAAAAGAAGAAAGTGTATAAATGGGTAAGAAAGATTTCAAAACAGAAGACAAAATGTCATTGACAAACTGGGGTTTGGGAGACCAGCAAGCCTGGTAATTGATACAGTGAAACAGCAGATTGACCAGCTAGTCCGTTGCAACAGGCAAGTCACTATTGATGAAAGAGCCACAGATTTCAACAAGATATAACGGTACTGCATACAAAATTGTCCATGATGACCTCCATTGTAGGAAATTGTATAGCAGATGGATCTCACAACAGCTGACAAGATAATAGAGCTGGTGGAAAATTGGTAATGACGTAGACACAGACATTTCACATTCATTGTAAAATATTTAGTGTAGTGCCTAGTGGTGAGTGAGCAATTTAAAGTTTCTGTAAGAACACAAGAGATTATATTCTTCCCGATTTTCAATCTATGGGTCTATAATATTTTTTGGGTATGATCCAAATAAGCTAAACTGAAAACTAGCTTTGTGATCTTACTGAAAATTTTGTTTACATATATAATGTCTTTTCAAATGCATAATTCCTAGTAATTTAATTAAGCTGATGATTAGCGTTGTTGTTGAGACAGTGCATTTAATATGAATTTAAAGCAGCACACGTTTCCAAATGTTCTACTATACTTACATATATATATATATATATATAAAGAGAGAGAGAGAGAGAGAGAGAGAGAGAGAGAGAATAAGGCTAGACTTTCAATTCATATTGAGTAATTGTAAGAGCATTCTGTTTGACATGTTATGCAAAAAGAAAAGCTATAATTGTGACAACAATTAGATCTAACGAACAAAGATAATAAACACTCACCTAGACTTTAATGCGAGAACGAGTGAAGTAAATACAATAAACGATAGACTAATCAGAACAAGAAAGAGGATAGCCTACTTAGTAATACTAATAGTATAATTATTGTTACCTACCAATCTACACTTATTAACATTGTAGTAGTAACTAGGATACATTTCTTATATCAAGATCCTAGTTACAACTACAACAATATTAGACAATAGACAGACTAATCTGAGTCTACACAGATTTAGAATCAGAATGACTGATTCTATTATTGTCTAATATTGTTGTAGTTGTAACTAACTACTTAAGTACTTTATTACTCATCTACTGCTCATCATGTAGCATGTCCGTTACAGAACATCGCTCCTATCACAGTCTGTCTGAAAGAAATTGTTTCCCTCACCAAAACTCCAGCCTCTGCCACATTCATACTTGGATATCTTGGTGCCATCATCTTCTTGGTCTATCCCTTCCTCTTTTGCCTGGCATCATACCTTCCATCAATATTCACTCAAGACCGTTGTGTCTCTTGATGTGACCAAAGTATTTACATTTTCTAGCCAAAATGGAATTGATAAACCAGCTCTCCTCTATGCTCAACCCTTGCCGAATGTCTACATTTGTCTTTTTTTCTGTCCAGGGTATTCTGAGAATCTTTCTGTAAAATTTTGACTCGAAGAATTCGATTCTTTATCTAGAAGTTTTGGTAATCGTCCACGATCGCATCCATATGCTACTACAGGAAAAGAACAGGCTCTCAAGACTTTTACCGTTGTTGGTGCTCTGCCATAATTTATTCAGGCTGTTCAGTCTCTGCATTGCCATTCTTCTTCTGATTTCTTTTGAGCAGTCACCATTTTTGTCAATTCTAGAACCCAGATATTCAAAATGCGTGACCTGATCTATTTCCTCACCACCCACTGTAAATTTATGCTGACATTGTCATGATTGTGTTTTGTCGGCGGTCATTATCTTTTCTCTATGTTTAAAAACAGGTTTAGATCTTTACTGCGTCCATTTGGGGCTGAAATTAGCTGCTCTAGCCCTTCTTCATAGTAATGATAGTAATAAAAAGTAATGACTAAAGTAAAGTAATAGTACCATCACTCACTGAGTGACGACACTGTAGTGTAGTCTGTAGTGTGTCGATGTCGTCTGCGTATCTAACTCTGAAATCTCGTACCATCTACTGAACTGCTACTACACTACTAGCTAGTTAATAGTGGTGAATAGTAGACATAAATACCTCGTCTGAGAAAAATATTTCGTGTCCTTATATGTGCTGCCATTTATTTCTTGTATCACGGTGGCCTGAAGCCTGAGCCCGAGACTTTAAATCTTGTACTAGTACTACTACACTAGACTAGTCTACTACTAGTCACTAGTAGTACTACTACTAAAATTACTCACTGGCTACTCTTAAAAACTGCAACAATGCATTTAACTAAAAAGATATAGTTTCAACTCCTCACGATGCACAAGTGGACAGAATATCAAATTATAAGTGTTATCTACAAACGTACCATTTATTCATGTACTGAAATTAACGTTTCTTCTTTCTAAAAACAACTTTTTATCCCAAAGAAAGGCTGCCATTTTGAAAATCATAGACTAAAACATTCTCCCCAATGCGAGAGCTCTTCAGCAGGCTGTTTAATTTAGTTTTATATTTCACATTTCCAATTGGATGGCTAAAGAAAATGTTTTAAGGTACTTGGGACTTAATTCACCCAAAACAGAGTCCCCTGTTTTCTCATAATACGCATTTGACTAACGGAATATTCCATTTCGCTTTAAGTGGAGGACATGTAGATATAATAATGATATAATGTTATTTTAAATAAATTAGTAAAGATTTAGAATGTAGACATTCGGCAAGAGTTGAGCATAGAGGAGAATTGGTTTGTCAATTCCATTTTGGCTAGAAAATGCAAATACTTTGGTCACATCAAGAGACACAACGGTCTTGAGAGGACGGTGATGGAAGGTATGGTGCCAGGCAAAAGAGGAAGGGGTAGACCAAGAAGACGATGGCACCAAGATATCCAGGAGTGCCTGAGTATGACAGTGGCGGAAGCTGGAGTTTTGGCAAGGGAACGAGTTTCTTTCAGACAGACTGTGATGGGAGCGACGTTCTACAAAGGACATGCTACATGAGAAGAAAGATTTAGACAAAGATATGTGTTGCGACCATATCCCATTCTATTTCATAAAAATTGAAATCCCCCATTAATAATAATTTTCCTGCACAAGCCTTTTTTATGTTATTAATTAGCTTCTCATCTTCCTCTTTTTGGCGTGAAAGACATATTTAGCATACTCAAACCACTGTTTTTTTAAATTCATACTATCTATTACTCCCCACACACTTTCATTTTTGTTGCCAGATGATAGATCATCTTGTATAGTTATATTTCCTGAATTCGCACTGTTAAATAAAACGCCAGCTCCCTTAGTCTTGTCTCCAACCACCCTATATTTCCTTAACATTGTATATCCCTCTATTTCAAGTTTGCTATCCGCAATTTTCTCATATGTCCATGATTCTGTTATACCTATTTGATCTGGTTTTTCTTCTTCTACATACAGTTCCAATTCTTCTCTTTTATTTACTATGCTTCTCGCATTCACATAAAAACATTTTTGTGTGTTATTTTGGGGATTTTCCAATGTATGTTGTTGCTTTATAATTTTTATATTTCATCTATCTATCAGTTCACATATGTCGGTAGATGTCGTGGGGAGGTGTGACCTCCTTTGTTTCATATTTTTTGGCAGATGAATATCTGCTGGTGACTTGCCAAGTCAATCCCAGCATCTGTTAGTCCCTGGAATATATGATCACCCGTTCTTGGGACTGATAGTGGTGGAAGCATAAATTAGAGCAAGATAGACCCGAAGCCTGTCAGGCGCCATATATGCTGCTCCGTTAACCACATAACCAGAACCTGATGTTATAGCCACACAGTCCCCTTTTTGCTACATATTTTCTGCAGGGTGCGAATCCCTAGAATAACTTAAGAAGATTTTTAACTTTGAATTTTGCCGGAGCAGTGGCCCATAAGCCTCCTACTATTTTAGATTTCCAACTGCTAATTTATTTTTAGAGGAGCGCCCTCCAGCACCCGAGGCAAGCACCTTATCTAAAGACCAGTGGGTCCTCCTTTTTTATATTTCATATATAATAATTTTCATATATCATATGACACCACGCGTATGGTCTACGAGATTGGGACGTCTGTGATGATATACACGATAGTTCTAAAGATTTGATGATGTTCTTTGTCCATCACAAGTGATAACAACCACTCTCTCTGCTTAGTCATGGGGACAGTTTTTTCTCTTGAAATGTGTGACCTGTGATTTGGATTAAAGTGAGGAAAAACTGTGCCTTTTGTCAACCTCACTCTCTTGTCTTGAGTTACCTCTGGCCAGTGGCAATATATTTATCGAGACGACTGGAGATAGCATAGGATGCAGATTTTTTCTCAGGGTTTACTCCCGAAGCCTTTCCAGTAAACAGGTATCCCACAAGGCAGCGGAAGGGGGGAATGACATCTAACGTTGTGTGTCGTGCCTTTTCCATAACCAAAAGAGGTCGTAGTGACTTCACTCAGCGTGTGAGTGAATCTGGCATCTCTCCCCGGCTGTGTTCAGTTCATTATAGTAATGTCTAAATTTCTCACACTAATTCAGCCGTGTGAACTAGGCCGTGGAATACGACACGTTTAAGAGTAGTGCCATTCATATAGATGATGTCCAGACCAGGATAATAGGACAGAAGAAATCATAAAAATGGAATGGATTAACCAGTCCAAACGGAAAAACAACACAACGTTTCTGTGAACACAAGTTCAGTAGTATCTAGGTGACACTGGGAAATTGGTAGGGGGTTTGAGCTACATATGATTTGGTGACAATTTGTCACAATAAGTTGGTAGAGGTTTATGGCCGCCCATGCGTTAATATCCTGATGACATGGAAAGATTGGTAGGGGGTGACAAGATGTACCAGGGAGTGGTGATCGGTTCCAGAGATGGGGCAACTGACAGGCGGATAAAGCCAAATGCTGACACACGCTACGTGCTGGTCAACGGGGTGGTGTCAGAAGTATCACATGACAGGCGGCCATGATGGATAGTAGGAGCCTAGGGAGCAGTATGAGGAACCAATGCAGGCGAAAACACGAAGCAGTTCAAAAGAGCTGGCCAGGAGGTTTGAGGCATGGTACGATATTGTCCAATGGAAGGGGCATTAGACTAATCTCAGCAAAAGAGAGGAGTGGGGCATAAGGTTATTTGTGGATTTAATTAGTCCCGTTCTTGGGCCTGCTGGAAATTACAGTAAACTACGATGTCAGAGAGACACCTCAATAACAGTCTCGTAGACTGTCTTAAGCGTGTATGTGTCCAATAAGTCAGGCGAATTGACCATAAATGTGTATGTGTCCAATAAGTCAGGTGAATCGACCATAAACATGTATGTGTCCAATAAATCAGGCGAATCAACCATAAATGTGTATGTGTCCAATAAGTGAGATGAGTCAACCAAAGCTCCCTGATTAGAAATAAGGTGCATTACAGTTAACAGACATCACATCTCAGAAGAACGTAAGGTGTAGGCCAAAACGCTTAAAGAACTGTCTCACACTCTGTCTAAAATCTGTCCATGTCAAGAATGCGTAAGGTGTAAGAGAGACACCAAGACCACACATCTCAAGAGTACTAAATGTATAAAGAGATACCGGACACCACGTCTCAAGAGTACGTAAGGTGTAAGAAAGATACCGGACACTACATCTCAAGAGTACGTAAGGTGTAACAGAGATACCGGACACCACATCTCAAGAGTACGTAGGGTATAAGAGAGACACCAAGACCACACATCTCACGAGTATGTAAGGTGTAAGAGAGACACCAAGACCACACATCTTACGATTATGTAAGGTGTAAGAGAGACACCAAGACTACATATCTCACGAGTATGTAAGGTGTAAGAGAGACACCAAGACCACACATCTCACGATTATGTAAGGTGTAAGAGACACACCAAGACCACATATCTCATGAGTACGTAAGGTATAAGTGAGACACCAAGACCACACATCTCATGATTATGTAAGGTGTAAGAGAGACACCAAGACCACACATCTCACGAGTATGTAAGGTATAAGAGAGACACCAAGACCACACATCTCAAGAGTATGTAAGGTGTAAGAGAGACACCAAGACCACACGTCTCAGGAGTACGTAAGGTGTAAGAGAGACACCAAGACCACACGTCTCAGGAGTACGTAAGGTGTAAGAGAGACACCAAGACCACACGTCTCAGGAGTACGTAAGGTGTAAGAGAGACACCAAGACCACACGTCTCAGGAGTACGTAAGGTGTAAGAGAGACAAAGACCACATGTCTCAAGAGTATGTAAGGTGTAAGAGAGACACCAAGACCCCTAGTCTCAAAAGTACGTAAGGTGTAAGAGAGACACCAAGACCACACGTCTCAAGAGTACGTAAGGTGTAAGAGAGACACTAAGACCCCACGTCCCAAGAGTACGTAAGGTGTAAGAGATACAAAGACCACACGTCTCAAGAGTATGTAAGGTGTAAGAGAGACAAAGACCACACGTCCCAAGAGTACGTAAGGTGTAAGAGACACAAAGACCACATGTCTCAAGAGTATGTAAGGTATAAGCTAGACACAAGACCTTATGTACCAAGAGTATGAGGCGTGTAGCTTCAAAATTCCAGCGATCACGCTCCCAAAACACCTGCGAGAAATATTTTGTTTCACAGCAGATAATAGTCAGACGGAAGCAGCCAGGCTATCAGAGGCCAGTCATATCACCAGTGATGAAGAACCGCATTACTCAAGATGTTAATATCGTTATTTATCAGTTGCTGTGATTAGAAAGAATACAGATGAAAAAGCATGGTGTTCTTCTTCTTCTTCTGCGTTCATTCTATATCTCCAGCTACTAAGCCCTGAACAGGGCTTTGTAAGTAGCAGGATGTAGTCCAGAGAACGGAATGCGTTGTGTCGCTAGTTTAGAGTTTGACTGCGATATTTGCACCTTTCAGTTCGACACATCCGTCTTCGGCAGAGCATGGTGTAATTCTGGGTTATTAGTTCAGAGGCCGTCAGCCAGTTACTTACTGACACTCTCTGCTTAGAGAATTTAGTCATAGTTAGATTAGTAGATAACTGATGTGTATGACTAGACAAGTATGACTGTGGGGGGTAGCGAGGTCTGGGCTGGACGTTCCGCTCAAGGAAAGTGAAGCGTCTGATACAGCCTCTCATTTCCAGGTGTAGAGATGGCTGCTGAATTCATTGTTCGGCTTGCCGTTCAGGAGTTCCGATGCCAATGGCCTCTGCTACATTATTATGTCCCCAGCAGCACCTTCATTAAGTTCTGCAGATGTACTGGATCCTCTGTTACTAAATCATCAGCATATCTTATATTATTGATGCTTCGTCCTCCCATATTCTTCTTCTTCTTCTTCGTTCGTTCTCAATCTCCCACTACCAAACCCTGAAAGAGTAAGTAGCAGAATGTAGTCCAGAGAACGGAATGCGCTGTGTTGTAGTTTACAGCTTGGCTGCAATATTTGCACCTTACGGTCCAACACATCCGACTTCAGCAAGCATTTTTGAGTACCGGGTTAGCATTCCCTCTTCGATCCCTTCTCCTTAGCCAGTCTGCCCTGCTGCAGCCCGTTATCCAGAATCACCGCGTGGAAGTGTAGAAGGGTCTTGGCAGCTATGGTTCGCTGGCCCTGACGCTAGCAGTCAGCTATGGGTCGCTGACCACTGCAGCTCATGCGCTGCTCAGCATCTTGATCCCCTCCTATATTCAATCCAGGCATGTCATCTATGTCTTTGAAAATCTGTTCTGTGTATTCATTAAACAAGCAAAGAGAGAGCACAAAACCATGTCTAGCCCCTTTTTTAATAGTTATACTTGGTGATGCCTCTTCTTTGGTTCTCAAACTTTATATTACGAGATGTATTCACAAGAAACCATGATGATGTCACTTCTGGTGTTAACAGCACATACCAACAGTCAAGTTTGCAAAATTTCACTATCCTCCAACTCATAGTTTCCTCAGCAGGCTGTTGAAAACATGGAGGAGTGATATGGAATCCGTCTAGAGTTGATCAGCTAGCGGTGATTCGGTTTCTAACAGCTGAAGGATGTCGACAAATTGACATTCATCACATAATGCAGGCAGTGTATGGTGACAAAAGTGTGTCGAAGACAACAGTGAAGAACTGGACAATGGTGTTTAAAGAAGGATGCGAGTTAACGCAACAATATGTGTCTGACCTGGCCTCTGAAGAATTTTCATTTACTCACGTCATTCTTTAAACATTGTTGTCCAGCTTTTCACTGTTGTTTTCAACAAACTTTTGTCACCATACACTGCCTGCATTCTGCGATGAATGTCAACTCGTCGACATCCTTCAGCTGTTAGAAACCGAATCACCGCTAGCTCATCAACTATGGACAAATTCCGCTTCACATCCGCTGAAGGAAACTGAGTTGGAGGATAATGAAATTTTGCAAACTTGACTGTTGGTATGTGCTGTTTACACCAGAAGTAACGTTATCATGTGTATTGTACGTATGTTCACTTGCTGCAGTTTGGTCCGGTTTCATTCGAACACGCCTCGTAGGTTGGTCAAATGTTAATTTACTCCATAACATTTTAATGTTATCCAGTTTGTATCTATTCACTCAATCAAATGCCTTCCCTTGGTCTATAAAAACAACGTGTAATGTCTGATCATACTAAAATTTTTTCTCCACTACTTGCCAGAGTTCGAAAACCCATCTGTGCATCGCTAAGTTGGAGTTCTGTGATTGGGCGTAGTCTTTTCCCAGTATTTTACAGAATATTTTTTAGGTATGGCTAAGAATTGATATTACACTATATTTTATTGACTTTTTTACTGCCATTTTTACCATTTGAGGAGCATTGTTTCACTTCTCCAGTCTTCTGCTGTTTATTATTTCTTAGTGCATTTTTATGGTCTTGAGTTTAGATTTTCTCCGTATTCTTTCCATGATTTTGTTTTTGTCTCTTGAATTACCCTATTTGTTGCTGTTTTGTTCTGAATTCATTTATTGTATTTGTTTTTTTTTCCTCTTTAATTACTGTTTTTACTTCGTCATTTAACCATGCTGTAATTTGTGGTTGAGGGCCTCTTATTTGTACAGTTTCGCATGTTGCTCTTGCTAATTCAGTGATAGAGCTCTTTAACATGGCTTACTCTTATTCAACTGTTTTGGTTTCTTTTGTGAGTTTTGCAAAACCTTCTGTTCCTTTTTTTAAATGTAGTTCTCTTGTGTCTGGATTTCTTTTAAACTTGATCGTTTGTGTTACTGTTTGTTGACTTGGTTTTGTCTTCACTCTCCATTTTGTTCATACAGTCATCATTACAGCTTTATAATTGGGGGGGGGGTCGATGTAGTCAAGAGGTTAAGGCACTGGCCTCTCACAGTGATGAATGAAAATAGTGGGCGATCAAATCCCGCAAGTTTCAAGCGTCCCTGGTCTCATGAGAGGTAAGCCCAGAGTGCCCTCCAGTCATCTCGACCAATAGTCTTGACACTGATCCAAGGTAACTCGGGTCAAGAGTGAGATTGATAACCAGCGCATTGTCTCCCTCACTATAATCCTCATACAGCATTCAGCACATTATTAAGACAAAACAGTCTATGTTGTGGCCATCATCGCTTGTGATGGGCAATAACTTTTAAAAAATAAATTAGTATCAACACACAGGTCACTTGTCTGACTCTACTTACGCATACATCCCCCTCCTCCCCCACATAAAAGAACAATGAATTAACACTTAGTTCAAGAATGGACGAGACACAAATCCTTTATTTCCATTGTTATAAACAGAATCACACATTACATAGTAAACTAGAACAAAATTACGGGACTGAAGATGCAGCACAATGAATGAGCTGACAGGAGCTAGCGACTCACATCTGGCTACTTGCATCAGAGGTCTGTGAACCAAAAGCACACAAGACTATTCCACCTACAAGTGGTGGCCCTGGAAACGAGCTGCATAAGTGTAGACTGACTTGGAGAATAAGTTTCGCAGCGCAAAGACGAACCCAATACCCAAAAAAAGTCCGCTGAAACCGAATGTGTCAACATCAAAGGCAACGAGGAGGCAGACAGACTGGCAAAAGAAGGTGCAAGACTACCACAACCAGATACTAGTATGACATACAAAGAGTCAAAACGGCTTATTAGAGCTAGATACATGACCAAATGGGAAACAGAACATACTGGCTACACAAAAAACGATGCCTATTACCAGTTGAACAGAAGAGAGCAGGTTGTGGTCTTCAGACTTCGCACTGGCCACAATAGACTGAGGTACCACCTATTCAACAAATTGAAGATAGGTGGCACTGACGAATGCCCGTGTGGTACCGGGAAAATGACCGCTGAGCATTTGCTGCAGAACTGCCCGACATACGAGGATCAGATGTGGCCATCACCAGTGGCAACACTAGACAAGCTCTATGGCAGTGTCGACAGCCTCAGGATGACTGCTGCTTTTTTCGAAAAAATAAAGGTTGATGTCTGACTGCATACGATGAAGAAGAAGAAAGACACAAATATCGCAGTCTTGCTGTAAATTATGACACAACATTCTTTTTTTTTTCAATACAAACATTGAAAAAGAAGAACACAATTACATCTACTGTATTAATTTCACAAATTGCTGGCCCCATTAACACTTTCACAAATATCTGCCACTGTATATCCACTAATTAATTCAAACAAAAGCTTACATTGGCAGGAGCCCATATGCCGCTGGATTAATAACCAACCAACCATCTAAACGTTATCCTTCATTTATTCTCTCGGTCATACAAACATTGACATCTAGTTATATATAACATAAACACAAAATATATTTATAAATATACTGCAGTAAAAGTTTTGTGCAATATCAAGGTCTCTTCCATTTTGCATTAAAAAAAGCATTGAATCGCTCAAGATTTTCCGTGCCGTCATAATTTAATTTTGTTTCTCATTCCTTAAGTCTTTTTCTCTATACCAGCTAGTGGATGCACAAATACTTCTTCTTGTTCTCCATGCAAACTCATTCCTAAATCAAGCAGTCTGTGTAACAGTATTGTAACATGTGTTTCTGGGAACTGCTTTATGTGGTGTAAAAAAAAAGTAATGATCCCGTCACGCCATATATGAAATATGGTGTTTGTAACCCACAGCATTTAGTGGATGATGTGGTCAGCATCATGCCAGCCGCCTTTACTTCCCAGACTGAACCGGTACCCATTTCAGGCTGGGTCGACCCGGGAGCCGCTGCGGTTTGAAAAAATATTTCTGCCTCAACTGGGGAATGGACCCAGGACCACTCAGAAAGTGAAGCCAGCATGCTAACCACTGGGCTAACGAGGCTCCCTTTTTATGTGGTGTGCTCTGAATAATTTAAGTAAACTTAAACATATCTTAAACCTCACACCTTTAAGGTTTCTCTCCTGTGTGAATTCTTTCATGAATTGTTAGTACTTCACTGTCAGAAAACCACATGCCACAATAATAACATTTGTAAGGTTTCTCTCCTGTGTGGATTCTTTTGTCCCTTGTAAGATTTCCATTGACATAAAATTTAACACTGCTAACATAACAATGGTAAGGTTTCTCTCCTGTATGTATTATTTTGCAACCTGTTAGTAACCCTTTGAAAGAATATTATACACCATAATTTGCCGGGTTTCTCTCATGTATGCATTAGTTTGTGACTTTTCAGATGTCTATTCCGGAAAAATTGAACACCACAAACATCACATTTGTAAGGTTTCTCACCTGTGTGAATTCTTTTGTGCCGGGTAAGATTTCCTTTGTCAGAAAATCTACCACCACAAACATCACATTTGTAACGTTTCTCTCCAGTGTGAGTTCTTTTATGCCATGTAAGATTTCTATTGTCAGAAAAAAAAATGCCACAATCATTACATTTGTAAGGTCTGTCTCCTGTGTGCTTTCGTTTGTGCCTTGTCAGATTTCTATTTTCAGAAAATCCAACTCCACAATCATCACATTTGTAAGGTTTCTCTACTGTGTGAATTCGTTTGTGCACTGTAAGATTTCCATTGTCAGAAAACCCACCACCACAAACATCACATTTGTAAGGTTTCTCTCCAGTGTGAATTCTTTTGTGCCTTTTAAGATTTCTAAGGTCAGAAAATCCAACCCCACAATCATTGCATTTGTAAGGTTTCTCTCCTGTGTGAATTCGTTTGTGCCTTGTAAGATTTCTATTTTCAGAAAATCCAATTCCACAATCATCACATTTGTAAGGTTTCTCTCCTGTGTGAATGCGTCTGTGCATTGTAAGATTTCTATTGTCAGAAAATCCAACACCACAATCATTACATTTGTAAGGTTTCTCTCCTGTATGCATTCGTTTGTGACGTCTAAGATGTTCATTTCGTGAAAATCCTACACCACACACATCACACTTGTAAGGCTTCTCTCCTGTATGTATTCGTTTGTGATGTATAAGATGTCCACTCTGAAAAAATCCTACACCACAAACATCACACTTGTAAGGTCTCTCTCCTCTATGTGTGTGTGTGTGGTTTGTTAATATTTTCCTGCGAGAAAATTCAACACCACAAATATTACATTTAAAAGTTTTCTCTCCTTTGTGAATTATTTTGTGTTCTGCAGGATTCTTAATGTTAGAAAATCCAACATCAAAATCATTACACTTGCAAGGCTTCTCTCCTTGATGTATTCTTGCGTCAGATATGCAATATTTACCACTTTTCTCAGAAACAAGTTCACTCTCTGACAGCTTTCTATCATCTCCTTTTTTAACAATCAAAATTTCATCATTCTGAGCCATCTTAAAATCTGCAGTCATCTGACAGTCCAAGACTTTCACTGACTCATCCATCTCATTTGGTCTCCAATATGAGCTACCTGTACCAAGTCTGACTTCAGTTGTGAAACGCACATCTCCTGTTTCTCCAAAAATCTCTCTAATTTGCTCTGTTGGTATTTCCAAGACAGTATGATTTCTCATAGATTCTGAATATTGAACACAGTAGAAATTTCCCTGGTCACTTTGGTTAATACCAACACTGGAGCAGTCCTGTATACAACAGCGGATATCTGAAATGTGTAAATACAGTTACACTTATTTATAGATACATATAAGTGGAATATTGTAATGAAACAGTAATCCAACAATATTTTAGACTCTTTATAGATCATATCAAAAAGTTCTTTTCTCCATATTTTCTTGTGTATTTGATGTAGGTCAATTATTACTGCTGTAGTGTGTTTGGCTTTCTGGAAAGCTCCTAAAGTCCTTTGCTCAAAATGAAAAAGTTGGTCATCAGTCATTAAATGGTTCAGTACCCTATATTCTAGAGTGCTTTTTGTTTTCTTTCTTGATTTATTTAATGTTGATTAAGATTTTGCTTGACATGCACACTAGATATTTAGTAAATGATTGTTTTATCTTTAGTATTTATTTGCTATGTTTATACTTGCATTTGGACAGTCGCACTTAGTGCTTGTGTGCTCCTCTGGGCTTCTTCTTTCATCCTACTCCTGTCTTACTGATAATACTCTGACATATGCATTTTTGACTTTCAAGCTTGGTAATATCCATTCTAAGAAAATCCAACACCACAAACATCACACTAGTAATGCTTCTCTTCTGTGTGTATATCTGTGTGACTTTTCATATTTTTAGTCTGATAATTCAACACCATAAACATTACAATGGTAAGGTTTTTTCTCCTGTATGTATTTGTATGTGATATTTTAGATTTCCACTCTGACAAAATCGCATACCACAAACATCACACTGGTAAGGCTTCTCTACTGTATGAATTTGTTTGTGATGTATTAGATGTACATTCTGAGAAAATCCTACACCACAAACATCACACTTTATTGGTTTTTTTCCTGTTGTATTTGTGTCCTGTTAATATTTTCCTGCAAGAAAATCCAACACCACAAACATTACATTTATAAGGTTTCTCTCCTGTATGTATATCTGAATTACTAATGGGATGTTTACCACTTTTCTCACAAACAAGTTCACTCTCTGACAGCTTCCTATGATCTTCTTTTTTAACAGCCAAAATGTAACTATTCTGAGTCATCTTTAAATCTGCAGCCATAAACTGATAGTCGAAGACTTTCATTGACTTGTCCATCTCAGTTGGTCTCCAATATGAGCTATCTGTACCAGGCCTGACTTCAGCTACTAAACTAACATCTCCTGTTTCCCCAACAGTATCTCTAATGTGCTCTGTTGGTATTTCCAAGACAGGATGATTTCTCATAGGTTCTGAAGGTTGAACACTGTAGAAATTCCCCTTGTCATATTGATTAACACCAACACTGGAGCAATCCTGTGTACAACAGCGAACATCTGAATCGTGTAAATAAAATAACACTTATTTATGTATACATTTGAGTAGAATATTGTAAAGAAACAGTAATCCAATAATATTTTGGACCCTTTCTAGCTCCTAGGCCCCGTCATTTGAGACCCTTTAAGTGAACACAGACTCTGAAATATGCTTTTCTCATGTTATGATTTAGTTTGAAGAACTGAATTTCTTTGATGGCTCTAAAATATGTCAACATCAGCACATGCACACTTGACAATTAATTGAAAGATTATTTGCAATAGGAAGGCATTTGTGCATGCTGTTATGTTATTAGTCAACACATTTAGAGCGAAGTCGACATATTTTGAGTGATAAAAGTTGGGACTCAAGAGTCGAGATATGATTCATTTGATCAGAAAAATGATCACATAGCTTGTTCACTTGTGGATATTTAACACACGCCCAATTCAGACTTTCATTGGGTCATTTATGTAGAAGAGGGAGAGATGGTGAAGCTTAGTGTAGATCCTTGTGGTAATCCTTTGTCTAGTGGTTTTAGGTCTGTTAAGTCCATCTATTATTTGTTTTGTTCTATTTTTCAAGAAGGTTCTAATACAACAGATCATTTTTCTATGAATGTCGATTGTTGACATTTTATGAAACAGTCATTTTCTCCATATTTTGTCGCATGCTTAATGCAGGTCAAATATTTTTGCTGTGGCGTGATTGCCCTCTTGGAAAGTTCCCAAACTTTTTTGCCCAAAATGTAAAAGTTGGTCATCAGATAGTCATTTAACTGTTCAGTACCCTACACTCTAGAGTGGTTTGTTTTTTTCTTTCGTTATTTATTTAATTTTGATTAAGATTTTGTCTGACTTCCACACTGGATATTTTGAAAATTATTGTTTTATTTTTACTATTTATTCAATATGTTAATACTTCCTTTTAGACAGTCCAACTGAGTGTTTGTATGCTCTTTTGGGCTTCTTTCATACTGCTCCATTTTTTCTGACAATGTGCTGTCACACGCATTTTTGACTTCCACAAATTATTTTATTTTTGTATTATTATTGTTATTAACGTATGTTTCTGATCTGCTCGTATTCCATTCTAAGAAAATCGAACACTACACTTTTAATGCTTCTCTTCTGTATATATTTATGTGAGACTTTTAAATATTTTCATTCTGAGAAAATTAAGCAACATAAACATTAGAATGGCAAAGTTTTTTTCTCCTGCATGCATTCGTTTGTGATGACCCAGATGTTGATTCCTTGGAAATCCTACACCACAAAGATCACATTTTTAAGGTTTCTCTACTGTGTGAATTCATTTGAGCCTTGTAAGATTTCTGTTTTCAGAAAATCTAATTCCACAATCATCACATTGGTAAGGTTTCTCTCCCATATGATTTAGTTTGTGTTGTCTTAGATTTGCACTATCAAAAAATCCAACACCACAAACATCGCACATGAAAGGCTTCTCTCCAGTATGTATTCGTTTGTGATTTCTTAGACTTCCAGTCCGCGAAAATCCCACACCACAATCATCACATGTGAAATGTTTCTCTCCTGTGTGAATTCGTTTGTGACATCTCAGCGCTCCTCCCTGTGAAAATTCCACACCACAATCATCACACTTGTAAGGTTTCTCTCCTGTGTGAATGCGTCTGTGCGTTGTAAGATTTGTATTGTCAGAAAATCCAACACCACAATCATTACATTTGTAAGGTTTCTCTCCTGTATGCATTCGTTTGTGACAGCTATTATGTTGATTTCGTAAAAATCCTACACCACACACATCACACTTGTAAAGCTTCTCTCTTGTATGTATTCGTTTGTGATGTATTAGATGTCCACTCTGAGAAAATCTTACACCACAAACATCACACTTGTAAAGTCTCTCTCCTGTATATGTGTGTGGCTTGTTAATATTTTTTTGCAAGAAAATTCAACATCACTTTTCTCATTAACAAGTTCACTCTTTGACAGCTTTCTACGATCTCCTTTTTTAACAGCCAAAATCTCACTATTCTGAGAAATCTTAAAGTCTGCACTCATCATCTGATAGTTCACGACTTTCACAGAATCGTCCATCTCACTTGCTCTCCAACATGAGCTACCTGTACCAGGCCTGACTTCAGCTACTAAACGCACATCTCCTGTTTCCCCAACAGTTTCTCTAATGTGCTCTGTTGGTTTTTCCAAGACAGTATGATTTCTCATAGATTCTGAATGTTGAACACTGTAGAAATTTTGCTGGTCACTTTGGTTAATACCAACACTGGAGCAGTCCTGTGTACAACAGCGAACATCTGAAATGTGTAAATAAAGTAACACTTATTTACATATACATTTGAGTGGAATATTGTAAAGAAATAGTAATTCAACAGTATTTTAGACCATTTCCAGATCGTAGGAAGTGTTATTTGCAGCTCTTTACAGTGAACACAGACTTCTGAAACATGCTTTTGCATGTTATGATTTGGTTCGTTGCTAATGCCTACAATGGGTTTGGTAACCCTTTTGTGCGACTGAACTTGTGGTAGAATGTAGTAGCTTTCCTGACATCCTGAGCCTTCTGATGAAGTGGACCAGGGTCCTCCAGGTGGTTGTGCAATGCTTGGCTTCATCTGCATGTCACTCACTACTACGGGGATCATGTCAAACCTCACCTTGTTAGCCAGACTGTTGTTCTTGACAACAGCCCGTTTCATGGACGACCAACGAGGAGGTCAGGTGAGTGTCTTCTCCAGTATATTTCTTCTGACCCTGGGTAACATTGTTTGATCAGTGTGGTGTTTTGCCTGGCCAGACATATGATTTAGTTTGAAGAACTGAATTTCTTTGATGGCTCTAAAAAATGTTGACATCAGCACATGCACACTTGACATTTGATTGAAAGGTTATTTCCAATAGGTAGGCATTTGTGCATGCTGTTATGTTATTAGTTGAGACATCTAGAGCAAAGCCGACACATTCAAAGTGATAACATTTGGGATTCAAGACTGGAGAAATGATTAATTTGATGAAACCGATAATCACGAAGCTAGTTCACTCGCCCAATTCAGACTTTTACTGGATCATTTACGTACATGAAGGAGAGATGGTGAAGTTTAGTCCAGATCCTTGTGGTTATCCCTTGTCTGGTGTTTTTTGGTTGTAGTCCATCTATTGTTTTGTTCTATTTTTCAAGAAGGTTCTAATACAACAGAATATTTTCTTTGTATGCTCATTGTTGCAATTTTATTTAAAAAGTCATTTCTCCATATTTTGCCGCATGTCAATTATTACTGCTGTGATTGCCCTCTTGGAAACCTGCTAAAGTTTTTTTTCACCCAAAATTAAAAAGTTGGTTCAGTAACCTACATTCTAGAGCGCCATTTGTTTTCTTTCTTTCTATTTTATTTTATCTGACATCCACAGTAGATATTTAGTAAATTATTGTTTCATCTTTAGTATTTATTCACTATGTTTATTCTTGATTTTAGAGAGTCCCACTGAGTGTTTATATGCTCTTTTAAGCTTCTTCTTTAATACCGCTCCACTCTTTGTGATATGCTGTTCAATGCATTTTTGACATGTACAAGATATTACTATTTATTTATTTCTAACTTGCTAGCCTTCCATTCTAAGAAAATTCAACACCGCAAACATCACACATGTAATGCTTCTCTTCTGTATGTATATGTGTGTGACTTTTTATATTTCAGTCCGATAAAATTACACACCATAAACATTACAATGGTAAGGTTTTCTCTCCTGCATGTATTCGCTTGTGATGCCTAAGATGTCCACTCTGAGAAAATCGTAAACCACAAACATCACACTGGTAAGGTTTCTCTCCTGTATGTATTCTTTTGTGCCTTGAAAGATTTTGATTGTCAGAAAATGCAACACCACAAACATCACATTTGTAAGGTTTCTCTCCTGTATGTATTCGTTTGTGACGTCTGAGCTGTCCACCTCGAGAAAATCCAACCCCGCAAACATCACACTTATAAGGTTTCTCTCCAGTGTGTATTTTGTTGTGTCGTGTAAGATTTCTATTTTCTGAAACTACCACACCAGAAACATCACATTTGTATGGTTTCGCTTCTTCGTGTATTCGTTTGTGACATCTAAGATGTCCACCCTGAGAAAAAACTATACCACAGACATCACATTTGTAAGGCATCTCTCCTGTATGTATTCGAATGTGACTTGTTAATGATTTCCTGCAAGAAAATCCAACACCACAAACATCACATTTGTAAGGTTTCTCCCCTGTATGTATTCGTTTGTGACGTCTTAGATGTTCACTTTGAGAAAATCCAACACCACAAACATCACATTTATAAGGTTTTTCTCCTGTGTGAATTCGTTTGTGATTTGCAAGATGTTCAGTCTGAGAGAACCCAACACCACAAACATCACATTTATAAGGTTTCTCTCCTGTATGTATTCGTTTATGCTTTACAAGATTTTTATTGTCAGAAAATCTAACACTACAATCGTCACACTTGTAAGGCTTTTCTCCTGTATGTGTTCGTTTGTGACGTCTCAAATGTTCACCTTGAGAAAATCCAACACCGCAAACATCACACTTGTAAGGCTTCTCTCCTGTATGTATTCGTGTGTGACGTCTTAGAAGACCACCATGAGAAAACCCAACACCACAATCATCACACTTGTAAGGCTTCTGTTCTGCATGAATTCGTTTGTGGTTTGTTAATACTTTCTTGCAAGAAAATCCAACACCACATACAGCACATTTGTAAGGATTCTCTCCTGTATGTATGCCTGCATCAGTTATGAGATGTTTACCACTTTTCTCACAAACAAGTTCACTCTCTGACAGCTTTCTATCATCTCCTTTTTTAACAGCCAAAACTTCATTATTCTGAGCCATTTTAAAACCTGTAGTCAACATCTGACACTCCAAGACTTTCACTGACTCGTCCGTCTCCTTTGGTCTCCAATATGTTCTACAGATACCAGGTATGACTTTAGTTGCTAAATGCACATCTCCTGTCTTCTCAACAGTATTCCTAATGTGCTCTGTTGGTTTTTCCATGACAGGATGATTTCCTATAGGTGCTGAAGATTGAACACAGTAGAAATTCCCTTCGCTATATTGGTTAATACCAACACTGGAGCAACAGAAGCAGTCCTGCGTACAACAGCGGACATCTGAAATGTGTAAATACAGTAATACTTATTTACATAAAAGTGGAATATTGCAAAGAAACTCTAAACAGTAATCCAACAATGTTCTGGATCCTTTAAAACTGTTAGGCACCGTCATCGGTAGACCATAAAACAAAAATATAACTTGTTACAAACTTCTATTACATACATTTACAATTTGTGATTTTGTTTGTAGAATTTCATTTCTCTATAACAAATTGGCATCAGCGCATTTATAATTGACTGTAAGGTTATTTTTAATTGGTTGGCATTTGTAGAAGTTGGAATTCAAAATTGCAGAAATGATTTATTTGATCAGACCAATGATCACGAAGCTTGTTCCCTTGTGGATATTCAACACACACCCAATTTAGACTATTCTGCGTCATTTATGTAGATGAGGGAGAGATAGAAAAGCTTAGTGCAGATACTTGTCTAGTATTTTTTGGTTGGTATAGTCCATCTTTTGTTCGCATTGTTCTATTTTTCAAGAAGGCTCTAATACAGCAGATCATTGTTATATGTTTGCCCATTGTTGTCATTTGATTAAAAAATCTTTTTCTCTATATTTTGTCGCATGCTTCTTATGGGTCAATGATTACTGCTGTGGTGTGATTGGCCTCTTCGAGATGTTGTTTTGCAATAAATTAAAATGTTGTAACAGATAGTCATTTACTTGTTCAGTACCCTACATTCTAAATTACTTTCTTTCTATATTTACTTTTATTAAAACAGTCTGTCATCCACACTTGACTATTTTGAAAATTGTTTTATCTGTAGTTTTTATTCGCTATGTTTATTCTTGCTTTCAGAAAGTCTCACTTAGAGTTTATATCCTCTTCTGGGCTTCTTCTTTCATATTGCTTCCTTCTTTCTGATAACAGCCTGTCATGTGCATTTTTGCAGTGTGAATTCTTTTGTGCTTTGTAAGATTTTGATTCAGAAAAAATTCAGCACCACAAACATCACACTTGTAAGACTTCTCTCCTGTATGTATTCGTTTGTGTTGTCTTAGATTTCCACTATGAGAAAACCCAACACCACAAACATCGCACATAAAGGGCTTCTCTCCGGTATGTATTCGTTTGTGATTTCTTAGAATTTCACCCCGAGAAAATCCTACACCACAAACATCACACTTGTAAGGCTTCTCTCCTGTATGTATTCGTTTGTGATGTCTTAGAGTTTCACCAAGAGAAAATCCTACACCACAAACATCACACTTATAAGGCTTCTCTCCAGTATGTATTCGTTTGTGGCGTGTTAATGATTTCCTGCTGGATAATCCTACACGACAAACTTCACATTTATAAGGCTTCTCTCCTGTATGTATTCGTTTGTGGCTTGTTAATGATTTCCTGCAGGATAACCCAACACCACAAATATCACACTTGCAAGGCTTCTCTCCAGTATGTATTCGTTTGTGGCTTGTTAATGAATACTTGCTGGATAATTTTACACCGCAAATTTCGCACTTGTAAGGCTTCTCTCCTGTATGTATTCGTTTGTGATTTCTTAGACTGCCACCCCGAGAAAATCCAACACCACAAATATCACATTTAAAAGACTTCTCTCCTGTATGTGTTCGTTTGTGGCTTGTTAATGATTTCCTGCTGGATAATTCAACACCACAAAAATCACATTTATAAGGCTTCTCTCCTGTATGTATTCGTTTGTGGGTTGTTAATGAATTCTTGCAGGATAATCCAACACCGCAAACATCACACTTGTAAGGCTTCTCTCCTGTATGTATTCGTTTGTGATTTCTTAGACTTTCACCACGAGAAAATCCAATGCCACAAACATCACATTTATAAGGTTTCTCTCCTGTGTGAATTCGTTTGTGATTTTTAAGAAGTGCACTTTGAGTAAATCCAACACCACAAAATTCACATTTATAAGGTTTCTCTCCTGTGTGTATTCGTTTATGATTTGTAAGAAGTGCACTTTGAGTAAATCCAACACCACAAACATCACATTTATAAGGTTTCTCACCTGTGTGTACTCGTTTGTGTTTTACAAGATTTTTATTTTCAGAAAACTGAACACCACAATCGTCACACTTGTAAGGCTTTTCTCCTGTATGTGTTCGTTTGTGACGTTTTAAATGTTCACCCTGAGAAAATCCAACACCACAAACATCACACTTGTATGGCTTCTCTCCTGTATGTATTCGTTTATGACGTCTTAGAAGTCCAACATTAGAAAATCCAACACCACAATCATCACACTTGTAAGGCTTCTTTCCTGTATGCATGCCTGCATCCGTTATGTGATGTTTACCACTTTTCCCATAAACAAGTTCACTCTCCGACAGCTTTCTATCATCTCCTTTTTTAACAGCCAAAATGCCATCATTCTGAGCCATCTTAAAGTCTGCATTCATCATCTGACAATCCAAGACTTTCACTGACTTGTCCATCTCATTTGGTCTCCAGTATGAGCTACCTGTAGTAGGTCTGACATTAGCTGCCAAATGCACATCTCCTGTCTCCTCAACAATATCTGTAATGTGCTCTGTTGGTATTTCGGAGGCAGCATGATTTCTCATAGGTTCTGAAGGTTGAGCACTGTAGAAATTCCCCTTGTCACATTGGTTAATACCAACACTGGAGCAGTCCTGTGCACGGCAGCGGACATCTGAAATGTGTAAATACAGTTTCACTTATTTATTCATATGACAGGAATATTGTAAGGAAACCCTAAACAGTCATCCAACAATATTCTGAACCCTTCCAGCTCGTAGGCATCATTTGCAGCCATAAAACCAAAACTTGTAACCTTTTACAACCAACACAGATTTCTGAACCATGCGTTTGCATATTGTAATTTAATTTGTACAATTTCTTTGGCAACTCTACAAGATGACATCAACGCATGTGCAATTAACGTTGACTGTAAAGTTATTTCCAAGATTGAAACAGTGAACATCTTCAAGTATCTGGGCTCAATGATCAGTGATGAGGGATCAAAACCAGAGGTCCTGGCCAGAATAGCACAGGCAACAGCAGCGCATGCATGATTGAAACTGATCTTCTTCTTCTTCTTTCTTTGTCCTACTGCTCTTGCCATGAACGGCGGGATGTGTAGATCTCTTTTGTTTGGGTCAGGTGAGAAGCTTGTCGGGTCATCAAGTGGAACGTCCTGAGTGTTTCAGACACACCTTCTATCCATCTGCGACGAGGGTGGCCTCTTGCACGAGGACCTGATACTTGCATGTGATAGGCTCTTGGTGCTGGTTGGTCATAAGGCATTCGAACCAAGCGGATACACCACTTTTTTTGTGTGTGTGTGCGTTCGCCTTATTTCTCTAATCCCCAAGGCGGTGTGCGTTGCACTGTGGTTTTTATTTTGCGCCTGTCGGCCCAATGCATTCGACTTCAGCATGCATTTTATGTAAGGGTCTGCTTCCTCCTGTATTTTCTAAGGGTTTGCTGCCCCGGGGTAACGGCCGGTGCTGTGATGGGGATCGAACCCAGCACCTTCGAATTGTGAGCCGTGCCACTTATCCACTAGGCCACGCCGTCCCCGGATACACCACTTGATTTGTTGGACTTCAATGTAAGCATTTACTATGCTCGTTCCTAAAATCTGCCTCAACGTGGTATTTCGGATACGGTCTCGGATGAACTTGCCAACTGCACTTCGTACACAGTTTATCTCACAGCTCTGAATCATGCTCTTGTGACATTCCAGGATTGACACTGGAAACACAAAGTAGGAATGAAAAGCTGATATAGAAAGATAAACAACTCTCCCTCGCCATAAAGGTCAGACTCACTGGTTTTTTCTATATTCCTATACGTCTGCAAAACATGGACCCATACAGCAGACCTCCTGCAAAGAAGAATCCAGGCCATGGAGATGACATGTTCAGAAGACTCCTAAATGTCACCTACAGAGGCTGTATCATGAAGTATGACATAGAATCAAGAATGCAAGTGGACTTTACGATGACATCCTCACACCAATCAAAAGCTGACTTTATGGCCATGTCTTGAGGTCAAACAGCCTTGCAAATATCATACTATAGGATACAGTACAGTGTAAGCGAAGACGAGAATGTCCAATAAAACAATGAGAATACAGCATTCATGAATACCTACGACCAGAGGAGGCACAAAAAGGAACCGCAGACAGATGTGGCATATGAATGTGAAGGTCAGGGTGCCCCAATGATTTCAAGAGGTCACAGGATGAACTGAAAGCTTCATGCTAATATATAATCTTCATTATGAATACTTCACATCATAGATAACTTATTTACGTATCTTACGACATTTAGATCATAACTTTAGCCCAATTTGATCAATATTACTTTTTTGACGTACGGAATACCGGAATCTGATCCAGACTGAAAGACAAAAACTGGCAGATTTAGCAAAGACTAGAAAGGGTTATCTAACACAGAACCATCAAAGGAATGTCTAATGAAAACCTAATTACATAAATAAACAAAGAATACATGCAAGCATTGAATCTACCAAAGAATTGATAAGTGAACCAAATTGTACCGCAAGACCAGGTGATATTATCCAACGAAATGTGAAAGCAATAGACCTGACCCTATATACCAGCTACACAGACTTAAATTTTCGCCTGAAAACATGCTGTTGCAGACTATTGGGCCACCTATATCAGCTCAACATATCACTAACTAGTGAGTGCGCACATGGAACTGGTGTTCATTATGACTTCCGAAACAGAAACTTTTTAATTTAACTAGAGAAGCACAAGTCATCATCTTCAGACTGAGAACAAGGAATGAAAGCCATATAGTCCTGCTTACAGATGCACTGGCCGTAGTCACAGCACTGAAAAGCCAGAAAAATACTGAACTTAATGATTTAAGAGCAGTACTCTGTCAACTATGCCAGCAGGCCGCACCAAAAAGGGTAGTGGTGCAGTGGGTTCCATCTCACTGCAACATCCAAGGCAACGAGGAGGCAGACAGACTGGCAAAAGAAGGTGCAAAACTACCACAACCTGATACTAGTATGACATACGAAGAGTCAAAACGGCTTATTAGAGCTAGATACATGACCAAATGGGAAACCGAACATACTGGCTACACCAAAAACGATGCCTATTACCAGTTGAACAGAAAAGAGCAGGTCGTGGTCTTCAGACTTCGCACTGGCCACAATAGACTCAGGTACCACAGACGAATGCCCGTGTGGTACTGGTAAAATGACCGCTGAGCATTTGCTGCAAAACTGCCCGACATTCGAGGATCAGAGAGAGCAGATGTGGCCATCACCAGTGGCAACACTAGACAAGCTCTATGGCAGTGTCGACAGCCTCAGGATGACGGCTGCTTTTTTCGAAAAAATAATGGTTACTGTCTGACTGCGTACGAAGAAGAAGACTGAGAACTGGGCATAACAGACTCAGGGATATCTTTACAACAATATGAGGATTGGGACAGATGACGTGTCCATGTGGGGAGCATACCATGACCGTGGAACACATCCTACAAAAAATGCATGCTCACACAGGAGGAAGACAGAGAACAATACCGGCCTCGCGATACAGATATGAGACAAAAGCTGTATGGAGATAAAAGAAGAGAAATCCGGACCTTGATCTGAGAATGAACAAAGAACAAGTGGAAGAACCAGTGTTCAGACCCCCAAACATGTCCTACAAGACTGCCCATCATACTGAAACTTATGATACCAGATCTGGCCTGAGGGAGCCAAGCTGACACAGAAGATGTGAGGCTTCCTCATGAACCTGGAGAAGACCATAGACTTCTTCCTAGCGATGGGACTACAGATCTAGCATGACCAAAGGGCCTGAACGCAGAAGGAGAATAAAGAAAGAAGACATTTCATACACCATTGAGATGCTAAAAGAAGGTGAACAAGAAGAATAGCCAAAGCCAATTTAACCCCTTTCAGTCCAAGCTGATTTGTGTCTTGGTCTTAGCAAAAATCTAGGAATTCTGTTCGTCAAAGTTTTATCCAAGATAAAATTTATTATTATTGAACAAATTGAGCTAAAATAATGATCAAAATATCATGAGACACATAAATTAAACTATGACATGAAGTATTCATAATAAAGATTATATATTAGTATGAATTGTTCATCATCATCATCATGTAGCATGTCAATTTGCAGAACATCGCTCTCATGACATCCTGTCTGTAGGAAACTCTGTCTAGCGGCCTGCTCCAAGGTTAAATCCAGCATTTCCTTGATGTCCTGAGTCCATCATCTTCTTTCCAGTGACCATGCCCTCCATATGAATCCTCTCCACTCCGTTGTCTCATTTGACGTGTAAAAAAAAACCCTCAGTTTTCGGGTCATTACATCATTTATGAGCCAATTCTCTTCTAAATTCAGGTCTTGCCGGATGGATTTGTTTGTTTGTTTCTTTGTCCATGACAATTTTTGGACTCTTCTGTAGTACTGTGCCTCAAAATCAAAAGCACCAATCTTCGTTCTTAGTGCTTTTGATATCGTCCATGTCTCACATCCATAGTTGACACAGGCAAAATGCATGTTCTTAAGATCTTTAGTTCCTTTGTATTATGCCATAGGTTCTGCATATTCCTTATCTTCTGCATTGCCAAAGTCAGCCGTCTTCTTACTTCCTTCGTACAGTCTTTATTTTTGTTTAGTATTGATCCCAGATATTCAAACATTTTCAATCTTTTTGCCAGCAATCTCGATTTTAGGTTGGAGTTTTGTTTTGTCAGTTGTCATTATCTTAGTTTTCTTTGTATTCAGGTAGAGATTTTGGGATTCGCTATTCTTCTAGACTGATGTAATTATTAGTTCTAGACCCATAGCGCTGTTCAAGAGCAAAACTGTGTCGTCAAAATATTATATTGTCAATATCTCCTTTCCTACTATTGTGAAAGGTCGAAGTCTGTAAAAATTGAATCTACCTTTATATTCCTGATGTTTTCCGCATATATGTTGAACAGGTATGTTGAAAGAATGCAGCCCTGTCTGACCTCCCCTTGTGTATCTCAAACCAATCTGAGGTTTCACCATGTATTCTGATAGCTGCTTGCTGCCCCCTGTAGAGGGTTTCTATTAGTTGAATCAGATGTGCTGGGAAGCCCATATCTTTCATAATGTTCCACATTTGTTAATGTGTTATGCAATCAAAGGTTTTGGTGTAGTCTACAAAACAGGCATACAGGTCTGTATTGAATAAATTCTCTGCGTTTCTCATGTTGAAGATATGGTCTCTTCCTGGTCTCAATCCTTCTTGCGTTTAATTTATTTCATAGTCCAGCTTTCTTTCTATTCTTTTCATAATACGCAATAAAATCTTGCTGACGTGGCTTGTCAAGGCGATAGTACGATAGTTTGTACATAACTTTAGATTCCCATTCTTAGGTATGGGGATGTACACAGATAGTTTCATTGCTTTGGGCCATTCTTTGTTGCGCCAGATCTTATTACAGACTGCATGGTATATGTAGATGCTTGCCTCCCATCCCACTTGTTCAGCAGGTATATTATCACAGCCTGGGGTTTTCCCTTTTTTCAGCGCCTTAATCGCTGCTCGAACTTCGCTCAATGTGGATTCTGGTTCTTCCTCTTCATTGTTTGTTAGCATGTCTTCATTTTTTGTGTTTTTCCCATACATCTCTCTGCAGTATTCCACCCATCTTTCTAGAATGTCTTTGCTTTCTGTGATAGTTGCCCCATTTCTGTCATGTATTTATTGTAGAGATGACCGGAATTCTCCAGTCAGAGATCTAATCTACTAGAATGCTTCGAGCTCCTTTCCCTGCCCCTTGAATTCCTCTATTTTGTTACATGTGTCTATTATGTGCTGTTACCTACCTTGTCTAATCTTTCTCCAGATTTCTCTTGTGCAATTTCTGTATTTGTCTGTGTTTCGTTCTGTTCCAGCCTGTCTCAGTTTCCTTTTTGCCTCTACAAGTCACAGTGTTTCCTCTGTAATATAGTTCTTGTTTCTTAGCACTTTTTTAAGAATAATGTCCTGTGCCGTTGAGATGAGTGCTTCTCTCACTTGTGACACCAGTTCTTCAGTAGATATGTTTTCTTGCCTTGCCACTAGTGTCTCGAACTTGTTTTGTATTTCCACGTTATATTAATATAGTATTGCTTGCACATCAAAATGTATTGGTCGTGCACCTTTGTTCCCCCTCGTAATCTTATCTCAAGTACAGCAACCAGCAATTCATGATCCGTGTTGCAGTTCGCTCCTGGAAGCGTCTTTGTTGACAGCACACTGGACTGCCATCTGTGTTGTGCTAGGATGTAGTCAATCTGAGCACACTGGACTGCCATCTGTGTTGTGCTAGGATGTAGTCAATCTGAGCACACTGGACTGCCATCTGTGTTGTGCTAGGATGTAGTCAATCTGAGCACACTGGACTGCCATCTGTCTTGTGCTAGGATGTAGTCAATCTGAGCACACTGGACTGCCATCTGTCTTGTACTAGGATGTAGTTAATCTGAGCACATTGGACTGCCATCTGTCTTGTGCTAGGATGTAGTCAATCTAAGCACACTGGACTGCTATCTGTCTTGTGCTAGGATGTAGTCAATCTGAGCACACTGGACTGCCATCTGTCTTGTACTAGGATGTAGTCAATCTGAGCACACTGGACTGCCATCTGTCTTGTACTAGGATGTAGTCAATCTGAGCACACTGGACTGCCATCTGTCTTGTGCTAGGATGTAGTCAATCTGAGCACACTGGACTGCCATCTGTCTTGTGCTAGGATGTAGTCAATCTGAGCACACTGGACTGCCATCTGTGTTGTGCTAGGATTTAGTCAATCTGAGCACACTGGATTGCCATCTGTCTTGTACTAGGATGTAGTCAATCTGAGCACACTGGACTGCCATCTGTCTTGTGCTAGGATGTAGTCAATCTGAGCACACTGGACTGCCATCTGTGTTGTGCTAGGATTTAGTCAATCTGAGCACACTGAACTGCCATCTGTGTTGTGCTAGGATGTAGTCAATCTGAGCACACTGGACTGCCATCTGTCTTGTGCTAGGATGTAGTCAATCTGAGCACACTGGACTGCCATCTGTGTTGTGCTAGGATGTAGTCAATCTGAGCACACTGAACTGCCATCTGTCTTGTGCTAGGAGGTAGTCAATCTGAGCACACTGGACTGCGATCTGTCTTGTGCTAGGATGTAGTCAATCTGAGCACACTGGACTGCCATCTGTCTTGTACTAGGATGTAGTCAATCTGAGCACACTGGACTGCCATCTGTCTTGTGCTAGGATGTAGTCAATCTGAGCACACTGGACTGCCATCTGTCTTGTGCTAGGATGTAGTCAATCTGAGCACACTGGACTGCCATCTGTCTTGTACTAGGATGTAGTCAATCTGAGCACACTGGACTGCCATCTGTGTTGTGCTAGGATTTAGTCAATCTGAGCACACTGAACTGCCATCTGTGTTGTGCTAGGATGTAGTCAATTTGAGCACACTGGACTGCCATCTGTCTTGTGTTAGGATGTAGTCAATCTGAGCACACTGGACTGCCATCTGTGTTGTGCTAGGATGTAGTCAATCTGAGCACACTGGACTGCCATCTGTCTTGTGCTAGGATGTAGTCAATCGGAGCACACTAGACTGCCATCTGTCTTGTGCTAGGATGTAGTCAATCCGATTTCTGTGTTTGCCATCGGGGGAAATGCAGTCAGGCTCTTGGCCATCACCTCTATTACTTGTACTGGCTCCAAAAATGTATGAAGTGTTAAAATACATTAATACAGAGGTTGAAATTGAAGAGAAATAATTGTACCTAACCCGCCGCATGTTTTGCTGATATATCTGCCAATTCCTATACACATACCTTTCGTATTCTGTGTCACAGTCAAATTCTGAATCAGGCGTAGGTTGAATGGGCAATTCAGATGCTTCATCATTGAACTGATCAAATAATACATTATTTCTAGTTTTGAAGCCAAAATTTCAATGCAATAAATGGGTAGACTTTCAAATATCAAAACACACATCAGAATCCATCTAGTGGAAATAATGGCACAGTTAAACGTCAACTGAGCGGACTCAATAATTGAGAGGAGCCATAAAATAAAAAATAAGTTCAGCAAACTAAATAAGGAAACACTAACGCTGGTTTCAGAGGTCTATTTTTTACGAGACTGGCAACCATTGTTAGGTTTTAGGTGCTGGACGATACAAGATGTAAAGAGTTAAATGGGTATCCACAAAAACGATGCCTATTACCAGTTAAACAGAAGAGAGCAGGTCGTTGTCTTCAGACTTCGCACTGGCCACAATAGACTGAGGTACCACTTATTCAACAAATTGAAGATAGGTGGTACCGACGAATGCCCGTGTGGTACCGGGAAAATGACCGCTGAGCATCTGCTGCAGAACTGCCCGACATACGAGGATCAGAGAGAGCAGATGTGGCCATCACCAGTGGAACCACAAGACAAGCTCTATGGCAGTGTCGACAGCCTCAGGATGATCGCCGCTTTTTTCGAAAAAATAATGGTTACTGTCTGACTGCGTACGATGAAGAAGAAGAAGAAATGGGTAACCGGAAAAAATAATTTTAGTTTTATATATTCAATGATTCACTTACCATTTGGTACATTCCATCCTTTATCATCTTCAGGTACAACAGGCTCTTCTACATTCTCCTCTTTGACCACTATCTCCCCAAAGCTTTCAATTGTACTGACTGTAGTGTTGAAATCTTCATTGCTGACAATCTCTTCAGATTTCTGTAACAATGGAAACCTAACAATAAATCACTTTGTCTGCTTCCAGAAACTAAGGTTTATTTTTTATAAGTGACAAGTGAGAATCATTCACCTTGATACTGAGCAAAAAGGTGACACTTGAGCAGGGAGTACCTCAAGGGGGAGTACTGTCATCCACACTCTTCCTGGTGTATATAAAAAACATCACAGAGAATATACCAAGAAGAGTCCACAGCTCCATGTTTGCTGACGACCTGGCTATGTGGACCTCTGAAAAGAATCTCACCATAGCAAGAAATCGGATGCAGCAGGCCCTAACATCGCTGGAAGCGTGGGCGAACTCATGGCTGGTCAAAATAAACGAGGAGAAAACCACATGCACAATATTCTCCCTTTCAATCAAACCCCAAAATACCAAATTAAGTTTAAATGGCAATATCCTGCAGCCAAACGACAACCCAAACTATCTGGGAGTCACATTTGATCGGCGCATGACATGGAAAAGTCAGATCGAGAGAAACCGAATGAGAGCCAGAGAAAGAATGGCAATCATGAGGAAACTTGCTTGCACAAGCTGGGGAGCAGACAAAAGCATACTAAAGAAACTGTACACTGGAAGAGTGAGATCAGTTCTCGAGTATGGCATTGCGGCATGGACAACAGCAGCAAAGGCGAACTTTGATAAAGTTAGCAAACTTCAAAACCAAGCCATGAGAGTTATAACAGAAGGCATGAAGTCAACGCCAATTGTAGAACTTGAATAGATTACAAAACTGCAATCCATGACCGATAGAAGAGACTGCAGAGCCCAGCTGCAGTCAGAGAAACTCCGAAGACTGACCATCCAATGCACCAGAGACTAAACAATTTGGGAAATGAGAAACTAAAGCGGAGAAACGTTGCAGAAATAGCCAAAGCAAAGATGCACGAAGATCCCATAAACGCGCTAACAACACCAAAGCCCATCACTACTGTATGAAAACCTGCCTGGAGGCAGGATATATTTCCAGAGGTGGTAGAAAATATACCAGGTATTGGAAACAAAAACTGCCAGACTGAAAAAGAAAGGAGAGATACTACCCTATGCTTTATATCGAAAAACTACCCAAGCATGGACTGGACCCATGCATACACTGACGGTTCTGTAACAAATACTACACAGAACGGAGGGGCAGGAGCATTCCTGAACCTACCAAATGGCAGACAAATAACACTGTCATTCGCTACTGGTAAGTACACAAGCAATTTCAGAGCGGAGGCAGAGGCACTGAGGGCGTCAGTGGAAGAAATGGTGACACATAAAGATGCTCTCGCCGTAGTCACAGCGCTAAAAAGCCAGAAAAATACTGAGCTTAATGACTTAAGAACAGCACTCTGTCAACTATGCCAGCAGTCCGCACCAAAAAGGGTAGTGGTACAGTGGGTCCCATCACATTGCAACATCCAAGGCAACGAGGAGGCAGACAGACTGGCAAAAGAAGGCGCAAGACTACCACAAACAGATACTAGTATGACGTACGAAGATTCAAAACGGCTTATTAAAGCCAGATACATGACCAAATGGGAAACCGAACATACTGGTTACACCAAAAACGATGCCTATTACCAGCTGAACAGAAGAGAGCAGGTCGTGGTCTTCAGACTTTGCACTGGCCACAATAGACTGTGGTACCACCTATTCAACAAATTGAAGATAGGTGGAACCAACGAATGCCCGTGTGGTACCGGGAAAATGACCGCTGAACATCTGCTGCAGAACTGCCCGACATACGAGGATCAGAGAGAGCAGATGTGGCCATCACCAGTGGAACCACAAGACAAGCTCTATGGCAGTGTCGACAGCCTCAGGATGACCGCCGCTTTTTTCGAAAAAATAATGGTTACTGTCTGACTGCGTATGAAGAAGAAGAAGAAGAAGATTCACCGTGATACAACAAAAAATGATGAGGCAGTGCGGCTTAGAGGTGAAACTTCCATTTTACAATCCCAACAAAGATGGGATCAAGTCAAGAACAACAATACACACCAAGAACACTACAGACTGTCAAACAACTACAGAAGACTGTGAACAAAGAGACTTGGCTGAATATATAGTCAAAACTTGGAGAGAAATCTACAAACATATGGCCATCCCAAAGACAACATCAATTTCCTGGAAAAAAGATAGATGAAAGCACAATTTTTCAACTCCGTACTCAACACATACAACTTAACAGTCACTTGAACAAAATCCAACCAGAACATGCTCCAGAGTATTGCTGTGCACACATCCCTATGAACATACTTCCGGTCAGCTTCGAATATTCTGTGATATTTCATCTTCTTCCGTGAGAACTGTACTATAATTGGTATATGTGAAATAAGATACACTTATTTGATAATGTGCTGTATTCTAATTGTAGTCAAACCCTAAGCCTATTGTCCCCTATCCCCGACAACGCGTGAGCACAAAATCGCTGGGCCATGCAGCGAAAATGCACTCTCAAGAACCTGGCTGACACTTAGATCGGAGGCGTGCAGGGGTTACTTGTCACCACTGGAGGAGACAAGTCATCTTGCCGACAAACAATAACATTTACAAGTCGTGTGACAGAGCAACGATATTTAAAAAAGGACGTGAGTTAACAACAATATTTAAAGGACGTGAGTTAACACAACAATATTTAAAGGACGTGAATTAACACAACAATATTTAAAGGACGTGAGTTAACAACAATATTTAAAGGACGTGAGTTAACAACAATATTTAAAGGACGTGAGTTAACAACAATATTTAAAGGACGTGAGTTAACACAACAATATTTAAAGGACGTGAGTTAACAACAATATTTAAAGGACGTGAGTTAACAACAATATTTAAAGGACGTGAGTTAACAACAATATTTAAAGGACGTGAGTTAACACAACAATATTTAAAGGACGTGAGTTAACACAACAATATTTAAAGGACGTGAGTTAACACAACAATATTTAAAGGACGTGAGTTAACACAACAATATGCGCCTGACCTGGTCTCGAAAGATCTTTCGTTAACTCGTGTCCTTTTTTAAACATGGTTGTGCAGTTCTTCACTGTTGTCTTCGACACACTTTTGTCAGCAAACACTGCCTGCATTCTGCGATGAATGTCAACTGGTCGATATCCTTCAGCTGTTAGCTTCAAAGATTAAACTTTAATTTTCCCCTCCCCATTATACCCTTAGATGTCCAACATGAGGATGATGTAATCCCTTGAGCTGGTAGCTCTTGACAGCGCAGTGCCACCCGAACAAAAGCATACATTTTCCTCAGCTGTGGTGATGTGTACAGTTTCTTGTGTGCTAGGAGCAGCCAGTTTCTCAGATCAGTTGGCTCTTGGTACAGTCAGGAGGAGCTCGTGACAGAATGCAACGCAATTTTGTTGCTTTTATTTTGTACTCATTTATGGCTTGGCTTCGTTTGTTCTCAATCTCCCGCTACCAAACCCTAAAAGGGCTTAAGTAGCAGAATGTAGTCCAGAGAACGGAATGCGTTATGTCGTAGTTTACAGCTTGACTGCGATATTTGCACCTTTCGGTCCAACACATCCGACTTCAGCAAGCATTTTTTGAGTACCGGGTTAGCATTCCCTCTTCGATCCTTTCTCCTTAGCCAGTCTGCTCTGTTGCAGCCTGTTATCCAGGATCACCGCATGGAGGTGTAGAAGGGTCTTGGCAGCTCTGGTTCGCTGGCCCTGATGCTAGCAGTCAGCTATGGGTCGCTGACCGCTGCAGCTCATGCGCTGCTCAGCGTCTTGATCCCGTACTCATTTATAAACAAACAATAAATGAATGAGGGAACAATGTGCATCTCTGCTGTTATGAATATACGACAACTGCAACAAGTGTACATAGGTACGATGCACATGATGACGTCACTTCTGATGTAAATAGCACATACCAACCGTCAAGTTTACAAAATTTCATTATCCTCCGGTTCATAGTTTTCTCTGCAGAACGCTGAAAACATGGTGGGTGTGATATGAAATCCGTCCAAAGTTGATCAGCTAGCGGTGATTCAGTTTCTAACAGCTGAAGGATGTCAACCAGTTGACATTCATCGCAGAATGCAGGCAGTGTATGGTGACAAAAGTGTGTCAAAGACAACAGTGAAAAACTGGAAAAAGATGTTTAAAGAAGAACCGGAATTAACGAAAGACCTTCTGAGACCAGGACAGGCACATTTAATTGCATCAGAAGATGCCATCGTAAAATTGATGCAGCAATTCGGTTCACCATATACTGCCTGCATTCTACGATGAATATAAACTGGACGGATTCCATATCATACCCGCCATGTTTTCAACGGTCTGCTGAGGAAACTATGAGTCGAGGATACTAACATTTGCAAACTTGACAGTTGGTATGTGGTGTGTACACCAGAAGTGACCCCATCATGCACATTGTACATATGTTCACTTGGAGCAGTTAGGTTCGGTGTGATTTGAACACGCCTCATATGTAATTACAGTTGTATTCTCCAATGTTACATACAAAAATAAAGTCTTGGAGATTCATTGAAGCTGCACATCTGTATATTAAAAAAAACCTCACCTTACAAATGAGCTCTTGTTTAATTTTTTCTTCCAGGAATGGAATCTGGGATTGGATATTGTGTTTAGTCTGAAAATAAACAATAAAAGAACATATCCAACAATGGTACAATAATCATTTAGGACAAGGTCAAGAGAAACAATTACAGCACTATCAAAATATAATTAAATTATTTTACCATCGTTCCCCTATCTTGACAGTACCAACGTGACCTCCAAGTGCCTCACTCATAATCCCCTTAAGGAATATATTCAAAAGTGTTGGCGAGAGTGTACAACCCTGTCTCACACCAACTGATGTGCGAAACCAGTCTCCTTACCTCCCATCACAAGAAATGCATTGGACGCCTTATCATACAGGTGTTCAATGACCTTTATAATATTTCCGTTGATTTTATACATCCTCATGGTTGCCCATAGTGCTTTATGCCATACCCTATCAAACGCCTTCTTGATACAGTATTTGCTGCCGTTCTAGATATTTCTCACCTAGAAGCCTTAAATTAAATATCGTATTGCAGGTGACATTGACGGGTTCAGAAGCAGAACTCCAGGACTGGATCAGAAGGCTCGATGAAACAGCTCTTGACTATGGTATGGAGATAAACGCTGGAAAGACAAAATTAATGACCAACAACGCTGAGGGCTTCAACAGCGGGATAAAAGCTAATGGTCAGGAACTCGAAGTGGTTGATCGTTTTAAATATCTGGGTTTGATTGTCAGTGATGAAGGATCAAAATGTGAGGTATTTGCCAGAATAGCACAGACAATAGCAGCGCTTGCAAGTCAATCTGGCAAGATAAACGTTTAGCACTATGCACGAAAATCAGATTAACGCGTACATTGGTCCTGTCAATATTCCTCTATGCTTGTGAGACATGGACAGTTACAGCTGACCTTCAGCGAAGGATACAGGCATTGGAGATGAGATGTTTCCAAAGACTTTTAAATGTCACGTACAAGGATCGAGTTACAAATGAGGAAATATGAGATAGAATTACAACTAGCAATAGGGCCTTTTGAAGACCTCTTGGCAACTGTCAAATGAAGGAAACTCGCTTGGTACGGTCACATATGGAGACCAAATGGTCTTGCAAATACGATCCTGCACGGAAAGGTGCAAGGCAGGTGACGAAGAGGCCGTCACAAAAAGAGGTGGGAGAACAACATAAAAGAATAGACCAGTCTCCAACCAGAAGAGGCACAGGCAGCGACCGCTGACAGAGAAGGGTGGTTTGGGGTTGTGAGGATGTCTTCATGTGTGCCCCAATGATCTCACTAGTTACGGAATGACCTGACCTGACCATCACTCCATTAATTGAAGCTTAGATACATATGGCATTTGGCTTACCCTGACCAGCTTTTAGGAAAACCAAGTTTGTTGTTGTTATCCCATAGCTGCTGAGCAAGCCTGCTCTTGACAGCATAATGTCATTCTTATATAGATACTGGTCTTCTTCAGTTGTTTCACTGCTATGTACAGTGTGTTGGTAATTGTCGGCAGTGCTTGTAAGAATCTTTTCCTCATGTCCGCTAGTGCCTTGCACTCAATGAGTAGATGTTGAACTGTTTCATCAGGATGAGAGCAAAGCCTGCACAAGGGAAGGTGCTGGGGATTGATGCAGCTTAAGTGGCTATTGATTCTGGTATGTCCTGTTCGGAACTGAAAGATGAGACTTTGATCTCTTCTATGTAGTTTATTTATGTCATCGTTACTTTTTGGCGGTGACATTTCCCTAAATACACTGCGACCTGTTGTTCCCATCGCCCACCTGTTCATCCAGATTTCCAGAGTATTATTCTTAATAATTCGTTTTACTGTGTGGTTACTGCAGGGTCTATCCAATTGTTGTTTTGAGGCTCCTATTTTTGCCAATCTGTCGACCATCTCATTCCCTAGTAGCCCACTATGTCCAGGGATCATTGTAAGGTGACATTTCTCCTGTGGGCAGTGATGATGATGTTGATCGCTCTCCCCATCAAGAATATCTTCTTTTCTTTGTATGGGGTGTTCTTCAGCGCCTCCAGAACCAAATTGGAGTCACTAAAATTTACCAAATTCATCTGGAACAATTTGCCAAAGTCAAAATGTTAGTACAAAACCTCAACTGCTGTTTTTATAGCCTCGGCCTTTGCTTCATCATTTGAACGGTTTTTGCCAAATGAATCACAAAACTTGTATATGGACCCATTCGGGTATTTCATATGGTTACCATACCCTGCAAAAGAGGTAGATTTGAATGCTGATCCATCCGTATTGACCAGGACTGCCGATTTTTGGTAGCTAGAGACTGTTTCTGAGGCACGTGTCTTCAGGATATTAGGTGTAGTCTCCTTGGTGGCTGCCTTTTCTGTCAGGTGTGTTTTTATGACTGGCAGCCATAGATTTTCCTAAGGGTTTGGTAAAAAAAAATCTATTTTCTATTTCTCTCTCCTCTGGCAGATGGTGGATATGACTTTTCTCTTCTGCTACATCCAGTGGGGACAATTGCTTCAATCTTCTCTTTTGCTTCCAAGTGTCTATTTGTACCCTATTTGGAAGGTTATTTTCTTGTCTCTTGTATCTCTGTACCGCTTCAGTCAGTGCCCCCTTTCTCTCGATATCTAGCAGCTCCAAGTTGGCCTCTATCTCGCACGCCGCTGTAGGTGTTGATCTCATCTCCCCATAATTTAGCATGAGAGCTTGATTCTGCCCTCGGTCAATAGATGAGATGTTATTTGTACTCTCAGTTGTCTGTATGGGTAGGCTGTAGTCCATCACCGGTCATACATAACCAAGGTATAGTTGCCAAAGAGTTTGTTTATCAGCTCCCCAATTTGTACTAGCAAGTCTTGAGATTAAGTTCCAACGCTTGGTTGCTTTACTTCTGACATTGGAGATGTGGCTGCCAAATTTCAACTGTCTGTCCAGTGTTACTCCCAGATATACTGGGGTATCCTCTTTTGCAAGTAATTCCCCTTTCATTTTGATGTTAATGGATCTCTGCTTCTTTATGACTGCAGGAGAAGATGGTGTATATGGTTTTCTGTGTATTCATCTTTAGTTTCCACATTTTGCAGTATACTGAAATTGTTTGTAGAGCTTTGTTGATCTTGGCTTTTACCAAATGGGATATTTCTCGGTGGTCCAATGGTGAGATCATCAGCAAACAATGCTTTTGACACATTTAGATGTCTAGTGAGGTCATTGATACAGATGAAAAGGGTGCAGCTTAGAGGAGAGCCCTGTGTCAGCCCTTCTTCTAACGTTCTTTTACTTGACCTAGCCGCTGCAAAGTTGGTATTTATGGTTCTGTTGGTCAGGAAAGCTTGTATCCATTTGATCATCTTTCCTTATATTCCCATTTTCATCAAAAGGCCCTTCCTCCAGAGTCTGTCATATGCCTGCTGCAGATCAATAAACACTGCTAGTGTGCTTTTTCCATCTTGGAATCTATCCATCACATGCTGTGTAAATCTAAAGAGGGAATCATACGTGTGGTGCCCATGCCTGGTTTCTATCAAGGAGGTTTTTGCTTTCCAGCCACCAATATAGTCTGTTGTTTACCATTCTTTCAACCACTTTACCTAAACAGTATGGGTTTGATAGTTGCTGATAACCATATTGATGGCAAATGTCCTTCGTCCCATGTTCTGTTGATAAACCATAAAAGTACCTCTTTCGCCTTTGGTCCTAATTTACTTATCATCTCATTTTTAACTTTATCTAGTCTGGTGCTTTATTTTTTGCCAGTTTCCTCATCGTCATGCTCAGTACTTGTGAAGTGAAGTGATTTTTAAAGGCAACTATATTGGTGGAGTCAATGTTAAAGGAGTCCTTTACAAGTGCTTTATTTAGCAGTTTTCTTGGTTGCGCTTTATTTACGTAGAATTTGTTAAAGATCTCAGCTTTCTTGCTGTTTGAAACTATTTCGTCCCGATTCTCCGGCCAGGGGTGTTGGGTTTGACTTTCTCTTGTTCCATTCAAGGTTATTTTTTCTCCAAGTCTTCCGCTTGCTTTGTTTAATGATATATCTTAATTTTGCTGTCTATCTATTATACTGTTTTATTTAGGGTATTTGGAGATTTTCCGACCTTCTTCCTCTCTTTGACCGCTGCCTCCAGCTCTGGGTTCCAGTATGGTTTATATTTCCTGTACGTCCCCTGTGCGATGCATTTCCTTGCAGCTGTTAAGATGGTGGCACGTACATGTTTGAAAGTTGTATTGATGTCATCATTCTTACTAATTTGACTAAACCCAGCATCAGTTTCCTGGCCATAACGGTCCCAGTTAGCCTTTCTGAAATTCCATGATGGTTTTCTCCGAACCATCCTATCCCTCTGCAATGTTTTAATAATTGTTAGGATAGAATGATGATTGCTTCCAACATCGTCCAAGACTTTAGTGATGGTGTTATTTACCAAGTCAGTCAATACAAGTGCCAGATCGGGCCTGGTTGTTGTACCGTGTACTCGTGCAAAAGAGTTGGCAGGGTTCCCAGACTCTGGACGTGTGTAAGATTAGTACCATTACACAGCTCTTCAATCTCCAGGCGTCTTTTATTAAACTGGTTGTATCCAAGATTTGGCATACGGGCATTGAAATCTCCCACCAACAGTTTTCTTTGACGAAGACTCAAATTCAGATAGACAAGTTTTGGACGTTGCAGGACAGTAAAAGTTATGTAGTATGTATTTTGCGTTATCTTTGCTCCATAACTTTATTGTTTGACTGTCAATATCATCCACAGGATTATTGGTTAGAATGGCTTGTGTATCATTCCGGACCAGGGTCATAATGGCCTGGCACTTGTTGCATTCGCACTTATATTGTGTATAGCCTGTGATGTTAATTTGTCTTTGTGATAGTATTGTTTCCTGGAGTACAGCTATGTGGATTTAAAGGTCTTGTAGTGTTTTGGTTAGCTCAGTTGCCTTGTTCTTTAATCTGGCAATGTTAGGCTGTAGTATGTTAAGGTTCCCCATTGCTAACTTCTCGAACAGAGCAGGGGAATTATCTCTGTTGTGCGGACCTTGATAAAGAGGCGACACCTGAGCTTGTTTAAAGAATGTTTATTGTTTCCTAGCATTGGAGTATTGGGTGTTTTGCTGCAGACTTCTGCCTCCCAAAGAGCACACTGGATGCACCTTTCTCCATGAGTGGTAGATGTATTTGGCTTTGCTATTTATTTCCTTGGTCATTTGTATGTTCGCTGCGTCGGTGGGGGTGAGGTGGGGTTCACAGAGTACTTTCCCCGCTAGTCACGTTTGCTCTCATTGCAGATCACACTTATCCATTCTGCGTTTAGACCTTTTGCCTATGGCTGTGTCATGTCCTGCCCACTATGTCTTCACGATATCCCCCACCCCTTCCCACGCCATAACAGCTCCTACTTTCAATGAGATTCAATCTACTTCATGTGTCATAGATTGTTTAATTATGTGGTAAAAGGAATGAAAGCCAGATAGTCCTGCTTACAGATGCCCTGGCCGTAGTCACAGCACTAAAAAGCTAGAAAAATACTGAACTTAATAATTTAAGAGCAGTACTCTGTCAACTATGCCAGCAGTCCGCACCAAAAAGAGTAGTGGTACAGTGGGTTCCATCCCACTGCAATATCCAAGGCAACGAGGAGGCAGACAGACTGGCAAAAGAAGGTGCAAGACTACCACAACCAGATACTAGTGTGACATACGAAGAGTCAAAACGGCTTATTAGAGCTAGATACATGACCAAATGAGAAACAGAACATACTGGCTACACAAAAAACGATGCCTATTACCAGTTGAACAGAAGAGAGCAGGTCGTGGTCTTCAGACTTCGCACTGGCCACAATAGACTGAGGTACCACCTATTCAACAAATTGAAGATAGGTGGCACTGACGAATGCTCGTGTGGTACCGGGAAAATGACCGCTGAGTATTTGCTGCAAAACTGCTCGACATACGAGGATTAGAGAGAGCAGATGTGGCCATCACCAGTGGCAACACTAGACAAGCTCTATGGCAGTGTCGACAGCCTCAGGATGACCGCTGCTTTTTTCGATAAAAATAAAGGTCGACGTCTGACAGCGTAAGAAGAAGAAGAAGAAGTTTAATTATGTGTCCCACGATGTTTATTTCATAATTTTAGCTAAATTTTTTCAGGAACAATGAATTTTATTGTAAACAAAACTTTGACGCACGGAATTCCAGCATTTTGGTCTGGACAGCACAGATCCACTGAGGACCAGGTCATCCTCATAGCCCAGGAGATAGAAGATGCCTACCAGGCACAGAAACACACAGTAGCTGTTTGGGTGGATCTGGAAAAGGCATTTGACAAAGTCTGGAAGGATGGACTTAGAGTCAAGCTAAGAAGAAGTGATGTCGGTGGGAAGATGTACAAGTGGATCAACCACTACCTCAAACAAAGAACGGCCAGAGTCCAAGTACAAGGGCAGATGATCCAGGAGTGATCCCCTTATTCAAAAAAGGCAAAAAATCAGATCCGGCAAATTATAGACCGGTGAGTTTAACGAGCATAGTCTGTAAATTGTTAGAGTCAATAATCAAAGAAAACATTGTAATGCATTTAGAAAAATTTAATCTAATTAGAAATAGTCAGCATGGGTTTACTAGAGGGAGATCATGCTTAACAAATCTATTAGAATTCATGGAGGAGGTTACTAAAATCATAGATAAAGGGGAGCCAGTGGATGTTATTTATCTAGACTTTGCAAAGGCCTTTGATAGAGTACCTCATCAAAGATTATTTCGAAAGTTAAAATCACATGGAATAGGTGGCGAAGTTGCCAAATGGATTGAAAATTGGTTAACAGGAAGAAGGCAGAGGGTGGGCATAAATAAGGAGTACTCTGAGTGGAGTGAAGTGAAAAGTGGTGTGCCACAGGGCTCGGTTTTGGGACCAATTTTGTTCTTGATATATATAAATGATTTGGACATTGATATGAGATCCATGATTGCAAAATTTGCTGATGACACAAAACTATGCAGTAGTGTCTCATCTAAAGCGGAAGTGGATATATTGATGTCGGATTTAGATAAAATTCGAGAATGGTCTGTAAGCTGGCAAATGGAGTTTAATGTAGATAAATGTACAGTCATCCACATGGGTAGATCCAATATGGAACATAAATACAGAATGGGAGAAAACAATATTAGAAAGATAGATAAGGAAAGGGACCTAGGGGTTATAATAGATCATACAGGAAAGGTGAGTGAGCAAGTTAAGGTAGCAGTGAAAAAGGCAAATGCAATGTTAGGTATGATAAAAAGAAATATTAAACATAGGAGCAAGGAAGTGATCGTCAAACTGTATAAAGCTTTAGTTAGACCTAGATTGGAGTACTGTGTACAGGTGTGGAGTCCTTATCATAGAGGGGACATAAACATGCTAGAAAGAATACAAAAAAGAGCGACAAAGATGATAGTTGGATTCCAGAATTACAGTTATGAGGAACGACTCAGAAAAACGGGCCTACAGTGTCTCGAAGAGAGAAGAATTCGTGGTGACTTAATACAGGTTTATAAGATGATCAGAGGAATCGATAAATTAGACTATAACAAGTTTTTTAAAATACAGCCACCTACAATAACACGAGGGCATAGCTACAAGCTGATTAAAGAGAGGTCCAGGTTAGATATTAGGAAATATTTTTTTAGTCAGAGAGTGGTGTCTGCTTGGAATGCATTGCCAGGGGAGGTGGTGGAGGCAGGGACAGTTAATGCGTTTAAGAATAAACTGGATGCGCATAGATTTTAGAGCAAGGTGATGTAAATGTAACTGGTTGTATACAGACTCTGCAGGGTCTTCTAAACCAGTATAAAGACGTTAAGTTAAGTTAAGTTATGAGCAAAAAGGTGACACTCGAGCAGGGAGTACCCCAAGGGGGAGTATTGTCACCCACACTCTTCCTGGTATATATAAACGATATTACAGAGAATATACCAAGAAGAGTCCATAGCTCAATGTTTGCAGACGATCTGGCTATGTGGACCTCTGAAAAGAATCTCACCATAGCAAGAAATCGGATGCAGACGGCCCTAACATCGCTGGAAGAGTGGGCGAACTCATGGCTGGTCAAAATAAACGAGGAGAAAACCACATGCACAATATTCTCGCTTTCATTAAAACCCCAAAGTACCAAATTAAGTCTAAATGGCAAATTCCTGCAGCCAAACGACAACCCAACCTATCTGGGAGTCACATTTGATCGGCGCATGACATGGAAAAGTCAGATTGAGAGAAACCGAATGAAAGCCAGAGAAAGAATGGCAATCATAAGGAAACTTGCTGGCACAAGCTGGGGAGCAGACGAAGGCATACTAAAGAAACTGTATACTGGAAGAGTGAGACCAGTTCTCGAGTATGGCATTGCGGCATGGACAACAGCAGCAAAAGCGAACTTCGATAAAGTTAACAAACTTCAAAACCAAGCCATGAGAATTATAACAGGTGGCATGAAGTCAACGCCAATTGTAGAACTTGAAAAGATTACAAAACTGTAATCCATGACCGATAGAAGAGACTGCAGAGCCCAGCTGCAGTCAGAGAAACTCCGAAGACTGACTGACCATCCAATGCACCAGAGACTAAACAATTTGGGAAATGGGAAACTAAAGCGGAGAAACTTTGCAGAAATAGCCAAAGCAAAGATGCACGAAGATCCCATAAACGCACTAACAACACCAAAACCCATCACTACTGTACGAAAACCTACCTGGAGGCAGGATATATTTCCAGAGGTGGTAGAAAATATACCAGGTATTGGAAACAAAAACTGCCAGACTGAAAAAGAAAGGAGAGATACTACCCTAAGCTTCATAACGAAAAGCTACCGAAGCATGGACTGGACCCATGCATACACCGACGGTTCTGTAACAAACACTACACAGAACGGAGGGGCAGGAGCATTCCTGAACCTACCAAATGGCAGACAAATAACACTGTCACTCGCTACTGGTAAGTACACAAGCAATTTCAGAGCGGAGGCAGAGGCACTGAGGGCGGCAGTGGAAGAAATGGTGACACACAGTGAAAATGAGAGCCATATAGTCCTGCTGACAGATGCTCTCGCCGTAGTCACAGCGCTAAAAAGCCATAAAAACACTGAGCTTAATGACTTAAGAGCAGCACTCTGCAAACTGTGCCAGCAGTCCGCACCAAAAAGGGTAGTGGTACAGTGGGTTCCGTCACACTGCAACATCCAAGACAACGAGGAGGCAGACAGACTGGCAAAAGAAGGTGCAAGACTACCACAAACAGATACCAGTATGACGTACGAAGAGTCAAAACGGCTTATCAAAGCCAGATACATGAACAAATGGGAAACCGAACATACTGGTTACACCAAAAACGATGCCTATTACCAGTTGAACCGAAGAGAGCAGGTCGTTGTCTTCAGACTTCGCACTGGCCACAACAGACTGAGGTACCACCTATTCAACAAATTGAAGATAGGGTGTACCGACGAATGCCCGTGCGGTACTGGTAAAATGACCGCTGAACATCTGCTGCAGAACTGCCCGACATACGAGGATCAGAGAGCAGATGTGGCCATTACCAGTGGAACTGCAAGACAAGCTCTATGGCAGTGGCGAGAGCCTCAGGATGACCGCCGCTTTTTTCGAAAAAATAATGGTTACTGTCTGACTGCGTACGAAGAAGAAGAAGAAAGAAGGTCTGGACAGAAGAACACCAATCTGCACAATTTGCTTACACAGAAAAAGATTAACTGACCCTGCCCCAACTATTTCCTGTGGCAATGCATTTCAAGCATTCATCAGTCTTTTAAGTTATTCCTAGATACAAAAGATCACAAAAATCAGCGATACAGTTTGTAGGAGAGCCTAATGTTGCTTTACACTTGAATAAGTGCATTAACCTTTTCTGGCCTAGCGCCATGAGATTACGACAATTTTGCTCTGTTCTACAGGCGTTGCATACCGCCAGCTCTAGGGTCATCGCTTTATCGTATATAAACTACCAGGTTAATGTAACATAAACTGCTGAACACACTGCTATTTTGATTGTAGAGAGTTCCAACAAACGTCGTGTATGGTTAGACGAAAACAATGGCGATTTTAAAATTTGTTTTAGATTTTGGAAAGGATTCATTCTGTTTTTCACTTGGATTTGAAGATTCACTTCTTATTGATAATGGGTGAGTTAAGTTTCTGAGGTAGATCTTTTTAGTTTGTTTATGTCGATACAATAATTACGCGCACAGTTGAAGTGACAGTCATAGCCATTACGGTAAATATCAATAGTAGTATTAGCACTTTATTCGGCAAATTTATTTTTTCCTTTCTAGCCAAGGGATGCTACCGATTGAGTCTACATGTTTGTGCTATTTTTCACCACTATCACCTTCATCTTCTTGTATCTCAGAAACTAACATACACACATCACCAACAAGTTCTTTATTAATATATGTCTTTAGACACATACACAAAAATAAAATTAGAAGTTCTCAGATCAACAAAGCATGTCGGGGCATCACATGCTAAAATTTATGCAGATGCAGGAAAAATTTTGTAATCTGGAAACAAAAAGGTTAACTGGCGTGCACATGCTTCAGCAAAAGTCTTTCCATTTCCCTCTTTAGTATTAATGTTCCCAATCTTTCTCATCACCTCTACCAATGACGGCAGTTAAGAAAGCACACTTACTTCATCTAGTTCCTGTTTTATTTCAGTCTTTACCCATGGAACACTGGTATCTTCATTCTGTGAAGCCTGGTGAATTCAAAGAGAGTGACAAACCACATCAGAACACAGATGATACAGAAATGACAACAACATGTGACAAGTGTTCTGTAGCAGTTTGTAATATAAACATTACAAGTCAGTCTGGCAAATGCTATGTTATCTTTTGTTCGCATAGTATTTTCATGTCATTACATCAATCAATTACAATATTTAACATGGATTTGTGCATAGGAATCCACCAAATAGTGTTATCCTTTGCAATTTTGTTTCTATACTGATGTCTGAGTAGGGGTGACAGTTGGTAGGTTACTGTACTTGCTATTTGACATCTGGTATTGAGTTCTCTGTCCAATCGGTTGTCTTCGGTTAAAATGCTTCCCAGGTACTTGAACTTCTGCACCTGTTTGAGCCTGATCTTGTTGACATGTATATATATTATATTATTGCCCATCGCAAAGTGATGATGGCCACAACATCAGACTGTTTTGTCTTAATAATGTGATGTGCGCTGTATGAGGATTATAGTGAGGAAGAATGTGCGTTGGTCATCAATCTCACTCTTATTCCGAGTTACCTTGGATCAGTGGCAAGACTATTGGTCGAGATGACTGGAGGTAACAGGATGAAGGCACTCTGGTCTTACCTCCTGTGAGACCAGGGCCGCTTGAAACTTGCAGGATTTGATTGCCCAACGTTTCCGTTCATCATTGTGTGAGGCGAGTGCCTTGATTATAGCGACCCCCCCATACACGTTGACATGTATGGTTAGAGGGCATGGGGATCTGCTGATTTTCATAGTTTCTATCTTTAATGTACTGATCTTCATGTTGTATCTTGGCCTTGTTGCATTAAACATATTTGTATGATCTTGTAAGTCACTTTCATCTTCGTACATATTCTCAAGCAATGGGCTCATAATGGATAAACTGATTCATCTCAAAACACAGCAAATATATAACGTTCCTGTAAACTCATAAACCAAAATAGTAAACATACCTGTTTTTTATGTGCTGTATCTACTTCTTGCTTCATCTTGTTTCACTCTGTCTGCTGTTATATGTGAACCTGGATGAACTTTTCCTCATGAGAACAACCTGAATGGAATAATCAGGTCAATCAATATGCATCATATATTATATCAATGAAACCACCAATGATTCTGATATCTATAAGTAACTATGTAAGGCTAGTTATAGTTTGTTCGGAAATGTGCACTAAATATATATTTTCTTAAGAATCCAATAATGTCAATATTATTTTTTGCATGTGGTCCTATATTTGCTATGGCATATTGTTAACTTGAATTATGAAAGCACTATCGTCTTATCAAAGCATATAGTTTTCTCTGTTTCTTTTTAGTGATGAAAATACTTAGACCCTTCAAAACATACTTTATTGTACAAGCCATGTTGCTGGTCCATCATAATTGATGAGGATCACTTTTGTCAACATTCAGTGTTCGCATGAGTTCGAAGATGGTAAATAGCCAATTAGAGCCCTGAAGTGTCTGTTGCACTTAGTATAAGAAAATAGGGCATCCCATTTAACCGTGGTTGAAGAAGAGTTGATGTTAGCAGACTTGTGGTGCGATCATCTCCTGATAGCCAAATTTATTCTTAATGCCTCATGTATCTGAACACCCTCAGCAATAGTGCTGCGTCAGTCTGTGCAATTGGTGGCGATTCTTCCCCAGTCAACATGTTTATTGCCGTACTGAATCAGTGATCTCTTAAGCGTGTCTTTGTACCGTTTCCGCTGACCACCGCTTGCTCTCTTGCTGTTTTGGAGTTCATCACAAAGCAGCTCTTTTGGTAGACAATCCGACATGCTTTCCACATGGCCAGCCCATCTCAGCTGCGCTGCACATATCATGATATGTATACTTGTGATGCTCGATCTGTATTTGGTACCGTGTCCTGCCATCTAATCCTCAATAGTTTAAATAGGTAGTGCATATGGAAGTGGTTTAATTTTGCGACACGACAACTATAGACGTTCCAGGTCTCACATACATTTAAGAGGGTAAGTAGAACAACTACAGAGCAGACCTTCATTTCCTTCACCTATCCCACACTTTACTATGGAACCTACCAAATGACACACATGCCCTAGCTATTCTAGTATTCAACTCATCATCTATGTGAATAATCTGAGACAGAGTCCTGCCAATATACATATATCTGTTCACATTTATTAAACACTAGACAGAGATCAAGACGCTGAGCTGCACATGAGCTGCAGCAGTCAGCTACCCATAGCCGACTGCTAGCGTCAGGGCCAGCGAACCAGAGCTGCCAAGACCATTCTACACTTCCACGCGGTGATCTTGGATAACAGGCTGCAGCAGGGCAGACTAGCTAAGGAGAAGGGATCAAAGAGGGAATGCTAACCTGGTACTAAAAAAATACCTGCTGAAGTCGGATGTGTTGGACCGAAAGGTGCAAATATCACAGTCAAGCTGTAAACTACGACATAACGCATTCCGTTCTCTGGACTACATTCTGCTACCTAAGCTCTTTCAGGGATCGATAGTGGGAGATTGAGAACGAACGAAGCCAAGCCAAGCCAAACACTAGACACAACACATTCTATTTTCTGGACAATATCCTGCTACATACAAAGCCCTTGTCAGGGCTTGGTAGCAGGAGTTTGAGAAGGAACGACGACGAAGGTTTGGAAAGCATTTTACTTAGTGTTGTTACAATTAATTTTAAAAGTGGCACACATTTCCAAACGCTATACTATAGTAGTCTAAGCATTCAATTCATATTGAGTAATTGAACTTCTTCAATCAGGCTGCAGTAGAAGCAATGCTGACAGGTGAAAGCAATGAAAGCCAGATAGTCCTGTCCAATTTTATAGCACTAAAAAGCCAGAAAAATACAGAACTTAATGATTTAAGAGCAGTACTCTGTCAACTATGCCAGCAGTCCGCGCCAAAAAGAGACGTGGTACAGTGGGTTCCATCCCACTGTAACATCCAAGGCAACGAGGAGGCAGACAGACTGGCAAAAGAAGGTGCAAGACTACCACAACCAGACCCTAGTGTGACCTACGAAAAGTCACAATGGCTTATTAGAGCTAGATGCGTACCAAATGGGAAACAGAACATACTGGCTACACAAAAAACGATGCCTATTAACAGTTGAACAGAAGAGAGCAGGTCGTGGTCTTCAGACTTCGCACAGGCCACAATAGACTTAGGTACCACCTATTCAACAAACTGAAGATAGGTGGTACTGACGAATGCACCTGCTGAACATCTGCTGCAAAATTGCCCGACATACGAGGACCAGAGAAAGCACATGTGGCCATCACCAGTGCCAACACTAGACAAACTCTATGGCAGTGTTGATAGCCTCAGCATGACTGCTGCTTTCTTCAAACAAATTCGAGTTGACGTCTGACAGCGTACGAAGAAGAAGAATAACTTCTTCAATCAACTGATGCTATGCTTCTAGTCCGGTGAGGTTCACAAAGGAGACTGTGCATTTCAGGTTTTCGCCTGTCCCCCACAGCATTCCAAGAGTGGTCACTCCCCAAAGCCAGACTGCCTCTCTGTGGTCTACATAATTGGAGAGGTAATATAGAATATGTTCTGGCTTTTGACTGGGTGCTCTACAATCACATGTGGCGGTGTCTCTAAGATCCATTCTGTGCAGGTGGCACGATCTAAATCTGAAGATCTTTGTATGTCCATCTCTGCCAAGTCTGACTATGCTGTCATTTTCCTACATATTTTTTTAGTCTGTCTCTCCATTCTGTCCTCACGGATCGTTTGATTAGTGTATTTGCTTCTTTATAGCTCTGTGGATGGTGAATCTGTATACCAGTAAACGAACATTCTGTTTTAACACATTATGTGAAAATAAAAGCTATACTAATACTTGTGACAAAATGTAAATAGAAATCATCAACATAACAGGAAGAAATTAAAATTCTTTTTCTGTTTAAAGTTAAACATATGCTTCAACTCAGTGGTAGGTACTTTGATATCCTAAGATTTGAAACAAAAAAGAGGACAGTTACTTTAAATCTTTTTAAAAGTTTTTTGTCTCTGTATTCTAATGGCAGAAGCACACCCTTTTCCACCCCAGGTGGCAGTCTTTTAGGCAATATCAAGACGTATTAACCAGTGCTTGGATGCGTCTGTCTGTACATGTACGTAGTTAGGGAGCTCTCAGAGAGAGCCTGGGCTGGTCAACCCAACCCCAAAGTGCAATGGAAGGGTCTCACTCTGAGAGCGCATGTGAAAGTTGTGTGATTGTTCGATAGAGTAAAATTGCAACTCGTTGATTATTATCTTGACTGACTTGACGTGATCAGGACATATACTGGTACGGGCACGTCATGCACTTCTTTGTTGCGCTACTACTAACTAGTACTAGCGAAAACGGTTGCGTAAAAAAGCCGTATGGCGTACAAGCAAGTTGAAGAAAGGGATTATGTTGAGTAATAAATATGTTTACATCAACATAACATATTCTTGTACATTGTGCGAAAATGTTTTGCATTTTGAATAAACAACTTATGATAAAAAATGGTGCGGCGCATTTAATTACAATTTATATTCTGACCTCTCCTCCCGTAATGAGCCTATCTAACTTCGGGGCCTTCACCTATAATTATAATAATTTATTGATTGCAATCGCCCTAAAAACCCCATTTTACTAATAGAGTAAACTTCAGCTTCCCGCAATGCATATGCGAACAAAATATCAAATCATTAGTATAAGTATATATCTACAAACTTTGCAGTTATTAAGTTACTGAAATTACGTTTCTGCTTTCTTCCTACAAACTACCACCAGGGAGAGCAGCGGCCATTTTGAAAGCCACAGACATAAAATATTCTCTCCAATGTGAGAGCTCTTCAGCAAGGTTGCTCATTTTGTTTATGGCTTGGCTTCGTTCGTTCTCAATCTCCCGCTACCAAACTCTGAAAGGGCTTCAGTTGCAGAATGTAGTCCAGAGATCGGAATGCGTTGTGTCGTAGTTTACAGCTTGGCTGCGATATTTGCACCTTTTGGTGAACACATCCGATTTCAGCAAGCATTTTTTTAGTACTGGGTTAGCATTCCCTCTTCGACCCCTTCTCCTTAGCCAGTCTGCCCTGCTGCAGCCTGTTATCCAGAATCACCACGTGGAGGTGTAGAAGGGTCTTGGCAGCTCTGGTTTGCTGGCCCTGACGCTAGCAGTCAGCTATGTGTCGCTGACCACTACAGCTCATGCGCTGCTCGGCATCTTGATCCCACCAAGGAATCTGATTGCTCATGTGATTGTTACAAAAAAAGTAGCTCTAAGAAGTGGAGTTAAAACTCACTAAAGCCCTTAACAGATTTACTGAATACGTTGAGGGCAGTCATTTCAAAATTAACCCTAGCAAAACTCAGGTATGCTATCCGCATGAAGAACAGAGAAGCGAGAATCCAAATAACTTGGAAAGGTCATGCACTTGAACAGAATTACACCTACATACGTAGGAATTACAATGGATCGCCCATTGTCCTATGAGACATAGTATAGAACGGTGAAACAACAAGTTAGCGCAAGAAATAACATCGTAAGTTGACAAACACGGCTTGGGGAGCATCACCAATTGTGTTGCGGACTTCGGCCCTCGCACTGTGCATCTCTGCAGCAGAATATATAGTGCTATAATGGGACAAGTCACCACAAATAATACACATCGACGTTGTAGCAAATGAGACATGTCGTATTGTAGCAGAATACCTTAAGCAAGCGCCAATGTGAACAGCTTATGCAATGGCTGACATTTCCCTAACAGAGAATAGGGAACTCTGTGGTCTCGGGGTAGGTGTCCGCCGGGGGTGCGGATTTGAATCCAGGTGAAGACCGGGAATTAAATATTTAAATTCCATGGATCTCTTGGTAAAAATTCCATTGATCTCTGGGTAGTGAGATCGGATTCCCGTGTTCAGTGTCAAGCACGTTAACAATTCCCTGGCAGTTGGAAATTGAAAATAGTAGGTTTAACGGCCGCTGCCCAGACAACATTCTAGTTTAAAATCTACCCAAGTTATTTATACCTTTTTCCAAGTGGTTTGTTAAGAGTAGCTATAGATGGCGCCTAACTGGCTGCGGGTCTATTTAACTCTAGTGTTTGAGTCTATTAAGATGGACTTGAACATCGGTTAAACCACACTCCAAAAAACTGGTTGCATACACTCTGTAAAGTCTTCTAAACCAGTATAAAGACGTTAAGTTCAGTTAAATCAGGAGATTTGTCGAATCAGGCCGAAAAGAAAAAAGCAGTCCTGCGATCAGAGACATCTTTCTCGGGTATGTCACCCCATGATACGGGTTGTAACTTACCGTGACAACAAGAACATAGCAGGGAACATAGTTGGAGGGAGAGGTATAACGCCAAATGGATTTAGTCCGTGAAATGACTTCATTCGCCAGCTGAGGTTTAAGGTTTAGCTAAGTGTCTGCGTTTTCTGCAGCACAAGTGCTTGAGGTCAGAACTGATTTCTATTAATGACGAAAACGAACCTGAACAGTTTGTTAAAGTGGGAAATAAATACCGTACCTTACGTCATAGGTAGACAGTTTGGAATGTGTAGCCCCATGATGTTCTGATGTAGGTACATAGCTCTCTTAGTCTAAGTATGTTGAACTGATAATAGAGGAAAAAACTGGTCGAACACTGTCAAAAATAAAAATAAGGGGAACTAATATGGTTATTTTTCTACAATTTTGTAATGTATTTGTTTGTGTCCCTTACTCTATCGTTCAGTCTAAAGGCATGGTGCGGGCAACGATCAACAACAGTTAGCTAACGACTCACATGAAAGAAGTGGTTAGACTAAAAGCAAGAACAGTCAACAGCCAACTGGGTGGAAGCGACCATGTCCCAATTACTTTAGAAGTATGTAACATGGGACAAACAGAGATAACAGATATGCACCCAAGCTGGAATTTGAAAAGAGCAAACTGGACTCTATTTAGAGAAATGTAAATAAACTCTGTCAAGATATATCCTATACCAACAATTTAAACAACAATGTTACAATCATGACGGAGGCTATCATTCAGGCAGCAAAGAAATCAACTCCACGTGGAAAACGGAAAAATTATAAACCCTATTGGAGCAATAAACTAGGGAAAATGCACAAGGTGAGGCAGGAGATACCATGGACAAAAATCCTTCACCAGAAAACACAGGGAAACACAGCAAAATTTAAAACACATTCATAGAGCGAAAGAAGGATGAGATCCAAAGAAGTTGGCATGAAGAGACTGAAAGCCTCAACATGGACAGGGATACAAGTAAACTCTGGAACCTGACAAGAGCCTTAAACGAGGAAACCAGAGGGAGCCATGGGCTGACGGTCATTAAGGAAAATGAGAAACATCATACAGGGAAAATGGCAGCAAACATCCTAGCGGAATTTTTCAGAGACGATAGTACCACAACATTGACACGAGAACGCAAACTGGAAGTAAAAAAAGAGATAAAAGAGAACATAAAGACACATAATGCGGATTCCTGCATGAAGTCATCATTCAAAATGATAGAGTTAAACACTGCTATTCAGAAACTGAAAAACAAGAAAGCTCCAGGAAAAGATGGCATCACAAATGAAATAATTAAAAACCTAGACCAAGGGTCAAGAAGAAAACTCCTGAAAATTTTCAATCAATCATGGAGCAAGGGTAAGATCCCAGACCAGTGGCGGGAGGCTATCATTATCCCCATCAGAAAACCAAAAAAGGACAAGACAAGCAAGGAAAGTTATAGGCCAATAAGCCTGGTCAGCTGTGTTGGAAAAGTCATGGAAAAAATGGTAAATGCAAGACTAATAAAACATCTGGAAAAAACCCATCTCCTACTCAATTCACAGTCGGCCTTTAGGAAAAACTGCAACACAGAAGACCAACTGGTGTACCTAACCCAAGAAATTGAAAATGCATTCCAAGGTAAGGAAAAAGTACTTGCGGTCTTTGTGGATATGGCAAAAGGTTTTGACAAGGTATGGAGAGAAGGACTCCTCCTAAAACTATTTAAAACAAAATAGAATGGAGAATGTACAGCTGGATACAAGACTTCCTCCGATACAGAACATCAAGAGAAAAATTAGATGAATCACTGAGCCATAGAATAACTCTCCAACAAGGCGTACCCCAGGGAGTCATCATCTCTCCTACCCTCTTTATCCTGTTCATAAACAACATATCAGGAAAACTCCCAAAGAAAGTATCCAGTGCCCTACACGCTGACGATTTCACAATGTGGAGTGCTGCAGAAAAACTACCAACAGCTGAAAATAGAATGCATACAGCACTGGACACTGATGGAAATTGGGTTACAGATTGGGGATTGGAGATTAACATCTCAAAGACAGTTACAACATGCTTCTCACTGTCCAACACCAAGGAAGTAACAAATCTTATTCTAAATGGCAAAGAGCTTGTACTAGAAAATACCCCTGTGTATCTCGGAGTTAAAATGGACAAAAGATTCACATGGAGGGAACACATACAGGAGATCGAACAAAAAGCAACCAGAAAACTATCCCTCATGAAGAAGCTGGCCGGAACAAGCTGGGGTGCAAATAGCAACATCCTCAAAAATGTATACACTGGCACAGTCAGGCATGACAGCTTGGACCACAGCATCAAAAACAAACACGGAACGCCTTAACAAAATTCAAAATTCAGGCTTAAGGATAATAACAGGAGGAATGAAGACTACACCAATCCCGAAAATGGAAACATACAAATATAAGACCCCTAAATATTAGACGAGAGGAAAGAGTGCTGACACATAGTGAAAAGATGCTACGCATGCATAATCATCCCATACATATCAAACTAAAACACCCAGTTAAAATAAGCTAAAGCGAAACAGCTTCAGTCATATATCAAACCACCTACACCAACAATATGGAGAACTAATTCCCAACCAGCCTTCAGAAATAGAAATGCTTATTAACTATGAAGAGCCAAGCTGCAACATAAACAACATTGAAATAAGTACAGAGATCCCAGGAATAAGAAGAAAAGACCAACACAGTGTCCACGAGCTGAAACGTTTAGAACAAACAATGATTGAGGAGAAATATAATACCAAGGAATGGACACAGGTGTACACATATGGTTCAGCAGAGGGGGCAGGTCGAAACGGGGGAGGAGGCATATTCATAAGACACAAAAGAGGAAATATAATAGAAGTCGACCTCCCAACAGAAAAGTTGTCCCCACACCTTAAAGCAGAATCGATGGCCCCCCCTGCTAGAACTGAGAATACTTCAAAAAGAAAGGCAACCTCCAAAAAAAATAGATGTATTCACGGACTGCAGAGAACTATTAGAGACAATAAAAAAAAATAAAACAATAACAACGATCCTCTGTTATCGGAGATCAGAGCAGAACTAGGAACACTCCAGAGATCCTCAACAATAGCGCTCCAGTGGCTACCCTCCCATTGCGGAATCACGGGAAACGAGAGAACTGATGCTCTGGCAAAAGATGGCAGCAAAAAGGCACAATTTAATCATCGAGTACCACACAGAGAAATCAAGAACATCATCAGAAATCAGTATATACACTAATGGAGAGAAGACAGAAACATAAGCAGTACACCAGACCCAATTCACTATCTCAAAAGAAATCAACAAACTACCTTATTTCGCCTGAGAACTGGACACTGCAGACTACTAGAACATCTATACCGACTGAAGATCTCACACACCGATGAGTGCCCATGTGGAACAGGATGCCAGAACCCTGTGCATATTCCACAGGAATGACTAATTTATAGGGAAATGAGATGCCAGACCTGGCCAGAGGGTGCGGAGCTGAGAAAAAAGCTGTGGGGCAGCCGCTCCGACTTGGTGACGACTACAGTCTTCATCATGGCGACTGGCCTACAGATATAGCATGACCAAAAGATCCTGAATGCAAAAAAGAAAGATGAAGGAGTGGGTATATATCCATAATCCTCAGCGCCAACCGACAGGCACGTGATGATGATGATAGTATATGTTAATTTATTGAACATAATCCATTTTGAGTTGATTTGTAACATTTAGGTTCATTATACTGATATTTATTAATTAATTTTGAAATTAACATGGACATTTCGGAAAACACAAAGCAAATACTTCTACATGTTGTAGCATATATGCAAACTGTAACATTTCAACTTTCAACTACAGAAGAGGCCATTATCGGCTTCTATTAGCTACTAATCTAGTCCGTCTAATGATTTCGTAAGCCAACTGCATCTAGGCTATCTAATGACTTCGTACGCTAAATGCATCACAATTGATCGGCGCATGACATGGAAAAGTCAGATCGAAAGAAATCGAATGAGAGCTAGACAAAGAACGGCAATTATGAGGAAACTTGCTGACACAAGCTAGGGAGTAGATGAAAGTATACTAAAGAAATTGTACACTGGAAGAGTGAGACCAGTTCTCGAGTATGGCATTGCGGCATGGGCAACAGCAATAGAAGCGAACTTTGATAAAATCAACAAACTGAAAAACCAAGCCATGAGAATTATAACAGGAGGCATGAAGCCAACGCAAATTGTAAAACTTGAGAAAATCACAAATCTGCAATCAATTAACGATAGAAGAGATAGCAGAGCCCAGCAGCAAGCAGAGAAACTAAGAAGACTTGCAGACCATCCGATGAACCAGAGACTAAATGGATTTGGAAAACGGAGACTAAAGCGGAGAAACTTTGTAGAAATAGCCAAAACCAATATGAGAGAAGACTACCCTATGAAAGCCATATCAACACCAAAGCCGATCCCAACTGTACGCAAACCCACCTGGAAGCAGCAGATCTTTTCAGAAGTGATAGAAAGTTTCTCTGCTAGAGTGAGAGGCAGGTTGCTGAGAGAACTGGTATCAACAACGTTCAGTATCAGAATGGAGATCAAGGCACCGACTCCAGCACTGAGGTGCTTATCTGGGACCTCTTTAATGGAAGATAGCCGTATCACTAAAGATATTCTATATAGACAGTTGACGAAAGAAAATTTAAAAAATCGTTCGACTAGAGTTGATATCCAAGTTGTTTGTAAGCGTGATATTAAGGCCCTGTGTATGAGTCTGACATCCAGAGAAGGCAGAGGTACAGGTCAATTCAAATGAAGATGTACCCCAAAGAGCCACCTCGTGCTGTGTGAAAAGCAGCTCTTGCAATGCGGAAAAGTAAAACGACAATGCCACGAGAAGAAAGAAAACCAACAGGTCAGGATGTCTGAGAAAACGCTAGAGATCTGTATATGACATACACAAGAGTTGTCAGTTCTAGAAACAAACAGTCCATGTGGATCTTGATTTGGAGAAAGCATATACCCATGTGGACTTTATGACCCTGACGTGATGTTTCAGGGTATATGAAATGCCACCCACGTCGGGTGAAGTGGATTTGAGTATCAACAGCGAAGAGTTAGAATAGACAGGATGCTCTGAGCTATTCCAAAAGTTTTGTGAAAAATTATAGAAGACATCCCTTTGCATGAAACGGATGTGAAATAAATTAAAAATTGAAATTTTAATGGTAATTTTTGGTTAAAGGTTATGCCATGTTAGCAAACGCGCAAAACAGCAAAGCTGATTGCGTCCAGCCTAACACAACGTAGGAATCAGGTCAATTGGTCGCTAGCAGATATTTATTATCGCGCTATTGTTTCGCAGTCTAATAGCCACAAATTAAACCAGCTTTCTCTGACTGGATTTCTATTTTTAGAACAGATGAACTATTATGCCTCTTTATGTTCCTGACTTTTCTTCCGTTCGATTATCCTGGAATAGATATCGGCCATATGAATAGCACTACACTTACGCATGTGTCACATTTCACGGTCTAGTTCACCCGGCTGAACTTCACGAGATTGGTGCCCTTCGCCCTAGCTGAAGACAGTGTCAGCTTTGTTGTATGAAATTTGGATACAACTATAATGAGCTGCCATCCGAAGAGAGATGGGCTCCTTCAGGTATGTAGCGGCCCAAGACACACCGCTGTTGTATGGTGAAAGCTGGTACTACAAACTGCAATAACGGTGCCTCAACGACCTTCTAAGTTATGGGACTGGTGATAATGACGACGATGATGATGAAGGTGAGGATGATGTTCATGATTCAGCTTACACGAACATTATTATCACGTTTGGCTACTGCTTGAGTTGCCCTGATGGAACGGACAATTGCACCTCACTTGTAATGATAGACGTCCGAGTCTATGTATTGTACTGTCCAAGTATTTCCCGTTCTCAACTGTGCCGTTCTCACCTGTGCCGTTCTCACCTGTGCCACTCAACGTCACACAATACAAGGGACAAATACTCAACGTCATAGGTGAGGACACAGGTCAACGTCAGCTGGTGGCATCCTCACACACAGAATCGAACCTGCTGAGGTACTGAAAGCTGAAAGACGATAACAACACATATAAGTAAACGCACCAGGACAAAAAACAAAACGATACCTACTTTACGGCGACAAGATCTTTGTCATGGACATAGAACGAAAGAAAACAACAAACAAAAAGAAAGTAAGACAAGAAGCGAAATGAGTGGTTTAAATTTGTCGCCATAACAGGATGTGCCAGGAAAGTGTGGGGCACGGTATGCCAGTTATGAACTAGAGTCCTAATCTTAGTCTTAGTAGACCTGTACTTTTACAGAGGCCCATGCCCCTTGGGCAAGTCTCAGCTCTGATGTTAGCTGGTTGTATCTAGTGGCAGGATTTCCTGCTTAGCGGACTAGGCTTGTGCAGCTTATTACTCCGCTGCGTTAAAACACGTGCCGCATAGGGTGGTTAACTGATATGAAAGTCCATCGTTATAGACTCAAACACTTAAGCAAAGTAGACCCGCAGCCTGTTACTCGCCATCTATGCTGCTCTTTACAAACCACCTAACCATGGCCGGTGTTATGCCATGTCACACAGTTGCCTCTTGCGACATGCTCTCTATGGGGTAAGTTTTGTCCTTGTCATACACAAAGACCCCGATGGACCGCTCGGGACAATCGAGTAGACCAAACGGAAATGGTCAACATGATTACACACAGATACAACAAAACAAAACATGAAAAAATCGCAAGAAAACTAGAAAAAAAACAGCAACAAACTAACTCATTTCAAGAGGCACTCATAAAGGTGTGCGTACAGAAATTAATGAACAAATAATCCACGAGGAAAGAAAAATGGAGGAGAAAAGAGAGCGAAATGAGATAAATAAGGATATGCAAATGTATGGAATGTATTCAAACCATGAGAGCTGACGAAGACAGATGTGTCGGACCAAAATGTGAAAATATCGTAGTGAAGCTGTAAACTAGTGACACATCACATTCCGTTCTCCGGACTAGATCCAGCTAAATGCGAAGCCCTGTTCATAGATTGGTAGCGGGAGATTGAGAACGATAGCAGAAGAAGAAGAAATCATGAGGTTTGAGACAACACCTAAGGAAAATCAGACGGTTCTCAACATAAAACTGGTGTTGATCATCAGAGAAGCAATAGACTATGTCAGTGCTTCTGATGTCTACATTGCCTTGGTTTCAAAAAATTTTGAAGTGGCTGGCAGCAGGAGAGCCGGAGTTATTGGAAATGTAATGTGATATATTTTGTTGTTGCTTTTTGTGATTTTGTTTATGTTTCGTATCTTGTTGACAGTGTGCAGTTATTTTGACCATATATTTTTTTGGTTCACTCTATTTCATAACTGGCATACCGTGTCCCATACTTTCCTAGCACATCATACTATTGCTGCGAATTTGAACCACTTATTATATCATGTCCGGTTTCTTGTTCTTTTATCGTGATTGTTTGTTTTCGTGCAACTTAGTCTCCGACGAAGGCCTTGTGGCGCACCGGTCGAGGGGTAAGGCATTCGCCTCCAAAAGCGATGAACACAAACGGTAGGCGATCGAGTCGCGCAGGCTTCAAGCAACCCATACTCTCAAGGGAGGTGAGACCAGAATGTCTGAAAATCCTGAATTACCTCCAGTTGTTTGGACATGTTTTGTCACTGGTCCTTCTTCTTCTTTTTCTTCGTACGATGTCAGACGTCAACCTTTAAGTTTTCGAAAAAAAGCAGCGGTCATCCTGAGGCTGTCGACACTGCCATAGAGCTTGTCTAGTATTGCCACTGGTGATGGCCACATCTGCTTTCTCTGGTCCTCGTATGTCGGGCAGTTTTGCAGCAAATGTTCAGCGGTCATTTTCCCGGTACCACACGAGCATTCGTCAGTGCCACCTATCTTCAATTTGTTGAATAGGTAGTACCTCAGTCTATTCTGGCCTGTGCGAAGTCTGAAGACCACGACCTGCTCTCTTCTGTTCAACTGGTAATAGGCATCGTTTTTTGTGTAGCCAGTATGTTCTATTTCCCATTTAGTCATGTATCTAGCTCTAATAAGCCTTTTTGACTTTTCGTAGGTCAGACTAGGGTCTGGTTGTGGTAGTCTTACACCTTCTTTTGCCAGTCTGTCTGCCTCCTCGTTGCCTTGGATGTTACAGTGGGATGGAACCCACTGTACCACTACTCTTTTTGGTGCGGACTGCTGGCATAGATGACAGAGTACTGCTATTAAATCATTAAGTTCAGTATTTTTCTAGCTTTTTAGTGCTGTGACTACGACCAGGGCATCTGTAAACAGGACTATATGGCTTTTATTCCTTTTGCCTGTCACCATTTCTTCTACTGCAGCCCTCAGTGCCTCTGCCTCCGCTCTGAAATTGCTTGTGTATTTTCCAGTTGCCACTGACAGTGTTATTTGTCTACCACTTGGTAGGCTCAGGAATACCCGTGCATCTCCGTTCTGTGTTTTGTTTGTTACAGAACCGTCGGTGTATGCATGGGTCCAGTCCATGCTTGGGTAGTTTTTCGTTATGTACCTCAAGGTTATGTCTCTTCTTTCTTTTTCAGTCTGGCTGTTCTTGTTTCCAATACTTGGTATATTTTCTGCCACCTTTGGAAATATATGCTGATTCCAGGTAGGTTTGCGTACAGTAGGGATATGCTTTGGTGTTGTTAAAGCGTTCATAGGGTCTTCGCACATTTTTGCTTTGGCTATTTCTGCAAAGTTTCTCCGCTTTAGTTTCCCATTTCCAAAATTATTTAGTCTCTGATGCATTGGATGGTCTGTCAGTCTTCTGAGTTTCTCTGCTTGCTGCTGAGCTCTGCAGTCTCTTCTGTCGGTCATGGATTGCAGATTTGTAATCTTTTCAAGTTTTACAATTGGCGTTGACTTCATGCCTCCTGTTATATCTCTCATGGCTTGGTTTTTAAGTTAACTAATTTTGTCAAAGTTCGTCTTTGCTGCTGTTGTCCATGCCGCAATGCCATACTCGAGAACTGGTCTCACTCTTCCAGTGTACAATTTCTTTAGTATACTATGGTCTGCTCCCCAGCTTGTGCCAGCAAGTTTCCTCAAGACTGCCATTCTTTCTCTGGCTCTCATTCGGTTTCTCTCGATCTGACTTTTCCATGTCATGCGCCGATCAAATGTGACTCCTAGGTAGTTTGTGTTGTCGTTTGGCCGCAGGTATTTGCCGTTAAGACTTATTTTGGTGTTTTGGGGTTTGTTTGAAAGCGAGAATATCGTACATGTTGTTTTTTCCTCATTTATTTTGACCAGAAATGAGTTCGCCCACTCCTCCAACGATGTTAGGGCCTGCTGCATCCGATTACTTGCTATGGTGAGATTCTTTTCAGAGGTCCACATAGCCAGGTCGTCAGCAAACATGGAGCTGTGGACTCTTCTTGGTATATTCTCTGTGATGTTATTTATATACACCAGGAAGAGTGTGGATGACAGTACTCCCCCTTGGGGTACTCCCTGCTCAAGTGTCACCGTTTTGCTCATCTGCCCTTGTACTTGAACTCTGGCTGTTCTGTTTTTGGGGTAGTTGCTGATCCATCTGTACATTTTCCCCACAAACTTCACTTCTTCGTAGCTTGACTTTAAGTCCCTCTTTCCAGACCTTGCCAAATGCCTTTTCTAAGTCCACCCAAACCGCTACTGTGTGTTTTTTCTTCTGGTAAGCACAATCTATTTCCTGGGCTATGAGAGTGCTCTGATCCTCAGTGGATCTGTGCTGTCTAAAGCCTGCTTGCTGTGGAATTAGTATGTGTTTTTCTTCCAGATGCCACATCAGTCTGGTGTTTATCATACACCCCATCGGTTTTCCTACACAGCTCAGTAGACTGATAGGCCTGTATCCATTTGGATCTGTTCTATCTTTTTCTTTCTTTGGTACTGATATAAGTACAGCGTCTTTCCATGCCTGCGGTACAATTCCCTTTTTCCAGCTTTGGTTCATTAATGATAGTAACTTTCTCTTTGCTGTTTGGCCCAACGCCATAAGTATTTCGTTTGTTACGCAATCTTTTCCGGGCGATTTCTTTTTCTTTAAAGTTCTCATGGCCTCTTCCATTTCATTCATTATCACTGGTCCACGGTAGTTTGGCGCGAGGAGACAGGTTACTGACAAGTGTGTTTCTTCCTAACTTCTTATTCTTCTTCATTTCGCCTATTTCCTGCTTGTACCTTCCAGCGTCAGACCATGAAGAGGTTTCTTGAACGGATCTTAGTATATGTTTCGAATATGGGAGCTTTACTGCTTCTGTTATTTCTGGCATCCATCTTTTTTGTTGGTGTATAATTGGCTTTGTATCCATTGTATCTGTATATCATTGCTTTCTGAGGGATACTATCTGGTGTTTGTCGCGTCACGTGTCCGAACCATTTGGTTTGCTGTCTCTTGATGAGGTCTAGCACTGGTGTTGTGCCTACTTGTCTCCTAATATCTTCGTTTCTGATTATTTCCATTACTGTTATTCCAAACATTCTGTATATGCATTTAATTTATGTTGTTATATGTTTCTTTTATCTTTGCTTATTAATGTCCAATTCTGGCACTGATAGTACAATGTGGGTAGGAATATCGTGGTGTATATCGTTATTTTTGTATCCATTGTAGCCAAGGCAACGAGGAGGCAGACAGACTGGCAAAAGAAGGTGCAAGACTAGCATAACCAGATACCAGTATGACATAGGAAGAGTCGAAACGGCTTTTTAGAGCTAGATACAGGACCAAATGGGAAACAGAACATACTGGCTACACAAAAAACGATGCCTATTACCAGTTGAACAGAAGAGAGCAGGTCGTGGTCTTCAGGCTTCCCACAGGCCACAATAGACTGAGGTACCACCTATTCAACAAATTGAAGATAGGTGGCACTGACGAATGCTCTTGTGGTACCGGAAAAATGACCGCTGAGCATTTGCTGCAAAACTGCCCGACATACGAGGATCAGAGAGAACAGATGTGGCCATCACCAGTGGCAACACTAGACAAGCTCTATGGCAGTGTCGACAGCCTCAGGGTGACCGCTGCTTTTTTCGAAAAAATAAAGGTTGATGTCTGACTGCGTACGATGAAGAAGAAGAAGAAGAAGAAGAAGAAGTATCCATTGTCACGTGTTTAGATTGTGATATTTGAGACTTTTACCCACTGATTTATTTACATTATTACATCTGTTTTGGATTTAAGTATCTCCTTTTCCACCTGCTGAGATTATGTTTCCAAAATACGTGAAAATTTTCACCTTTTTAACCGGTAACCAACCGGTTATTGAATAAATATATTTATTTTTGTTTCTTGCAATTGTCATTACTTTGGATTTCTCTGTTGAGATTTTTATGCCGCAATCCGTACATGCCTCATAGCAATTGTTGATTTGTTCATGTAGTGGATTTTTGAAGCTTGTTATCAAGTGCTTGGTCATCAGCAAAGAGACGTTCATTTGAGTGATCACAGAGTTTGGTTCCCTCACTATAATTCAAACACTAGTTACATCATCAGGACAAAACCGACTGATAGTGTCGCCCTCAGCGCTTGCGATCGACAACTTCCTGTGGAAATATCGTACATTTCGTTTTGTTTTTGTCCGAATTTGGTCACTGAACCATTAACTATACGCGTTTGTATCATCTTCATATACAGAACTGACTCGGATAGGTGATGTTCATCCATCACAAGTGATAAAGACCACTCTCTTTGTTTAGCCGCGTGGACAGTATTTTCTCTTGCTGTGTCCGCTGAAATGGATGACTTGCGCGGTGATTTGGATTAAAGTGAGGAAGAAACTTCGCCTTTTGTCAACCTCACTCTCTTGTCCTGAGCTACCTTTGGCCAGTGGCAAGATTTTATCGAGACGACCGGAGATAGCACAGGATGCAGATTTTTGCTCACGGTTTACTTCCAAAGCCTTTCACGTAAACAGGCATCTCGCAAGACGGAAGAATGGGGTGACATCTGTCGCTGTTTGTCGTGACTTTCCCACAACCGCAAGAGGTCGTAGGGACATCACACACCGTGTGAGTGATGTGTTGGGCATCGCTCCTGTGTGTGTTCTTGTCCATTATAGTCGTGTCTAAATTTCAGTCACACCAAAACCGACACTGCCTGCAGCTAGAGCGAAGGACGCCAATCTCGTGAAGTTCAGCCGTGTGAACTAGACCGTGACAATACTACACAAGTTTAAGCGTAGTGCTGTTCATATTCCTAATGCACAGGCCAAGTTAATCGGAAGAAAACACACACAAAAACGAACGAATTAACCAGTCTAAATTGAAAACAACGACACTTTTTCGTGAAAAAAAAATGTAAGTCGTCGACTAGTATGACTTCTAGGCAAATCCGTGGCCTAGCGGCACCAATAAAGAACTATAGCACAAGAGCAATGTAGACGTGTTGCCGGTAGGGCGCCATCTTTGCCTTTCTTTCTCGGATATTGATAGCATGACTGAGTAGCTGCATTAGAATCTTCGAAACTTTGGTTGGATCTGACTTAAAGATCTTGATGGGGTTTTCAGAAATGAAAAACATAACTACAAGGAAAACGGTCATTCTCTCAGACTCCAGGAGAGTGCTTCATCTCCAGCCCCAAACAAGATATACTCCAGGAGAGTGCTTCAAACCATCTCAAGCCCCAAGCAAGATATACTCCAGGAGAGTACTTCAAACCATCTCAAGCCCCGAACAAGATATACTCCAGGAGAGTGCTTCAAACCATCTCAAACCCCAAACAAGATAAACTCCAGGAGAGTACTGCAAACCATCTCAAACCCCAAACCAAATAAACTCCAGGAGAGTACTTCAAACCATCTCAAAACCTAAGGAAGATAAACCCCAGGAGAGTACTTCAAACCATCTCAAAACCCAAAGCAGATAAACCCCAGGAGAGTACTTCAAACCATCTCAAAACCTAAGGAAGATAAACCCCAGGAGAGTACTTTAAACCATCTCAAAACCCAAAGCAGATAAACCCCAGGAGAGTACTTCAAACCATCTCAAAACCTAAGGAAGATAAACCCCAGGAGAGTACTTCAAACCATCTCAAAACCCAAAGCAGATAAACCCCAGGAGAGTACTTCAAACCATCTCAAAACCTAAGGAAGATAAACCCCAGGAGAGTACTTCAAACCATCTCAAAACCCAAAGCAGATAAACCCCAGGAGAGTACTTCAAACCATCTCAAAAGCTAAGGAAGATAAATCCCAGGAGAGTACTTCAAACCATCTCAAAACCCAAAGCAGATAAACCCCAGGAGAGTACTTCAAACCATCTCAAAACCTAAGGAAGATAAACCCCAGGAGAGTACTTCAAACCATCTCAAAACCCAAAGCAGATAAACCCCAGGAGAGTACTTCAAACCATCTCAAAACCTAAGGAAGATAAACCCCAGGAGAGTACTTCAAACCATTTCAAAACCCAAAGCAGATAAACCCCAGGAGAGTACTTCAAACCATCTCAAAACCCAAAGAAGAGATTCTCGCATGAGATTCAATACAACATAGGATTGCTGTCTCAAAAAACAGATTTAGTCCTACAGTCGATTCTGACCCACTGTGGGATCCATGGAAACGAGAAAGCAGATGAGCTCGCAAAAGCCGGAAGTGACGACAAGCAGATTCCCCATCACACAGCTATAAAGAAGCAAAGAGACTCATCAAATGATCCACGAGGACATAATGGAGAAGCCAGCACAAAGAATACAAACCAGAAAATGACAGCAAAGACAAACTTGGTAGAGATGGGCAGACTAAGATCTTCGGACTCAGAACGGGAAGAAGAAGAAGAAGGCGAAGAAGATGAAAACGAAGAAGAAGAAGAAGAAAACGAAGAAGAAGAAGAAGAAAACGAAGACGAAGAAGAAGAAGAAGGAGAAGAAGAAGAAGAAGAAAACGAAGAAGAAAAAGAAGAAACGAAGCAGAAGAAGAAAACGAAGAAGAAGAAAACGAAGAAGAAGAAGAAGAAGAAAACGTAGAAGAAGAAGAAGAAAACGAAGACGAAGAAGAAGAAGAAGGAGAAGAAGAAGAAGAAAACGAAGAAGAAGAAGAAAACGAAGAAGAAGAAAACGAAGAAGAAGAAGAAGAAGAAGAAAACGAAGAAGAAGAAAACGAAAACAAAGAAGAAGAAAACGAAAACGAAGAAGAAAACGAAGAAGAAGAAAACGAAAACAAAGAAGAAGAAAACAAAGACGAAGAAGAAAACAAAGAAGAAAACGAAGAAGAAAACAAAGAAGAAAACGAAGAAGAAGAAGACGACGAAGAAGAAGAAATGAAAGAATAAACACACGGCCCAATTATGTATTTTAATTGATATAAGAGTTGGGGTGAAATTTCGAATCTGATGAAACACGTCTTCTTGGAAAATGACACTGCAATGTAAGCTTGTGCAGTGAGATAAACAGGGATATTTGAGGTCGTAAAGTATCTGAAGCTCAATTCTAAATTGAGCGTGATATGTATGTCAGGAGATGACCTCCAACATTGTACACTTCTGCATAAAGAGCTTCTGACCCATGGACCTTACCGCTAGACATTTGACCGATTGATTTCTTGACCTCTTCAGTGATAGGAAGAGGATGTCACCAAATGTGACATGCGCGCTAAATGTTAATTTTACGTAACTTAACTTAACTTCACTTAACTTAGCGTCACTTACCGTCTTTATACTGGTTTAGAATACTTTGCAGATTCTGTACAACCAGTTTCATTTCCATTTCCTTACCCTAAAAGCCATGCGCATCCAATATATTTATAAATGCATTATTTGTCCTTGCCTCCACTATTTCCCGTGGCAATGCATTCCAAGCATTCACCACTCTCTGACTAAAAATATATTTCCTAATATCTATGCTGGACCTTTCTTTAGTTAATTTGTAACTATGTGTAGGGGGTTGTTTTTTGAATAAAAAAAACTTCTTAAAGTCTAATTTATCTTTTCCTTTGATTATATTATAAACCTGCATTTATTCACCTCGAATCCATCTCTTTTCTAGACACTAGGCCGGTCTTTCCTCGTAACTGTAATTCTGGAATCCCACTATCAGCTTTGTCGATCTTCTCTGCATCCATTCTACCATGTTTATATCCCCTCTACGATAAGGACGCCACACCTGTACACAGTACTCCAATCTAATTCTAACTGATGCTTTATACAGTTTGACAATCCCTTCTTTGGTCCTATGTTCAATATTTCTTTTTATCATACCTAACATTGCATTTGCATTTTTCACTGCTACCTGGACTTGCTCACTCACTTTACCAGTATAATATATTATAACTTCCATGTCCCTTGCCTTTTCTATTATTCTAATATTGTTGTACACATCGTCATTGACACAGATGAGAAACCTGTAAGTTTTGGGAAAGTTAGTTAAAATATGAGAAATAAAAGTCCGGGAAACTGACAACGGCCATTTTAAGTTTGATAAAAGATTGCAAAACGTGACTAAAAAGGGTTGTACATATGGCTAGTAGCCTCATTATGAAGAACAAACGACTGTACAAACTATAACTGCAAGAGTACGCAATGGACTATGGCGCAGGCTGCCTCTAATAAAAATTCTTATCTTGTTGGGAAATACTTCGAAACGAATGAAATTAGAACGACAATGGCTACCAACTACAGATTAGTATTATAGGTTTGAAATAAATGTCTAGAAACAACAGCGTAAAAAGGATGCAGGAAATGCGTGGAATTCTGGTAATAAAACAGGCAGGTGTATGTCTGCTGCCATGTAGCTGAAGGTTATCCGTAGTACGTTCAATTTGTGATTTTACTTCTTACTTCTTACTGAGCGTAGGAAAAGGTAGGCTCAGGAATTTCATTACTTTTCCAAATTTGTTCCCGAACTTTGGTTTAAACGGTATTCTTTTCCATTTTTAACTGCTGCCATTTTTTTTTATTTACCTCCGCAAGGTTTACAAGAGACGTCTGATTTCATTGTCTGTCTTCGATATGACTAAGCACGCGATATCATCTTCCTTCGGCAAGAGAAGACAGCACTTAAAACTTCCGGGGTTCGAGTCTTCGTTCATCTCTGAGGCGCGTATCTTTGTCTCTCTGCTTATAAAGCGACCATTTCACAAGAAAAATAATTAGAAATAACTTCATTTTTCTAGAAGATTGGAAGAAGTGATAAAAAGAGGAAACATTTTTCGATATCTTATTTTTTGTTCCTATGTCATTATCTCAGCGGTTTGCCAGAGGTTTGTTGTTTGGTTTTCTTTTGTGTCTTTCTTTATTTCAGTATCTGCGGACGTTTTATTTCGTGCCTGTCTTTGCAGACTGTTTTTAGTCTGTTTTTGTTCAAGCGACTTCCAGACTGTTTTTTGTGCTTGTCTTTGTAATGCGATTTGCCAATCCCTTTCAATGTGGGTCTATGTCTGAGCGACTTGCCAACCGTTTTTCAGAATGGTCGTTGTTCCAACAGCTTTGTCCCAGCGGCCTTTCAACCGCTTTAAATGTCTGTTTTTGTCCCAGCTGCGTGCCGACCGTTTTAATATCTGTCTTTGTATGAGCGGCTTGCCGACCGCTTTTAATGTGTCTTTGTCCCAGCGGCTTGTTGACCGCTTTTATTGTCTGTCTTTGTTCGAAAGGCCTTCCAACCGCTTTTAATGTCTGTCTATGTTCCAACTGCCTTTCGACCGCTCTTTGTGGATGTCTCTCACCACCAGAAATGCCTTCAAATCCTGGGTAAAACATGTCTTTTTAAAAGAAATCTACAGAAGGTATAATTTAAACTAGACTATACCTTTGTCTCAGAAGATTAATCATCCGAGACGGCTCAACTATGGGCCTCAGCACCATACAAGATCTAAAAACAGTGGCGTCACACCGTTTCAACCGGAGATCATTTGTTTCTGCCTTATACGCTGCATTTGTCTTGCAAAGACTGTAGATAGATATATTGTCTGGCGACTGCAGGGACAATCGGTATTTATTCCCAGTCCTATAAATTATGCCAGCAGTCTTCAGAAATGGAAATAAACACTAAAGAAGCCATTTTTTTCTCAGTATTTCATTTATTTATTCCTTTTTTTTCTCTCATCATCTTGATCAAATTTTTTCAATTTTTGGACTCCCTTCGCCCTCTTTCTTTTAATTATTTTGTTTATCTACTGTTTTCTGAACATCTCAATCATTTTTTTCTGTTTTTCCATTTTTCTTTGTCGTCTTCCCCTTCATTATTTTATTTATCTTCTTTTTATTTTTCATCGTTTTCATCAATTCAGTTTTTTTCTCCATCTTCCTTCATCGCCTTTCATTTCATGCTTTAATTTAGCTTGTTTTTCGCTTATCTCCTAATCATCTTTGCCAATTTCTTCTTCGTCTTCATCTCTCTTTTACCCACTCTCATTTTCGTCGTATTTTCGTTAATTACTTCTCTTATCTAACTACGTTCTTTATATTTTTGTGTCTCCGCTGCTAATTCCTCCTTTTCCTTCATCGCCTTCCCCTTATTCTAGCTTATCCCTCTTTATTGCTGCGCTGTGCGCCTCTCAACTCATCCCTTGTGCTACCCCCCACTAATCCCTCTTCTGACACTACCCCCTCCCCGCCCCCAACCAACCCCTCACCTCCACACTCCACACACGACCAGGATTGAAATAAGTTCACAAAATCCGACACGCAATCAATACTTCCTCACATAACTTGCTCCAACGTTTCCAATCTAAAGCAATTTTATTTTTTATTGCCTAAAAAAACCAAAAAACCAAGCCATTATTTTACATTCATTGAAAATTGAAGACAGAATTAACTAGCAAATTTCCGAACATGAAATATTAAACAGGTCCTTTTGTAACTATATTTATGTACAAGACAGTCGGGCAAGGATAATGTGGTATTTTCAAAATCAAATATGTGCAGTAATTATGCCAGATGTATCTTTAAGGAAAACATTTGATGCTCTTAGCGTTGTTGGACTAACTAAAGAACGGACGAAGCTACTGAAGAAAGGTTAGACGATGTATCCTTCAATTTTCGTTTTCTGTGGGCCAGCACGGTAACCACTGCGCATCGCTATTCATATCGTGTTAGGCTCATATTAATTGGTGACCCATGACCGCTTTTACTTTCCAGATAACGGTTAAAGGTTAACCGGAGGTTTCCGTGGCGAAGTAGTCAAGCCCCGTTTAGATACGGTCGAGTATCGAATTCGGCAATACGGTCGGTTCGTGATGGCAATTTGTTTTCGGGAGATCCCTGAGTTCATCACATTGGAGTTGCGGAGTTTGTGCTTTGTGAGATGCTCTTGGCAGGTGGGATACCGTTCTGGGGAGAGAGACAGTGTGCTGGAGTTGCGGAGTTTGTGCTTTGTGAGATGCTCTTGGCAGGTGGGATACCGTTCTGGGGAGAGAGACAAGGCGCTGGAGTTACGGAGTTTGTGCGTTGTGAGATGCTCTCTGCAGGTGGTATACCGTTCCGGGGAGAGAGACGGGGCGCTGGAGTTACGGAGTTCGTGCGTTGTGAGATGCTCTCGGCAGGTGGGTTACCGTTCTGGGAAGAGAGACAGGGCCATATAGAGAGACCAGCACCTTTAACTTTCAATTTTTTTTGTTATATCCAATTTAAGTGGTTGGGTCGATCACAGGACCTTGTGTGCAATCAGAAACTATTCTTAATTCTTCATGGATCAACTGATACTATGCTTCTAGCCGGGTGGGGTTCACGAAGGAGACTGTGCTTTTCAGGTCTTCGCCGATCCCCCACAACTTTTTGAACTCATATTTTCAGAAATAAATCTCGCCCCAGCTGGGGAGTGAACCCTGTTAACTTGCCTAGGAAGTCAGTGCACTATCCATTGCACTACTACGGCGTCTCAATGGCGGAGTGCGAAGATCAAAATCTCTTTGTAAACATAAACAAAACAAAGATAATGACCCCCGACAAAACTAAGTTAAAATAAATTCAAGCTCGGGAGTGTGGGAATAGAACAGGTCACAAACTTCGATTATGTGGGCTTCAGGATTGACAGCAAATGGCGACTGCTCAGACAATCATAAGAATATTGATAATATCAATGCAGAGGCTACACTGCCTGAAGAAAACGTGGCTTAATACCAGAAATGTAGGGGAACAGAGACGTTAGTCCAGTCAGGCACTGACCAGGACGTCGCTTCTGGGTCAGGCACATTAATCTGACCACGACCATGATCTCTCTTCCATGTAGCGTTCCCTTGAAACATTGTGGTGTCAAGTCAGCATGGCTGACGAGATGATGATCGATGTGGTCCCCGTAGTAGTGAGTGTCACACAATCATAGCACAACCACCTGAATGACAGCAATACACCTTCATCAGCACGCTCGGGATGTGAGGAAAGCTACTACAACCCGCCACTTAACGTCCTTTTCAGAGCGCACAAAAGGGTCAACTTACTCATTATGGGCATTTAACAACAACAACAGGGATCAAGATGCTGACAGGGATCAAGATGCTGACAGGGGTCAAGATGCTGACAGGGATCAAGATGCTGAGCAGCGCATGAGCGGCAGTGGTCAGCGACCCATAGCTGACTGCTAGCGTCAGGGCCAGCGAACCAGAGCTGCCAAGACCCTTCTACACCTCCACGCGGTGATCCTGGATAACAGGCTGCAGCAGAGCAGACTGGCTAAGGAGAAGGGATCGAAGAGGGAATGCTAATCCGGTACTCAAAAAATGCTTGCTGAAGTCGGATGTGTTGGACCGAAAGGTGCAAATATCGCAGTCAAGCTGTAAACTACGACACAACACATTCCGTTCTCTGGACTACATTCTGCTACTTAAGCCCTTTCAGGGTTTGGTAGCGGGAGATTGAGAACGAATGAAGCGAAGCCAAACAACAACAACAACCAAGTAATCCAAGAAATTTACGCATTTTGAGAACCTGTTTTTTTCCAGTGGCGTCAAACGGCAGCGAAACATGGACAGTTACCCGAACATCAAGAATGAGAATTGTGTCCTTCGAGTCAAAACTTTATAGGACGGCTCACAAAACCATGGACAGAAACAAAAATAAGAATGCAGACATTCGACAAGAGTCGGGCATGGAGGAGAACTTGTTCATAAATTCCATCCTGAACAGAAAATTTAAATACTTTGGCCACAGGAAAAGATACAACGGTCTTGAGAGTAGGGTAATGGGAGGTGTGGTGCCCGGCAAGAGAGGGAGAGATAGGCCAAGACGGAGACGGTGCCAACGTGTCAAGGAATGCTCGGGCATGTCTCTGGAAAAGGCTGGAGATTTGGCAAGATATCAAATTTCTTTCAGCCGGCTGTGATTTAAGCAATGTTTTGCAAAAGACATGTTGCTCGATGAGACGGTGTTTGGTCTGTGTAGCTGGTTCGTATAGTCGTAAAAACAGGGGACGGCGTGGCCTTGTGGTTAAATGGCATGGCTCACAATCCGAAGGTGCTGATTTCGATCCTCATCACAGCACCGGCCGTTACCCCGGGAAAGCAAACCCTTAGAAAATGCATGAGGAATCAGACCCTTTCATAATATGCATGCTGAAGTCGGATGCACTGGGCCGACAGGCGCAAAATAAAAACACAGTCCGCCTTGGGGATTAGAAAAGTAAGGCGAACCCAAAAAACAAATAAAAAAATATAGTCGTAAAGGACAAATTGTTCGATGAGACGGTGTTCGGTCTGTGGAGCTGGTTCTTGTAGTCGCACAACTGATGTCTGAAATTCGCAAACACTTGGCTCCAAGCTGTAAGTTAAGACTGGCTCTGGGTGTTGTTGTTGTTGAAGGAGTAGAATTCTTTTTTTTCTTCAAAAAGAACGTTAAGTTACGGGTTGTCGAAGCTTTCCTCACATTCCAAGATGCTGATGAAGGTGGACCGGGATCCTCCACACTGATGTGCTATGCTTGGCTTCATCTGCGTGTCCTCTAACTACTACGGGATCACGTCGATCCCTCACCTTGTTAGTCAGACTGCCATGACAACCTACCGTTTTCAGGAAGGTCTACGTGGAAGTCAAGGTGAGGGTCTTGTCCATTTCTTGTTTTGTTTCTTTTTCATTCATCCTTAGATCAAGGTCCCGGTTTCTCTTACACCGTCATATCAAAGTCCTGGTTTCTCTTACATCCTCAGATCAAGGTCCCGGTTTCTCTTACATCCTCAGACCAAGGTCCCGGTTTTTCTTACATCCTCAGATCAAGGTCCCGGTTTCTCTTACATCCTCAGATCTTCTTCTTCTTCTTCATCGTACGCAGTCAGACAGTAACCATTATTTTTTCGAAAAAAGCGGCGGTCATCCTGAGGCTGTCGACACTGCCATAGAGCTTGTCTTGTGGTTCCACTGGTGATGGCCACATCTGCTCTCTCTGATCCTCGTATGTCGGGCAGTTCTGCAGCAGATGCTCAGTGGTCATTTTCTCGGTACCACACAGGCATTCGTCGGTACCACCTATCTTCAATTTGTTGAATAGGTGGTACCTCAGTCTATTGTGGCCAGTGCGAAGTCTGAAGACAACGACCTGCTCTCTTCTGTTCAACTGGTAATAGGCATCGTTTTTGGTGTAGCCGGTATATTCAGTTTCCCAGTTGGTCATGTATCTGGCTTTAATAAGCCGTTTTGACTCTTCGTACGTCATACTAGTATCCCGGTTTCTCTTACATCCTCAGATCAAGGTCTCGGTTTCTCTTACAAAGCACACCGTTGTTTGTAAGACTGCTTTATCTCCATGCAGCTTTTCTCTCATATCTGTCTCACGAGGCCAGTATTGTTCTCTCTTTTCCTGCGTGAGCGTGCAGCTTTGCAGGATGTGTTCCACGGTCATGATATGCTCCCCACACGGGCACCTGTCATCTGTCTCAATCCTCATTTTGTTGTAAAGATGATCCATGAGTCTGTTATGCCCAGTTCTCAGTCTGAAGATGATGTCTTGCTCTTCTCTAGTTAAGTTATAGAAGCTGTCTTATTTTAGGATGTCGGGGTGTTGATCAGCCCATTGTAATCCCCTGAATTTGGCTTTAATTATGGTCTTGGCCTCATTATATGTGATGCGACTAACATTTCTGATTGGTGTGTTTTGCGTTACCAGACGTTAGTTTTCATTCCCGGCTCCGGGTGCTCATTACAGGTGTAGAGCCGAAGATGCAGCAGTGGATGAGCTGAGAGCAGAGAGGAACTCATGGCTGGCTGCTGGCATCATTGTCTGTGACCCATAACTGGCCATATTCCGTCTCCAAGTACGGCCCTGGAAAGAGTCTGCAACCATGCAGCCTCGCTAAAGGATTTGGGATCAAAAATGGAAGCAAACCTGGTTTCAAAATATGACGTACTAAAATCGACTATGTCATGCGAAAGTCGTAGATTTCACAGGCTACCTGTAAACAACAACACAACGCCACAAACGCCCTTCTCTCGACGAAGATAGACGAAGAAAGCAGTACGAAATTGTAAGCGTTAAATTGGGATTACAAGAAAATGTAGAAAATATAAAAGTTACCAACAATTTAAAAAAATTAAAAATAAGACACACAAGTGGAAATATAACAAACGAAGCTTTCCCAAAAGGGAAATCGTCCATACACCTCAGAGCAGAATATATCGACCTCCTGTGAACACTGAAAATACAGAAAAGGAACCATAAAAAAAAAGTCTTCGCAGATTGCAAATATCTAATAGAGGTAATACAGAAAACAAACAACGAACAGTTAACAGACATCAGAGAAGAACTAGGGAAACTCCAGACATCCTCAACAATACGGCTTCAATGGTTACCCTCCCACTGCGGAATTACAGTGAACAAGAGAGTTGATGCTCTAGCAGAAGATGGCAGTAAAAAGAAACAGTTTAATCATCGAGTACCATACAGAGAGATCAAGACTATCATCATACATCAGTATAAAAACGAATGGAGAGAAGACACAAACATAAGCAGTAGACCAGACCCAATTGCCCGACTTAAAAGAAAGCAACAAACTACCATATATCACCTGAGAACTGGTCACTGCAGACTACAACTACGACACAACTATATCTATTCTTTGCGAGACAAATATGGCGCGAAAGGCAGACACAAATGATTTTCAGCTGGAACGATGTGACGCCACTGTTCTTAGAGACCCATAGTTGAGTCGAGCCGACCGAGCTGAACCGAACCGAACCGAACCAAACAAAACCAAAAGAAATCAACCCAAACCAAACCCAAACCAAACCAAACTAAACTAAACTAACTAAATAACTAACTAACTAACTTACAAACTAACTAATTACTAACTAACTAACTAACCAACCAACCAACCATACACCCATATAATCAACCAACTAACCAACCAACTAACCAACCAACCAAGCAACTAAATATTAGCTAGATAGCTAGCTAACTAACTGACTAACTAAGTACTGAATGTTGCTGTATGAACCATACTCGCCAGCGACAACCAGCTCTTTCACTTTAGCCGATAACTCCCATCTGGATATTTCCCATCATATCACTGATTCATCGGTCCACATGATGCCATCCCTACACTGTATGTTAACCCTAAGCTCTGCTCTCCCGTTGCATCACTCTCCGCATTCCCTGCCTCCCCAAACATCTAGAAAACTGTTGATCCGCTGATACTTAACTTTTCCAGGGTTCACGTCAGTCAAAGAGCTGGTAGCAGGTCTAAACGTCTCCATTATTCAGGGGTTTCTAGGATCAGCTGTTTTAGTCATGGCATGTCCGTGGTCACAGAGCCAGATAAATAGAAACCTTACTGACTTAAGATCAGTACTCTGCCAACTACGCCAGCAGTCCAAATACAGAAGTGTCGTGGTTTAGTGGGTCCAATCCAAGGTATCGAGGAGTCAGACAGACTGGCGAAAGAAGGTGGAAGGCTACCACAACCAGATTCTAGTGTGACCTACGAAGAATCCGAAAGGTTTATTAGAGCCACATACATGGCCACATGGGAAACAGAGTATGCTGGCTACACAACAAATGATAGTTATTACCAGTTGAACTAAAGACAGCGGTTGTCTTCAGACTCTGCTCAGGCCGCAACAGATCTATTCAATAAACCAAAGTTAGCTGCTACTACCGAATGCAACTGTGGTACAGGAAAAATGACCGCTGAACGTCTGCTACAAAATTGCCTGACATACGAGGACCAGAGAAAGCACATGTGGCCATCACCAGTGCCAACGCTAGACTGGCTCATGATGGCCGATTCGTTCTTTCAACAAATTCAAGTCGGCATCTGACAGCTTGCGAAGAAAAATAAACTGTATTTGGTATGGAATGTAAAGTTTCTGAATTAGACTTAACTTACAAAATGTCCAAAAACTGGAACATGAGCAAAAACTAATGAATCGAAAACGCGAAAAAAATATCAAAACCAAGTTTTCTCCTCAGCTCGCGTTAAACTGCTCTCGCTAAACTGCTCACGCTGGAAAGATAAAAAAAACAAAATTCGTTAGTTTATTAATTAGGATTCCTATCCAGATTTGGTATTTCCTTTTTGTTTATTTATTTATGTTTTCTTTTATCTTGTTCCGAAGGTCGTGTTCGTTGTATTGTTTTTTGAGAGTCATGGGACCAGTAATTCCAGTTTCAACAGGAGAGGATAGAAGACATAGAAGGGGGTGAGAAAGGAGAACAAAAACAGTCAGAAATGGGAGAGAGAGAGAGACAGAGAGAGAGAGAGAAAACAGAAAGAGAGAGAGAGAAGGAGAAACAAAGAAAAAGAGATGGAGAAAGAATGAGAAAGAGAAAAACAAAGAGATAGGGCGAAACAAAGAAACTCAGAGAGACAACGAGAGAGGGAAATACAAAGAACGGGAGGGGAAAAGATAGTATAATAAAGAAACAACGAGAAAGAGAGGGAGAGAGAATGAGAAACAAAGCACTAAGGAGAAACAAAGGTAAAGAGAGAGAAGGAAGGGGGGGGGGGGTAAACAAAGCGAGATGGAGAAACGAAGATAAAGAGAAACAAAGTGATAGAGAGCAAGGGAGAAACAAAGCGAGAGTAGGGCAGAAACAAAGAGAGAGAGAGAGAGAGAGAAAGAGAGGGTGAGAAAGAAAGAAAGAGTGAGTAAGAAGCAAAGGGAACAAACAAATACAGAGTGCGAGGCCAAAAAATAGAAACAAAGAGAGAGAAATAGAGAGAGAGAGTAGAAAAAATAAAACGAGAAAGAAAGAGAGAGAGAGAGAGAGAGAGAAAGAGAGGTAGAGTAGGAATTACATAAAAAGAGCATGAAGCATAAAGCGAAACAGAGAGAGGGAGAAGCAAAGAGAGAGAGAGATAGAGGGATAGAGAGATAGAGAGGGAGAGATAACATGAGAGATAAATTGATTTTAAAAAAGCAAGACAACGCTCAGGAAAATGTATGGAGTTCGTTCGTCATTATGAGGTGAGACACCCCATGAGGAGTTTTAAACTCAGGCTATCAACCACTTTACATCGTCTGATAAGCAGAAGGTTGTAAGGTTGACATGAAATTCTACTTTGTGCTTGTCAATGTGTCAACTGAAGAGAGAGAGAGAGAGAGAGAGAGAGAGAGGAGAGAGAGAGAGAGAGGGAGAGGGAGTGAGTGAGAGTGAGTGAGAAAGAGATAATGCGCCAGAGTGGGGTACATGAAGACAAGAATGTACTTAGAAATGCTGGTATTCAAGCGGACATGTTAAAGTCTGTTGCCAGTTAGCCGAGGCCTTCGGTTATATGTAGTAGGTGTTGTTAAACTTTCAGCAGCTTACAAGGCCCGGGGGAAGATCAAAATAATTTGGATAGATTTTAAACTATAATTGTTGCTGAGGGCGGCAGTGGAAGAAATGGTGACAGGTACAAGTAATGAAAGCCATATAGTCCTGCTTACAGATGCCTTGGCCGTAATCACAGCACTAAAAAGCCAGAAAAATACTGAACTTAATGATTTAAGAGCAGTACTCTGTCAACTATGCCAGCAGTCCGCACCAAAAAGAGTAGTGGTACAGTGGGTTCCATCCCACTGCAACATCCAAGGCAACGAGGAGGCAGACAGACTGGCAAAAGAAGGTGCAAGACTACCACAACCAGATACTAGTGTGACATACGAAGAGTCAAAACGGATTATTAGAGCTAGATACATGACTAAATGGGAAACAGAACATACTGGCTACACAAAAAACGATGCCTATTACCAGTTGAACAGAAGAGAGCAGGTCGTGGTCTTCAGACTCCGCACTGGCCACAATAGACTTAGGTACCACTTATTCAACAAATCGATGATAGGTGGCACTGACGAATGCCCGTGGGGCACCGGGAATTATGACCGCTGAACATTTGCTGCAAAACTGCCCGTCATACGAGGATCAGAGAGAGCAGATGTGGCCATCACCAGTGGCAACACTAGACAAGCTCTATGGCAGTGTCGACAGCCTCAGGATGACCGCTGCTTTTTCAAAAAAATAATGGTTACTGTCTGACTGCGTACGATGAAGAAGAAGAGGAAGAAGAAGAAGAAGAAACTATAATTGTTGAATTTTGTTCGGGCAGCGGCAGCTAAGCCTACTCTTTGCGATTTGTAAATGCCAAGGGATTTTTAACGTGCTTGACACTGAACACGAGAGTCCGATCTCACTACCCAGAGATCCGGAGATATTTTTATCAGATGAACCACGTGAAGAAAATCCCGGTCTCCACTGTGATTCGAACATGCGACCTCCGTCTCCCGAGTCGGACACCTTACCTCGAGATGACTGAGGAAACTATGAGTCAGAGGATAATGAAATTCTGCAAACTTGACGGTTGGTGTGTTCTGCTTACACTATACGTGACGTGATCATGCGCATCGTACCAATGCTGACTTGTTTCAGTTAGGTCCGGTTTAATTTGAACACCTCTCGTATAAAAACCGTTACTTTTACTTTTAAATACCGAAACAAATACACCATATGTCATCATGATACACATAAAACTTCATCAGAGACACGTGACAATTTGCAGAAGACTATTCAACTGAAGTAAATAATTAAATTGGAATCATGGACAATGTTGCCGGCATAAACAAACAGAAATGGAGGAATCAAATAGAAGAATTAAGTAGCGTAAAGCAATTAGGATTTAAAGAGATTTGACTCTGAGAGAAACGGTTGTTTAATAAAAGGGGAGTGATGTTGTGGAAGATATTAATAGAGGGAAGTGAAAGACAAATGGAAAGACAATTAGAATTTGTCCCATAAAAAGAAGAAGAAGAAGTAAAGAAAAACAAATAAAAAAGCGAATTTCAGGAAAACGTGTTTGAAGGTGCTGGCAAGGGATTTGATTTCAGACACCACATGGGGAAGTTTAAACGGGTTTCTAATAAAATGGTGGATATCATTTGAGGAGATAGATCCACATGATTTCTTCAGCAGTGCGGTAGTGCTTGTCATGGCAGCAGCTGAGGAGAGAGAGAGAGAGAGAGAGAGTAGGAATGAAACAAAAGTATATCGCGTAGTCAGAGAGTGTGAGAGAGAGTGTGAAAGAATGCGGGAGGGCTTGAGAAAGTGTGAAAGATTTTGTGAGAGAAGGTGAGTGATTGTGGGAGAATATCAGAGAGAGTTTGAGAGAGTATCAGAGAGAGTGTGAGTGATTGTGATAGAGTAAGTGAGAGAGAAATAGAATGAACGAAAGCGTGAGAATGAGAAAAAGTGTGAACGAAGGTGAGAGAGAGAGAGCGTAAGAGGATAATGGCGAAAGAGAAGATGAGAGAATATGAGAGAAGATGAGAGAAGATGAGAGAAGATGAGAGAGAGATAGAGTGGGAGGAAGTGTGAGAGAGCGTGAGAGGATGATGACGAAAGAGAATATGAGAGAAGATGGGAGAAGATGAGAGAAGATGAGAGAAGATGAGAGAGAGATAGAGTGGGAGGGAGTGTGAGAGGATGATGACGAAAGAGAATATGAGAGAAGATGAGAGAAGATGAGAGAAGATGAGAGAAGATGAGAGAAGATGAGAGAGAGAGAGAGAGAGTGTGAGGGAGTGTGAGAGGATGATGACGAAAGAGAATATGAGAGAAGATGAGAAAAGATGAGAGAAGATGAGAGAAGATGAGAGAGAGAGAGATAGAGTGCGAGGAAGTGTGAGAGAGTGTGAGAGGTGGTAGTGAGAGAGAGTGATTGATAGTGATAGTGAGATATTACGAGAGAAGCTGAGAGAGAGAGTGTGTGAGAGTTATGGTGCGAGAGATTTTTAGAGAAGATGAGAGTGGAGGTAAGAGAAGGTATGAGAGAGAGTTTGAGGGTGATAGTGTTAGAGAGAATATGAGAGAGTGTGAGTGGAGATGAGTGTGAGAGAGAATATGAGAAAGTGTGAGTGGAGATGAGTGTGAGAGAGAATATGAGAAAGTGTGAGTGGAGATGAGTGTGAGAGAGAATATGAGAAAGTGTGAGTGGAGATGAGTGTGAGAGAGAATATGAGAGAGTGTGAGTGGAGATGAGTGTGAGAGAGAATATGAGAGAGTGTGAGTGGAGATGAGTGTGAGAGAGAATATGAGAGAGTGTGAGTGGAGATGAGTGTGAGAGAGAATATGAGAGAAGAGAGTGTGAGTGGAGATGAGTGTGAGAGAGAATATGAGAGAGTGTGAGTGGAGATGAGTGTGAGAGAGAATATGAGAGAAGAGAGTGTCAGTGGAGATGAGTGTGAGAGAGAATATGAGAGAGTGTGAGTGGAGATGAGTGTGAGAGAGAATATGAGAGAAGAGAGTGTCAGTGGAGATGAGTGTGAGAGAGAATATGAGAGAGTGTCAGTGGAGATGAGTGTGAGAGAGAATGTTTCAGATAAACATAAAATGCGTGAAGGAGGGAGTGAGAGTGAGAGAGTGACAAACTGTAAGAAGGAAAAATACAGAGGGAAACATATAAAGACAACAATGTCAATACTTTTACTTTTACAAACCGTAACAGCTACAACTCGTATAAGATTGTTTAACCAACGTAAAACATAACAGTAAAGTAAAGTAAAGTAACCCATAGCACTACTGCCGTAATGGTGTGAGATGTTAGCGACCCTGGACCACTCAGATGCGAAGACAGTTCGCTAACCACTATACTACGCGGCTTCCCTACGTACCAGTGGAGTCATGCACAATGGTGTTGACATGTCACACACAACAACTGAGAATACGAGTGACACTTGTTGTTGTTGTTGTTTGCGTATGCCTTGTTTCTCAATTCCCTAAGGCGGTGTGCGTTGCCCTATGTTTTTATTTTGCGCCAGTCGGTCCAGTGCATCCGACTTCGGCATGCATTATATGTAAAGGTCTGCTTCCTGCTGCATATTCTAAGGGTTAGCTTCCTCGGGGTAACGGCCGGTGCTGTGAATGGGGTGGGGGGAGTGCGGAATTCAAACCCAGCACCTTCGGGATGTGAGTCGTGTCACTTTACCACTAGACCACGCCGTACCCTAATTAGCAATAGTAAGAATGGGAAAAAGAAGAGAGAGAGAGAGAGACAGAGAGACAGAGAGAGCAGAGAGGAGAGAAATAAATGAGGAATTAAGAAAAATATCGAAGAAATTAGGCAGCGAAGTAAGTTGTATGTAATATATGTACATATTAAATGAAAGAAAATGTAGTGGAGACATACAATTCATTAACACAATTACTGAAATAATTTTTGTTAAATTAATGAAAAGACACGCAAATGGAAAACTTTTTGGTTGGAATAAAAGCTGCGAGTAATGAAGACTTTGAAGAGATATCAATATATTCAGTCGAACAGATTAGGAAATATTTCTACTCCACAAAGAAGCTTTCAAAGTTAATAGAATTTAAAATGAGGATATACACAAGTATAAGGGAAAACACAAATTGAGAATAAATAGGAGAAAGCAAGGTTTTACGGCAGATTTAAACAGGGAACCAATTACAGCAGATATCTTTCATTATGGTGTGGGTTGTTATTGTTCAGGTCCGATGGGAGAGTTTGTAGAATTTAGATTGCGAACGATACCAAACAATACAGTCATACAAGTATTGGATTATAACCCACAGGGGAAGGGAAGAGAGGAAATTCAAGTGAACACCGGTAGTAGGGGAGGGCTTGGAGTCTCTAGCACTTTAAGAATACGACCCAAAATGGAAAATGGGGAGAAATGACCAACGGAGGGTAACCGTGGAGGTGGGACTAGGCGGTGTAGTTTTCTCAAGCATGTTATACAGAGGGTTGTGTTTAGTGCTCGTAATTTGCTAGTGTACCACTGTAAGCGCTTCCAGTCAGTAGTTATATCTTTTGTAGCTCTCCAAGGAGCAAATGTCTTGAATAAATACATGTCAAGTCAGCAAATGTTGACCTGTCTATGTTGAAGGTTTTTTGGGTTTTAAAATGTATATGAATGTGTTAGAAAGCCCCATGTTCAATCCTCCTTAGTCATGTCTTACGACATGCATGGTAGGTTACAGTGTTACTTTTCATTACTCTCATTTGACAATCCGGTAACACTCACGTTTAAATACAATACTTTTTACTTCCCCTGTTTCTAGGCACCACGACTTACTTCCGCTGTCCTGGCCACAAACCAAACTTCCCCTGTCCTGGGCACCACGACGTACTTCCCCTGTCACGGATATCACGACTTACTTCCTATGTCGCAGATATCACGACTTACTTACCCTGTCCTGGACTCCACAACTTACTTCCCCTGTCCTAGACACCACAACTTACTTCCCCTGTCCTAGACACCACAACTTACTTCCCCTGTCCTAGACAAAACAACTTACTTCCCCTGTCCTAGACACCACAACTTACTTCCCCTGTCCTAGACACCACAACTTACTTCCCCTGTCCTAGACACCACAACTTACTTCCCCAGTCTTGGTCACCACAACTTAATTCCCCTGTCCTGGGCACCCCAGCTTACTTCCCCTGTCCTAGACACCACAACTTACTTCCCTTGTCCTAGACACCACAACTTACTTCCCCTGTCCTTGACACCACAACTTACTTCCCCTGTCCTAGACACCACAACTTACTTCCCCTGTCCTAGACACCACAACTGACTTCCCTTGTCCTAGACACCACAACTTACTTCCCCTGGCCTGGGCACCACAACTTACTTACCCTGTCCTGGGCACCACAACTTACTTCCCCTGTCCTGGGCACCACGACTCACTTCCCATGTTCTGGACAACACGTCAGACATCAGATTTCCAATGTACAGCCCCGTGGGTGTTCTTGTCATCCCCACACAAATGTTATCCATATTGCATGTTTCTAGAAGGTTTGGGCAGATCATCAGGTGATCTGAGTAATATCTTGCTCTACAGTCGTATGTCTCATCATCCCTGTATCCCCATCTCTTTCAAGTTCTTCCTGTACCATGATATACCAACTCGAAGTCTATTCAGTGACTTACAGGTTGGCGTCCAAGCACTAGTTCCACCCGCAATTCGAGCCAGTGAATCTGCATTTTTCAATACCTCGTTTTTCCGGACTAACCTGTAGGGGGATGTGTTGACTGTAAGAATCTTCTTCTAGATATTTCAGTTTTGTGCATTGCAGCTTGTGTCCAAACATAGCGTATCCTGAGTAGTAAAATATTTCTTTTTGTTCAATTTCTGTTGCAACACTTTTTCGTGTTTCCGATGATGCTGCGTCGATTCTGGGCAATATGTTTCAGTTGGAGAAGGTTCTAGTCAATTAGTAACTATCCCACCAGTGTCATTGATTGTTGTGCTAATCAGTTTGAAATGATAGTTGTACTAAAATAGCGAAGACCGCAATACGAGACGTGTTTGAGGCTGCTTGTACTTAGATTTCAGTGAAGTAGTGTTGCTCTGGTCAAACTGGGAAAAAAACATGAACAAAAACTAGTAAAAGTTGATTAAGGTTGAGCTTAATCAAAATTTAAAAATGGGTATGGTCAGATACCGCACCGAGATGAGAACACAAACAAAACCTACGTTACGACCAATATGCCTTCATCAGGGACAACAACACTGAACTAACAAATCAACATATAAGAAAAAATGGTCAACTCATCTGTTTCAGGTAGGAGACGCTTTCTGTCTAAGCGACCGGTCGTGCCAAGTACACGAAAGAAACTGATATAGGAGCGGTCAAACAAAAAGTGGCGGAATATGCCTGATAAGCCAAGCATGGCCAAATAGTGGTCCAGATAGGAGAACAATGAGAAGGCAATATAAGCCGGGAGGGCGTGATATTGATATAAGAGAGGGGGGAAGAGAACTGATGGAAGAATGGGGGAGGCGGGGGGGGGAGGAAGACAAATAGATGGGGGCCAGTGTGAGGGTTTAAGAAAAAGTATGGAAGATATTTATACCATGTGGTTGGAGACAGCCCATACTCGAGATAAGTCTGTTCTCAAGGGCGAATCGATGACGATCGTCAGAGAAGCACGAAACTAGACCAGTGACACTGACGTCAGCCATACCCCGGTGCTCAGGACCATTGAAGTGGCTGGCAATTGGGGAACCAGTGCTATTGCGGATGTCGTTGAGGTGTTGGCGGAAACGCTCCCGTAGTTCCATACCAGTTTCCCCAATGTAAGTCATACCACACTGGCGCTTTGCTCTGGTCAAACTCAACCTCTCGCCTTGAGCTATATGAGCGGTAACACGGGCTTCCTGTCAGGATGCTAGCGTTAAGGGTCTGTCTATGGTTCACGTTACACTGAAATGAGACATGAAGAACACAAGTTGAGTCGTCCCTTTATCTTACAGGTATCAGGACCTCAGTGCACCACACAGAAAACCTGGACCTCTGTCCACCTTACATGGAACCAGGACCTCAGTCCACCATACAGGAAACCAGGACCTCAGTCCACTTTACAGGGAGCCAGGACCTCTGTCTACCTTACAGGGAAACAGAACCTCGGCCCACCTTACAGGGAACCAGGACCTCAGTCCACCTTACAGGGAACCAGGACCTCAGTCCACCATACAGGAAACCAGGACCTCAGTCCACCTTACAAGGAACCAGGACCTCAGTCCACTTTACAGGGAGCCAGGACCTCTGTCTACCTTACAGGGAACCAGAACCTCGGCCCACCTTACAGGGAACCAGGACCTGAGTCAACCTGACAGGGAACCAGGACCTCAGACCACCTTACAGGGAACCAAGACCTCAGTCCACTTTACAGGGAACCAGGACTTCCGTCTACCTTACAGGGAACCAGAACCTCGGCCCACCTTACAGGGAACCAGGAAACAGTCCACCTTAGAGGGAACTAGGACCTCCGTCTACCTTGCAGGGAACCAGGACATCAGTCCATCTTACAGGGATCCGTAACCCCAGTCCACCTTACAGGGAACCAGGAAACAGTCCACCTTACAGGGAACTAGGACCTCCGTCTACCTTACAGGGAATGGGACATCAGTCCACCTTACAGGGATCCGTAACCCCAGTCCATCTTACAGGGAACCAGGACCCCAGTCCACCTAACAGGGAACCAGGACCTCAGTCCACCTTTATCAGAACGCATGGGATGTGATTAAAAACTACCGCAACTCAATGGTCCCTCACAGTGGTCTCGAGGTAGGGTGTCCGCCTCAGGTGCGGAGGTCGCGTGATCGAATCACGGAGAAGATTAGCATTTTTTCACGTGGATCTTCTGGTAAAATTTCCCCTGAACTCTGGGTAGTGAGATCGGACTCCTGATCTCTGGGTAGTGAGATCGGACCCCTGATCTCTGTGTACTGAGATTGGACTCTTGATCTCTGGGTAGTGAGATCGGACCCCTGAATTCTGGGTAGTGAGATCGGGCCACTGATCTCTGGGTAGTGAGATCGGACCCCTGATCTCCAGGTAGCGAGATCGGATACCTGATCTCTTGGTAGTGAGATCGGACCCCTGATCTCAGGGTAGTGAGATCGGACCCCTGATCTCTGGGAAGCGAGATCAGACCCCTGATCTCTGGGTAGTGAGATCGCACACCTGATCTCTGGGTAGTGAAATCGGACCCCTGATCTCTGGGTAGCGAGATTGGACCCCTGATCTATGGGTAATGAGATCGGATCCCTGATCTCAGGGTAGTGAGATTGGACCCCTGATCTCTGGGTAGTGAGATCAGACCCCTGATCTCTGGGTAGTGAGATCGGACACCTGATCTCAGGGTAGCGAGATCGAACCCCTGATCTTAGGGTAGTGAGATCGAACCCCTGATCTCTGGGTAGTGAGATCGGACCCCTAATCTCTGTGTAGTGAGATCGAACCACTGATCTCAGGGTAGTGAGATCGAACCACTGATCTCTGGTAGTGAGATCGAACCACTGATCTCTGGGTAGTGAGATCGAACCCCTGATCTCTTGGTAGTGAGATCGGACCCCTGATTTCAGGGTAGTGAGATCGGACCCCTGATCTCTGGGTAGTGCGATCGAACCACTGATCTCAGGGTAGTGAGATCGGACCCATGATCTCTGGGTAGTGAGATCGGACATCTGATCTCAGGGTAGCGAGATCGAACCACTGATCCCTGGGTAGTGAGATCGAACCACTGATCTCTGGGTAGTGAGATGGGATCCCTGATCTCAGGGTAGTGAGATGGGACCCCTGATCTATGGATAGTGAGATCGGACCTCTGATCTATGGGTAGTGAGATGGAACCACTGATCTCTGGGTAGTGAGATCGGACCCCTGATCTCTGGGTAGTGAGATCGGACTCCCGTGTCCAATGTCGAGCACGTTAACATATCTTTGGCAGTTTGAAATCCAAAAGAGCTGGCTAAACGGCCGCTCCCCGGACAAAGTTTAATATAAAAATCTACCCAAGCTTTTTGTGCCTCTCTCCAGGTGGTTTGTTAGGAGCAGCTATAGATGGTGCCTAACTAGCTGCCAGTCTACTTAGCTATAGTTTTTGAGTCTATTAAGATGGACTTCCACATCAGTAAAACCCACCGGTCTCCCGCAAGAAAAATGTTTTATACACTCTGTAGAGTTTTCTAAACCAGTATAAAGACATTACGTTAAGTTAAGATAAGTTAAGTTAATATAAGTTAAGTTAAGTTAAGATAAGATACGTTAAGATAAGATAAGTTAAGATAAGTTAAGTTAAGATAAGATAAGTTAAGATAAGATAAGTTAAGATAAGTTAAGTTAAGTTAAGTTAAGATAAGTTAAGTTGAGATAAGTTAAGTTAAGATAAGTTAAGATAAGTTAAGTTAAGATAAGTTAAGTTAAGATAAGTTAAGTTAAATCCCACACCAAATGCACTTTCCACTGCGTACAAAAGAATAAACTTACACATCGTGAGTGATCAATAATAAAAACAGCACCAACAACAAGTCATTTCGGAATAATTGCATGAACAGAAAATATACATGGGAAGCCTGCCATAAAATTAAAAGCAGAAAAATGAAAGAAAAATAATAAAAAATGATGAAAAAAATTTTGAAAAAAGAAAGACATGGGATAATATGAAAGAATATGTATCTGTTGGCCCTGGAGCCAGATAGAAAGATGGATCAGTCCTTTCATCCTTTTAATTATGGAGAGTTCAGATTTCTCCCTTCCACGTGCTAATTAGAATGTAGATCAATAAATATATCTGAGTCTTGTTTTTCAAGGTTGTAATTTTTTAATTATTTTGCCTTTTTACAATTTATTTTCAATGCTGAAAATCTTCTTATCATGGACATTGATAAACTGCACTTCAATTTTCCCGCTAATTTCCATATTAAAATTGTGATCCAAAGATCTACCCTATCTGTTCTGTTCATGAGTTTTGTCCATAAGCTGGATTGATTTCCTTTCAATTTTATTTGTCAAAGTGTACTTTGGCTTTTCTATGCTTTCTTCTCCAGTGGGTTCTAATTCAGGTTCTGTGTGGTTATAGTTTTGGCCCAACAAAATTCCTGCAGTGTAAGAACACTTCTGATAACTTCTCAGTATTCCAATATTTAATATTGGATGTATTCGAGACAAGAAGCTGAAATCCTTATAGACCATAAGGAGCACGCAGAAAAGCAACTGGTCATTTTCACAGACGCCCTCGCAGTGTTAATGGCGCTCAAGAACCAGCACAAAAATGAACTCGGTGCTCTGGCAGACTCGCTCGAACGCCTGTCTCAGTGCTTAAAAAAATAGCTCAGTCCAGTGGATACCAGCCCACTGCAATATTCCAGGCAACGAGGAGGTGGACAGACTCGCCAGAGAGGGAGGAATGCTGCAGCAGAGTGATACAGAAGTCACATACAATGAGACAAAAGCATTCATCAGAGCAACGTACAGTACAAAATGGAAAGAAGACCACCCTGGCCACATAGAAAACGATGCCTACCATCAACCTTCCAGGCGACACCAGGTGATAATTCTCCGGCCACACATAGGTCACAACAGACTTTGATGTCATCTGTACAACAAGTTCATGAATGATATTACAGGCCTTTGTTCCTGCGGCACAGCCCCCATGAAAGGAAGAACATATTTTGCAGTCCTGTCCACTGTATACCGAGAAAGGAAGTAGCATTTGGCAACAGGCAATGTCCTTCCATGAGAAGCTGTACGGAAGCGTACAGAGCCTTGAGTCGACTGCTGCCTTAATTAGAGTAATTGAAATGGAGGTCTGAATATAAGCGAAGAAGGATGTATCTCCAGTGAACCTATAAAAAAAACAGATGCAAGAAAGCAATGATCTGCTGATATGGCAATGGAGCGATAAACACTGTGTCTCTTCCCAGGACCGAATCCAGAATCCATAAATCAAGGGCGAACTGCTTTATCATCGCAGATACGTTGTTTTTAAGAAACAGAAATGGCGGGCATGTGATTTTTATGACTAATATTAAAGGGGCAGTCATTTAAGTCATGTGACATCCCTACGAGGGATGGGAAGAAATTGCCCAGGATCGAGCTATCTGGAGACAGTCAGTTCTGAGGGGCTTAGTGGCTGCTGACGCTCGTATAGGTCTTCTGACTGCAGAGAAAAGAGAAAGACTGAAGAGGTCAAGGAACAGCCAGGCAAGCCAGCCTCCTCAGTATGGTTGTACGATCTGTGGCAGGGACTGTCACTCGCGGATAGGCCTTTACAGCCATAGCAGATAGTGTCGAAATACAGGAGATAGAGCAGGAAAAAACTGACAAGGCGACACGAGCATGGTCTATGGAGACTGTGACGCCTTTGATAATGAAAGTTCTTTAAAACGTGATATTAATGTAAGGTAAAAGTAAAGTACTTTATATGTATTGTTAAGGGAAAGTACTTTATGCATGATGTAAGGGGAAAGTACTTGATACAACTTTCAGAGCGCCACGCGCCATAGGTATGGTCTATAGAGACGCCTATAATGAGTTTTTTAAGGAAGAGTAATTCTATTAATAGCATTTTAGAAGAATAATAACCAGAAATTCTTTGTGTCTTTTTTTTCAACATACTCCCCATGCCAGGTAAAATACTTTGTCCACCTGTCCCTAGCTTGTGAATGTCTCATAGAAACAAATCTGTTTGTGTGACTTCTAACCCATTTTTCCACGATCTCCATTACCTCGCTGAAAACTGCCTTTGGATCCATCTGCTACACACTTTCCGTTAACCGAGGTCATCACGGACAATTGTGTGGCAGAGCAGTGACTCGTGTTAAAATCTACCGCTTATTCATCAATAGTGACTTGCCTGTTGCCAAGGACTCAGCTGGTCGATCTGCTGTTTCACTGTGCCAGTGGCCACACTTGCTGGTCTCCCACGCCGCCGTTCATCAATGACGTTTTATCTTCCTTTTGAAGTCTGTCCATCCATTTGTACACTCTCCTCTGACTCAAATTGTCTTCATACTAAGCCTTCATTCTTCTGTAGAATTGATAAGGTTTCCCACCGTCTGACCACAACAAATGAATAAAACCTCGTTGTTTTGCTATAGTGCAAGTCTACAGTGGTGCTGCCATGTTGCACGATATTTTAAGCATGCATATACTGCTCGTTCGTCACAATCCTTACATGGGATATTGCTAAAGAGCCATTTTCTGTTCTGAAAAAAGATTTTTCCCAGAACATAACTTCCATACACTTTACAGTAAAATTGCTATTTCGTAATGACTTTCTTTCATGTATATATATTATCTTGGTTCAAAGAATATAGATTTATGATAAAGATCAAATGCTATTCGTATTATAATTATCTGTAATGTTGATGAGATAATGTCGGAGTATCTGGCTATGACTCTAAAAATGTAGGTTTTGGTCGACATGACCTTGAGTGACCAGTGTTAAGTGGGCTTATTTCTTCTGCTTTGTGAGTCACGTTATTACAAGAAAGACTTCGAAAGAAAGCCCTGAAGACAAATCTGCATCCTATGCTAACTCTAGTAGTTTTGACTACGTCTTGCGACTGGATTAAGATAACAGGGGACGAGAGAGTGGGGACTGGTGCAGTGCACCCACCCCACGTTAATCTATTCAAACGCAAGTTTCAGCATCAGAGAAACCGCAAATAGAAAATTTGCCAGATGATGAAGGCTTTTGTCATATCTCGCAGCGCAAGTCTTCTTCTTCTTCTTCTTCTTCTTCTTCTTCTTCTTTTTCTTCTTCTTCTTCTTCTTCCTCTTGTTATTATTCTTCTCTTTTTTCTCCTTCTTCTTTTTATTTCTGTTCTTCGACGTTCGTCCTGAGAAAGAAGTGACAGTGTCGTTGTTTACAACGAAGCTGCAATATATGGGCCTTTCGGCACAACAAATCCGATTTCAGCTGGCTTTTTTAAACAGCAGATTCGTCTTACCTCTGCGGCTCTTATCCCTTGATCAGACTATCGCAGACTTTTTCCAGGACAGTCAAGTGGAGGCAAAATAAGGTCTTGGTCAGCTATGGTTTGCTGACCCTAATGCAATGAGCCGGCTATAAGACAGTGGCTACTGTCAGCTGACGTGCTGCTCTGACCCCGTGACCCCGTAACCCAGCAGCAAGTCTGATGCTGTTGCCTTTTTGTTTTGCGATGGGGTAGAAAGACTAACGTCTGGTCAGGGCAATATACACTGATCAGGCATGTTAGTCAGGGTCAGGCAAAACATACTAGCCACGACACTCACCTCATCTTCCTCGTAGCCCTTCCTGAAAACGGGCTGTTATCATGGCAGCCTGGTTAACGAGGTGAGGGATCAATGTGATCCATTTAGTAGATAGCGACATGCAGATGAAGCAAAACGTAGCACAACCGCCTGGAGGACTCCGGTCCACCTTCATCAGCACGCTCAGGATGTGAGGAAAGGTACTGCAACCCGCAACTTACCTTCCTTTTCAGGCAATCTTACTCAGCGTGAGCATTCAAAACAACAATAAAGTTTGCGTTTGAGGAACGGTTATTATTATTATTATAACTAACAAGAGATGAACTCGTACACTAACGACCTGGGGGTTTTCTAACTTTAAGCGCCCTCTGGAATCTTCAGCAATGAGAGATACCCGAAGTAAAGCTATTGGTACCACATGGCATCTCAAGACAGAACACCGAAATGGGCTTAAGCATCATACATTTTATATTTAACATTACTGAATAGCAAGATTTTAAAATGTATGCCAATTTAAGATAGCTGTAACTGTTTCTTGTTTTTCGTTTCTTCGTAAGTTTACTCTTTTTGTACATTTTCAAATGTAGTCCTGAATATATGTACAGAGAGAAGCTGTTTTTCCTAGAAAATGGGAATTCCCGAAGAGGTTGTCCAGAAATAGCACTAGTGATGTCCATACATCTTTTCTCTGGAATTTGGTATTTTGGCACGTTTTGCAGCAACCATTTGGATCAGCTTCGATTGACTGGTTGAGCGGATTGAATGTCCGACTTCAGACCATGAGGACTTGCGTTCAAAACAGACCTCAATACGGCATTTGTTTATATCGGATGGGGAAAGAAGTGTGTGGCGACTACATCATGAATATAACTTTATTCCTCAGTTCTATTAAGCATCCATGCGAAAGTTTTCTTCATTTTTTATAGACGTTCGTTATGAAAAGGACGCTGTGACTTTCCGTTGTAGTTTGCAGAGGGGCTGCGATATCTCCGCCTTCTGGCCTAAAACATCCAATTACAGCTGACGTTTTTGTGGGAACCGGGAATGCCTTCCCATTGCAATACCATTTCTATTAGCCAGACAACACAGGTTTGAGCCTGTTTCCAGGGCCGTCGCTTGGATTCAAGAAAGATAAATCGCTGACTGGAGACATCTCATTCACTGTGCTCCATCTTCGACCTAGTGTGGATCTAAGTAATGAGTATAATCAGAAATGGCTATTAGATAGTTCAGAGCTCATTCTGTATATACACACTTCCAGTGTTACACCACTCGTCGCTAGTCCCAATCAATAATGACACGCGGGTTACAGCGGGATAGTCAGTAGTTATTTGACTAGTGCCGCGAGAGCGAAGAGTAATCAGGGTGAGGGCAAACAGACTGATCGAGGACCCAACTCACATCCTGGCTCGTGCTCCTGCAAACAGGCTGTGCTGCCACAGCAGTCTGGACAACGAGGTGGGGATTGCAGGCCATAGGCAAGTTAGCCGATCAGCCTCGTGATACCAAGGGGACCCCGATCCACTTTCTCAAGTACCCCTCGGGATGTGAGAACAGCCACTGTAACGTACTATCAAAGACACGTCATCAAGAGTTATTTCAGCATGAGTAACCTAGAACAACAACCACAGCAACAAGGACAGCAACAATAACAACAACAATAATAACAACAACAACAGCAACACCAACAATAATAACAACAATAACAACAACTACAATAACAACACCAATCATTGCAAAAACAATAACAATAATAACAACAACAACATTTACAACAATAACAATAACAACAACAATAACAACAGCAATAATAACAACTATAACAACAACAACTAACAACAACAATAGTAACAATAGAAACAAAAATAATAACAACAATAATAATAAGAAGAATAACAATAACAACAACAAAAATAACCAAAAAAACACACAACAAGAATAACAACAACAATAACAACAACAACTAACAACGCCAATAATAACAACAATAACAACAACAACTAACAACAACAACAATAAAGCAATCACAACAAAAACAATAACAACAATAACAACAATAATAACAACAACAATAACAACACCAATTAACAACAGAATCAACAAGACAAAAACAACAATAACAACAAAAACAACAAAAACAACAACAACAACAAAACAATCACAACAAAAACAATAACAACAAAAACAACAATAATAACAACAACAAATACAACAACAATAACAACAAAAGCAATAACACCAACATCAATAACACCAACAACAATAACAACAACAACAAGAATAACAACAATAATAATAAAAAGCAATAACAAAAGTAACAACAACAATAACAACAGCAATTAAAACAAAAACAATAAAATCAACAACAAAAACAATAGAAAACAATAACTACAACAAAAATATAAACAATAACAACACTAATAACAACTACATTAATAACAACAACAAAACGAACTACATTAATAACACCTTTCGGTCAGACACATCCGACTTCAGCTTGCATTTTGGGCTATCTTCGATCCCTTTTTCTTAGTCAGTCTGCCCTGTTGCATGTAGAGGTAGAGAAGGGTCTTGTCTGCTATGTTGCATGTAGAGGTAGAAAAATGTCTTGTCTGTTATGTCGCATGTAGAGGTAGAGAAGTGTTTTGTCTGCTATGTTGCATATAGAGGTAGATACGTGTCTTGTCTGCTATGTCGCATGTAGAGGTAGAGAAGTGTCTTGTCTGCTATGTCGCATGTAGAGGTAGAGAAGTGTCTTGTCTGCTATGTTGCATATAGAGGTAGAGAAGGGTCTTGTCTGCTATGTTGCATATAGAGGTAGATACGTGTCTTGTCTGCTATGTTGCATGTAGAGGTAGAGAAGTGTCTTGTCTGCTATGTCGCATGTAGAGGTAGAGAAGTGTCTTGTCTGCTATGTTGCATATAGAGGTAGAGAAGGGTCTTGTCTGTTATGTTGCATGTAGAGGTAGATACGTGTCTTGTCTGCTATGTCGCATGTAGAGGTAGAGAAGTGTCTTGTCTGCTATGTTGCATATAGAGGTAGAGAAGGGTCTTGTCTGCTATGTTGCATATAGAGGTAGATACGTGTCTTGTCTGCTATGTCGCATGTAGAGGTAGAGAAGTGTCTTGTCTGCTATGTTGCATATAGAGGTAGAGAAGGGTCTTGTCTGCTATGTTGCATATAGAGGTAGATACGTGTCTTGTCTGCTATGTTGCATGTAGAGGTAGATACGTGTCTTGTCTGCTATGTCGCATGTAGAGGTAGAGAAGTGTCTTGTCTGCTATGTCGTATGTAGAGGTAGAGAAGTGTCTTGTCTGCTATGTTGCATATAGAGGTAGAGAAGGGTCTTGTCTGCTATGTTGCATGTAGAGGTAGATACGTGTCTTGTCTGCTATGTTGCATGTAGAGGTAGAGAAGTGTCTTGTCTGCTATGTTGCATGTAGAGGTAGAGAAGGGTCTTGTCTGCTCTGGCTGCTGGTCCTATGCTAGCAGCCAGCTTTAGGTCGCTGACTGCTACTGCTTATGCATTTTGGTCCCCTCTATCTATAGTCGTCGGTTTCGACCTCTTCTCGTGGTCCTCAAACTGTTACGTAGTATGACCTCGCTGCAGGTTGATCATACTGTATCCTTTTCAGACGTCCAAACCACTTTTATTTCTGAGTTCCAATATAATAATTAACCAATGTAGTCCTCGAAATGTTGTCGAGAATTGTTTTCCTTTTTCACTCCGTTTACAGCTCATTTCACAGGTCTAGATCTTATATTGATGGTGCTTATACCGTTTACAGTTCATCTCAATGGTCTAAATCTTATATTGATGGTGTTTATACCGTTTACAGTTCATCATACAGGTCTAGATCTTATATTGATGGTGTTTATACCGGTTACAGCTCATCTTACAGGTCTAGACCTTATATTGATGGTGTTTATAATTGCGAGATTATCCTATGTAATCCAAACTTGAAAATCTGACACAAAGAAACGATTAAAGAGAACCAGCTTTTTACACAACTTAAAACACTTTCAGCGCCACCATAAAAACACCCCAAAGCAATTCACAGAAATGGAAATACTAAATTCGCCAAGTTATTGCCTTTGAAAACATCATAATAACAAATGAGATCCCAGAAAAAAAACCCGGAAAAACTCAGATTACGATTGGAATACTATAGAGCTGTATGGACTGGACTCACCTATACTCAGACGAATCTGCGAAGGCGCAGTTAAGGATGGTGAAGGTGGTATTTTTGTAAGATTCAATATTGAGCAAATATAGGGCTTTCCTACTGGAAATATTTCTTCCAGCCTTAGGGCAGAGTCTAGGGCGCTCCTACAGGCAATTAGAATGTTCACCAAATCAGACGAACACCCATCAACTCAGATTGTATTTTTTACGGATTGCAGATTATTACTAGAAGCAACGGAAGGAACACAACAGGTGAAAACATGCAGCGGTAAATCAGATCAGAGCACACAAAAATAAAAATAAACCTCAACAGTTGCTATTCAGTGGTTAACCTCCCATTGTGGAATCACAGAGGATGTAGAGCTGAAGCTCTGTCCAAAGTAGGTGGCAAGATGGAGCAACTTATCCATGCAGTGTCCTACCGAGAGGCGAAAAATATCATCCACAATCAGTACAACACAAAATGGAAGAAAGACATGGAAGTGAGCAATAGACCTGACCCAATCCACCAGCTCCACAGACACCAACAATCCACCAGCTCCACAGACACCAACAATCCACCAGCTCCACAGACACCAACAATCCACCAGCTCCACAGACACCAACAATCCACCAGCTCCACAGACACAAACAATCCACCAGCTCCACAGACACCAACAATCCACCAGCTCCACAGACACAAACAATCCACCAGCTCCACAGACACCAACAAACCACCAGCTCCACAGACACCAACAAACCACCATCTCCACAGACACCAACAATCCACCAGCTCCACAGACACAAACAATCCACCAGCTCCACAGACACAAACAATCCACCAGCTCCACAGACATCAACAATCCACCAGCTCCACAGACACAAACAATCCACCAGCTCCACAGACACCAACAAACCACCAGCTCCACAGACACCAACAAACCACCATCTCCACAGACACCAACAATCCACCAGCTCCACAGACACCAACAAACCACCATCTCCACAGACACCAACAATCCAACAGCTCCACAGACACCAACAAACCACCAGCTCCACAGACACCAACAAACCACCATCTTCTGCCTGAGAACAGACCACTGCAGACTATTGGGTCACCTACATCGGCTCAAGATATCACACACAAGTGACTACCTGTGTGGAACCGGGGTTCAGACCCCTGAACACATCCTACAGGACTGCTCAATACACAGAGATCTACGATGCCAAGCCTTGCCAGATGGAATCGAGGTCACGAAGAAACTGTGGAAGGGGGGGGGGGGATGCCACCCGGATCTGGAGAGGACTGTGGGGCTACCACCCGGATCTGGAGAGGACTGTGGGGCTACCACCCGGATCTGGAGAGGACTGTGGGGCTACCACCCGGATCTGGAGAGGACTGTGGGGCTACCACCTGGATCTGGAGAGGACTGGGGCTGCAACTCGGATCAGGAGAGGACTATGGGGCTGCCACCTGGTCCTGGAGATGACTGTGGGGCTACCTTCCGGATCTGAAGAGAACTGTGGGACGTCGTCCTAGCTCAGGGACAACAGATCTATCATGACATAAACGCCTGAACGCAGAACAATACTAATAATAATGTGTCTTTAATAGAACATACCAAATTTGATCAATTTAATTTGTAAATTGTCAGGTTTTATGTAAACTTGTCATTACTTTATGGCGCAGAAACATGGACAATCAATGACAAGTTGGAAAGCAGTATTGAAGCCTTCCAAATATGGGTATTTCTTGGAAAGAAAAAACAAACAAATTTGGAGGTATTGGAAAAGTTGGTGGTGAAAAAAGAATTACTAACCGATATCAGGGTTAGACAGCTACGTTATTTTTGTCAAATAACACGACATACCTCCTTGTTGAAGACCATACTGGAGGTTAGGGTGGAAGGGATGAGATGGACTGGGAAAATCCATTCAGATAGCACCACTATGGCATGAGATAGAGTACACTGGGGATCCAGCCGACCTTCAATGCGGAGATGGCACCTGAACTGACACTTTACACTGATAACATAACTATTTTTTTCCTATTTTCTATACATCGACATTTTCTTTACATCTACCTTTTCTATACATCTACATTTTCTATACATCTACATTTTCTATACAATTACATTTTCTATACATCTATATTTTCTATACATCTACATTTTCTTTACATTTTCTATACATCTAAATTTTCTATACATCTACATTTTCTATACGTCTACATTTTCTATACATCTACATTTTCTATACGTCTACATTTTCTATACGTCTACATTTTCTATACATCTACATTTTCTATACATCTACATTTTCTTTACATTTTCTATACATCTACATTTTCTATACATCTACATTTTCTTTACATTTTCTATACATCTACATTTTCTATACATCTACATTTTCTTTACATTTTCTATACATCTACATTTTCTATACATCAACATTTTCTATTCTTCTAAATTTTTTTTACATCTACATTTTCTATACATCTACATTTTCTATACATCTACATTTTCTTTACATCTACATTTTCTTTACATCTACATTTTCTTTACATCTACATTTCTAGGATGAAGACTAACTTCTGGTGAGGCATAATATACTGATCAGACATGTTAGTCAGGATGAGGCACAGCATACTGGTCAAGACTCTCACAACGTCTTCCTAGTAGCCCTGACTGGAAACGGGCTGTTTTCATGGCAGCCTGGCTAACGTGGTGAGGGATCGACGGGATCCCCGTTGTAGTGAGCGACACGCAGATGAAGCCAAGCATAGCAGAACCGCCTGGGGGACTCTGGTCCACCTTCATCAGCACATTCGGGATGTGAGATAAGCTACTGCAACCAGCCACTTAACGTCCCTGTCAGGGCGCCCATTGTGGGCGTTAGAAAAAAACAAACAACAACAACAAACAACAACAGGCAATAACAAACAACAGCATCTACATTTCAAATGTTTCAAATCTTCTCTCCAACATTTCGATCGTCTCCCACATTTCTACCCCATACACTAATGACGAATATAGATAGACCAGCAACCCAATGAATCAGACCTAAACAGTTTAACAAGCGACTTTCCTGTGTCACGTTTGAGATTCGAAACTGTCACGTTGTGATTTCTCTCTTGGTATTTGATTACATTTTTCGTGTGCGAATTTTTATGAAGTACAATTGAACTGTCGCTTAAAGCGTGTTGTGGTCTATTTGCGTATCTCACGATGAAATAATGATCAGATATTCTTAGCACACAATAGCAGGAAGGAATAATATGATCGTAGGAGTGGGCATATTCATTGAATTATGCCTTTTATCTTATTGTTTCGTGACATTCTAAAGGGGGTGACTCGCTTGATAATTGGTGGAGGGGGGAGGGATGGAGGTATAGCTCACTTGATGCTATAACGAGGGAGATTGTTGTTGTTATCACACAGCTGCTGAGCAAGCCTGCTCTTGGCAGCCCAATGCCATTCTTATATAGATACAGGTCTTCTTTAGTTGTGTCACTGCTCCGTTCAGTGAGTTGGTAGTTGTCGGCAGTGCTTGTAAGAATCTTTTCCTCATGTCCGCAAGCGCCTTGCACTCAATGAGTAGATGTCGAACTGTTTCATCAGGATGAGAGCAATGTCTGCACAAGGGCGGGTGCTGGGGATTGATGCGGTTCAAGTGGCTAATGACTCTGGTTTTTCCTGTTCAGAACTGAAAGATGAGACTTTGATCTCTTCTATGTAGTTTATTTATGTCATCGTTACTTTTTGGCTGTGACATTTCGCTAAATACACTGCGACCTGTTGTTCCCGTCGCCCACCTGTTCATCTAGATTTCTCGAGGGCGATAACCTTGACTGCCTAAGAAGAGTAACCTCGTTTGAAACTTTAAGCAGGTCAAGCTAGACACTCTAAGTAGGGCGAGCTGGACACTGTAAGTAGTGCGAGCTAGACACTGTAAGTAGGGCGAGCTAGACACTGTAAGTAGGTCGAGCTGGACACTGTAAGTAGGGCGAGCTAGACACTGTAAGTAGGGCGAGCTAGACACTGCAAGTAGGGCGAGCTAGACACTGTAAGTAGGTCAAGCTGGACACTGTAAGTAGGTCAAGCTGGACACTATCAATCGGACGAGCTCATTTAAAACTCTAAATAGGACGAGCTCACTTGAAAGCTTCCTTTACATTCATAGGAGGGTGGCTGTGTTTAGAGTGTGGGGTGATAGCGTACTTGACACTCTAAGGTATAAACGCTCACGTAACAGTTGAATGAGGGTGATCTGACGTGGCACTCTAAGGAGGATGAACTCACTTGGCACTCTAGAGAGAACGATCTGACGTGGCACTCTAAGGAGGGTGAGCTCACTTGGCACTCTAGGGAGGATGATCTGACGTGGCACTCTAATGAGGGTGAGCTCACTTGGCACTCTAAGGAGGGTGAGCTCACTTGACACTCTTAGGAGGGTGAGCTCACTGGCACTCTAGGGAGGGCGATCTGACGTGGCACTTTTGGGAGGGTGAGCTCACTTGCCACTCTAGGGAGGACGATCTGACGTGGCACTCTAAGGAGGGTGAGCTCACTTGACACTCTAAGGAGGATGAGCTCACTTGGCACTCTAGGGAGGGCGATCTAGCGTGGCACTTTAAGGAGGGTGAACTCACTTGGCACTCTAGGGAGGGCGATCTGACGTGGCACTTTAAGGAGGGTGAGCTCACTTGCCACTCTAGGGAGGACGATCTGACGTGGCACTCTAAGGAGGGTGAGCTCACTTGGCACTCTAAGGAGGGTGAGCTCACTTGGCACTCTATGGAGGGCGATCTGACGTGGCACTCTAAGGAGGGTGAGCTCACTTGACACTCTTAGGAGGGTGAGCTCACTTGGCACTCTAGGGAAAGTGATCTGACGTGGCACTCTAAGGAGGGTGAGCTCACTTGGCACTCTATGGAGGGCGATCTGACGTGGCATTCTAAGGAGGGTGAGCTCACTTGGCACTCTAGGCAGGGCGATCTGACGTGGCACTCTAAGGAGAGTGAGCTCACTTGGCACTCTAGGAAGGACGATCTGATGTGCCACTCTAAGGAGGGTGAGCTCACTTGGCACTCTAAGGATGGTGAGCTCACTTGACACTCTAAGGAGGGTGAGCTCACTTGGCACTCTAGGGAAGGCGATCTGACGTGGCACTCTAAGGAGGGTGAGCTCACTTGGCACTCTAGGGAGGACGATCTGACGTGGCACTCTAAGGAGGGTGAGCTCATTTGGCACTTGTTCAACCAAGCCAAACAGGTCACTACGGAACACGGCAGACTAGACGCGTACAACCAGTCCCCAGGTTTTGGGGAGATCAGGGTTTACATTCCACACCTAGAAAAAATACTTTATTACAGAAACCGCCGACAAAAAAATCGAAATACTGATGGCCGGATTTTCGTGGATTCCGCAAGACAATCGTCTGACGATTAAGACAAAATCCTGGATAGGTTCTTAGAATATAAAAATCCTGAAAAATACGGGAAAAGGCTGAAAAACTTGCCAAAGAAATGAAAAAATGCTACCTTAGTCTACTGGGTTTTGCAGATGGGGCCAGAAGACCTGAAACGGACAGTCTTTTTCGTGATCGTTATAAGGTTAGAAGTATAACATCAGTTGATTGAAGAATAAAGAAGAAGAAGAAGAAGAAGAAGAAGAATTGGAAGATAAAGAAGAAGACGAAAAAGAAGAAGGAAGATGAAGAAGCAGAAGGAAGAAGATGAAGAAGAAGGAAGAAAAAGAAGATGAAGAAGAAGAAGAAGAAGACGAAGAAAAAGAAGGAAGATAAAAAAGAAAAATAAGGAAGAAGAAGAAGAAAGAAAAGAAGAAGAAGTAAGAAGAAGAAGAGGAAGAAGAAAAAGAAGAAGAAGAAGAAGAAGAAGGAAGAAGGAAGAAAAAGAAGAAGAAGAAGAAGAAAAAGAAGAAGAAGAAGGAAGAAGAAGAAAAAGAAGAAGAAGAAGAAGAAGAAGAAGGAAGAAGAAGAAAAAGAAGAAGAAGAAGAAGAAGAAGAAGAAGAAGAAGAAAAAGAAGAAGAAGAAAAACAAAAAGAAAAAGATGTAAGATGGATCCGTGCAGAATCCACCCCATTAAGCAGAGAAGAAACCATCAAATGTTCAGGGCACGAATAAGAATTCCATGCACAAGCAGAGAGGGGGGGGGGGGGGGGGGCTTCTTCAAAATGAGGAGAAGACCTTAGGTTTGGACACAGATTAAAGAAAGGTCGGTGTGGGCAAGTGGTTAACAACAACCACATCAGCAACAATATCAACAACTACAACAACAACCACATCAGCAACAATATCAACAACAACCACAACAGCAACAATATCAACAACTACAACAACAACCACATCAGCAACAATATCAACAACTACAACAACAACCACAACAGCAACAATATCAACAACTACAACAACAACACATCAGCAACAATATCAACAACTACAACAACAACCACATCAGCAACAATATCAACAACTACAACAACAACCACATCAGCAACAATATCAACAACTACAACAACAACCACAACAGCAACAATATCAACAACTACAACAACAACCACATCAGCAACAATATCAACAACTACAACAACAACCACATCAGCAACAATATCAACAACTACAACAACAACCACATCAGCAACAATATCAACAACAACCACAACAGCAACAATATCAACAACTACAACAACAACCACATCAGCAACAATATCAACAACTACAACAACAACCACATCAGCAACAATATCAACAACTACAACAACAACCACATCAGCAACAATATCAACAACTACAACAACAACCACATCAGCAACAATATCAACAACTACAACAACAACCACATCAGCAACAATATCAACACCTACAACAACAACGACTTCAGCAACAATATCAACAACTACAACAACAACCACATCAGCAACAATATCAACAACTACAACAACAATCACAACAGCAGCAATATCAACAACTACAACAACAACCACAACAGCAGCAATATCAACAACTACAACAACAACCACATCAGCAACAATATCAACACCTACAACAACAACCACATCAGCAACAATATCAACACCTACAACAACAACCACATCAGCAACAATATCAACACCTACAACAACAACGACTTCAGCAACAATATCAACAACTACAACAACAACCACATCAGCAACAATATCAACAACTACAACAACAACCACATCAGCAACAATATCAACAACTACAACAACAACCACATCAGCAACAATATCAACAACTACAACAACAACCACATCAGCAACAATATCAACAACTACAACAACAACCACATCAGCAACAATATCAACAACTACAACAACAACCACATCAGCAACAATATCAACACCTACAACAACAACGACTTCAGCAACAATATCAACAACTACAACAACAACCACATCAGCAACAATATCAACAACTACAACAACAACCACATCAGCAACAATATCAACACCTACAACAACAACGACTTCAGCAACAATATCAACAACTACAACAACAACCACATCAACAACAATATCAACAACTACAACAACAATCACAACAGCAGCAATATCAACAACTACAACAACAACCACAACAGCAGCAATATCAACAACTACAACAACAACCACATCAGCAACAATATCAACACCTACAACAACAACCACATCAGCAACAATATCAACACCTACAACAACAACCACATCAGCAACAATATCAACACCTACAACAACAACGACTTCAGCAACAATATCAACAACTACAACAACAACCACATCAGCAGCAATATCAACAACCCAAACAGCAACAATAATTTACAACCTCACAATGTTAACCTAAAGGGCGCATGTAGCATCGTTGGAGAAATGCCAGAAAGAGCTACGACTCATGTTTCACATATGTTCTTTTTCTTCCCTAATCTTGTTTCAGTAGATAGACCACATTGTTCTGTGTTTTTCTTCTGTGGTCTTATTTCTCATGACCAGAGCTTAGTTCCTTATTAATACTCACTTACTTTATCCTTCCTTTCATGCCGGGAAGGGTAGTGGGAAGATGCAGGTCTTGTACTTAGACCAGTTGTGTTGCTGTGGTTGATTCTTTTTCTGATGTCGGCATTCCTCGTTCTGTCTCTTCTGATAACGTTGATGACTTCTCCCAGGCATCGCATTTCACAGGTTGCAGTTTTCCTTTCCTGTGCCTTGGACAGAGTCCATGTTTGGCACTGATAGCACAGTATCGGTAAAAATACAGTGTTACCAGTGCTTCTATACCAATGTTCTGATGTTTGAATAGTGCTGGCAGTTGCTATATCACTGCACGCCCTTTTTTCTGGCAGTTGCTATATCACTGCACGCCCTTTTCTCTGGCAGTTGCTATATCACTGCACGCCCTATTCTCTGGCAGTTGCTATATCGCTGCACGCCCTTTTTTCTGGCAGTTGCTATATCACTGCACGCCCTTCTTTCCTGCAGTTGCTATATCACTGCACGTGCTTTTAAAAATTGGTTTCAATGTCTCTGTCCAATCGCCCGTCCTCAGTGAAAATGCTTCACAGGGACATGAAATCTTGCATCTGTTTGAGCCTGCTGTCGTTTACATATGTGGTTAGAGGACATTGTGATCTGTTGATTTTCATAATTTCTGTTTTTGATATACTAATTATAATGTTGTATATCGCGCAGATTGTGTTAAGCATGTATGTGCGATCGTGTAAATTCCTTTCATCTTCGTATATTAAAGATTTGTAGAAAAGTAACTCGGTCAGCGACTCGTACTTGCTTGAATACTTGAATGCTGGTGTTTAAGTCAAGCAAGGTTGCCTAGTGCCAGGTAGACAAAAGCTGCTTAATGCTGTGTCTGTCTAGTCGCGAATGTTGGTAGTTCGGAAATAGTCTCTTAGGGATATATTTAGGACTCTATGCTCCATTGCTCGTTCGGAGCTTATCTGCGTTTGTTTTCCGTTTACTCCTTATCGTCCAACCATATACCGTTGCAGGGACAACCAAGCTATTGAAGGCGTGAGCTCTGACTTTGACGTCCATCGTCTGCTGGAGTATCAAATGAATGTAGTTGAAGCAGAGCCAGCCCGCCGCTTTCTTGCGCGAGCTCTCTTTATCAATGGTAGGATTGTTGTTGGTTACCTGTTCGCCAGAAAGATACTGAGCTTAATGATTTAAGAGCAGTACTCTGTCAGCTATGCCAGTAGTCCGCACCGAAAAGGGTAGTGGTACAGTGGGTTCCATCCCACTGCAACATCCAAGGCAACGAGGAGGCAGACAGACTGGCAAAAGAAGGTGCAAGACTACCACAACCAGATACTAGTATGACATACGAAGAGTCAAAACGGCTTATTAGAGCTAGATACATGACCAATTGGGAAACCGAACATACTGGTTACACCAAAAACGATGCCTATTACCATTTGAACATAAGAGAGCAGGTCGTTGTCTTCAGACTTCGCACTGGCCACAATAGACTTATGTACCACCTATTCAACAAACTGAAGATAGGTGGCACTGACGAATGCCCGTGCGGTAGTGGTAAAATGACCGCTGAACATTTGCTGCAAATCTGCCCGACATACGAGGATCAGAGAGAGCAGATGTGGCCATCACCAGTGGCAACACTAGACAAGCTCTATGGCAGTGTCGACAGCCTCAGGATACCGGCTGCTTTTTTCTAAAAAATTAAGGTTGATGTCTGACTGCATACGATGAAGAAGAAGAAGGTTACCTGTTCTAGGTAGACGTGTGAACTGACATTCTCGAGGGACTCATCTTCCAACCAAAATTAACTCCCACCCCCTTCAACACCTATCGTAGGACAGAGCGAGTTCAGTAGAAATTTAGTCTTCTTTCGAAAATGACACCACAGACAAAGATCTTCAGACACAGAACGGGGCATTTTTGACTCAAGGTCAACCTCTACAGAATGGGTCTCAGAGACACTGCCACGTGCGATTGTGGGGCACCCATGCAAACACCAGAACATACCCAGCAGGATTGCTCAAGCTATGCAGACCAAACAGAGTCAGTCTGTCCTGGGGGAGAGACCATGCTCCAAAAGCTGTGGGGGACCGGAGAAGACTTGAAACGCACAGTCTCCATCGTGAACTCACCGTACTAGAAGCGTATCATCAGTTCATCGTGAACTCACCGGACTAGAAGCGTATCATCAGTTGATCGTGAACTCACCGGACTAGAAGCATATCATCAGTTGATCGTGAACTCACCGGACTAGAAGCATATCATCAGTTGATCGTGAACCTCACCGGACTAGAAGCGTATCATCAGTTGATCGTGAACCTCACCGGACTAGAAGCGTATCATCAGTTCATCGTGAACTCACCGGACTAGAAGCGTATCATCAGTTCATCGTGAACTCACCGGACTAGAAGCATAGCATCAGTTGATCGTGAACTCACCGGACTAGAAGCATATCATCAGTTGATCGTGAACCTCACCGGACTAGAAGCGTATCATCAGTTCATCGTGAACTCATCGGACTAGAAGCGTATCATCAGTTCATCGTGAACTCACCGGACTAGAAGCATATCATCAGTTGATCGTGAACTCACCGGACTAGAAGCATATCATCAGTTGATCGTGAACCTCACCGGACTAGAAGCGTATCATCAGTTCATCGTGAACTCACCGGACTAGAAGCGTATCATCAGTTCATCGTGAACTCACCGGACTAGAAGCGTATCATCAGTTCATCGTGAACTCACCGGACTAGAAGCATATCATCAGTTGATCGTGAACCTCACCGGACTAGGAGCATATCATCAGTTGATCGTGAACCTCACCGGACTAGAAGCGTATCATCAGTTCATCGTGAACTCACCGGACTAGAAGCATATCATCAGTTGATCGTGAACCTCACCGGACTAGAAGCATATCATCAGTTGATCGTGAACCTCACCGGACTAGAAGCGTATCATCAGTTGATCGTGAACCTCACCGGACTAGAAGCGTATCATCAGTTCATCGTGAACTCACCGGACTAGAATCATATCATCAGTTCATCAATGAAGAAGAATAAGAGTTTTGTTTTCTATTTATGTTCACTCTGCGACTTGTGGACGTCGCTTTCTGTATTTTGCGTGTTCTTCAGTGTTTGCTTCTGATGTCAATTTATCTATTAATTGACTGAATAGTAGCGGAGACAATACACAACCATGTCGGATTCCAGGGCTTATCTGAAATGCACAAGTAGAGCTTCAACGCACATTTAAATAATAGTTTAACTTGAACCGAACTAAGCTTGGGCAGTCAATAAACCGTGCCATCCACTAATCCGCTTCAGCACACTGCTTTTCTAGATCCAGGTTACGGCAGCAAATGGCTACGCGTATCATGTACCTAGGGGTTATAATAGATCATACAGGTAAAGGAAGTGAGCAAGTCCAGGTAGCAGTGAAAATGGCAAATGCAATTTTAGGTAGATAAAAAGAAATATTAAACATAGGAGTAAAGAAGTGATAGTCAAACTGTATAAAGCATTAGTTAGACCTATGTTGGAGTACTGTGTGCAGGTGTGGAGTCCTTATCATAGAGGGGATATAAACATGCTAGAAAGAATACAAAAAAGAGCGACGAACTGATAGCAGGATTCCAGAATTACAGTTATGAGGAAATAAAAACCGGCCTACACTGTCTAGAAAAGAGAAGAATTCGAGGTGACAATACAGGTTTATAAGATGATCAGAGGAAAGGATAAATTAGACTATAGCACATTTTTAAACATACAACCACATACAATAACAAGATGGCATAGCTACAAATTAACTAAGGAAAGGTCCAGATTAGATATAAGGAAATATTTTTTTAGTCAGAAAGTGGCGATTTCTTGGAATGCATTGCAGCAGGAAGTAGTGGAGAGAGGCAACTTTAATGCATTCAAGAATAGATTGGAGACGCGTTGCTTTTAAAGCAGAGACATGCAAATGAAACTGCTTGTACACAGATTCTGCAGTCTTCTAAACCAGTATAAAGCCTTTTTTTTTTTCGCCTTATTTCTCTCATCCCAAAGGCGGTGTACGCTACATTGTTGTTTTTATTTTCCGCCTGTCGGCCCAGTGCATCCGACTTCAGCATTAATTTTTATGTAAGGGTCTGCTTCCTCCTGCATTTTCTAAGGGTTTGCTTCCCCTGGGTAACGGCCGGTGCTATGATGGGGATCGAACCCAGCACCTCCTGGTTGTGGGCCGTGTCACTTAGCCACTAGCCCACTCTGTCCTCTATAAAGACGTTAAGTTAAAAGGAGACAGGAAAAAGAAGATGAATCACGAACAACATGACATCTTAGCAAACTCATTCTTATTTCACTCAACACTCGACACGTCCACTCTCGTCCCCATCTTACCAAATCCCTTTATTCCTCCACTCATGAATTATGTATCAACCAAGTCTCTGGTTGGCTGTTCCAATTATCTCCCTGCACAAAAAGCCAACGCCCTCGATGTTCCAACCAGACGTTCTCTATCTCTCCCTTAAGTGAGCCGTGATGCCGTATTCATTCTCAGACCTCCACGAAGGACCTTAATTTCAATCACAAATTCAAGCATCCACGGCCAATTAATCAGTCAAGAACACAATATCCTTATACAAGAGCTAACCCACCCCTCCGCATCCTTGCCTGTCCACAGAGGCGGTCTCTTGCGTAATGAAACAGCCATTTGCAAGCATGAGTACAGTGATTCGCAATGAGAGCCCATTTCTTTTTTTTCTTTTTTAAAAATGTTTTTTCTTTGGTGGCCGTGATAGAGTAATGTTTTATTATGTCCGTTATGTTCGAATGAATCGACCTCACTGAAGTCCGGGCATACCCGTAGGTGCTCATTCTCTCTCAGACAATATTGTGTGGATACTGATGGATTCATTAGCTGGTTGGTTGTACAAACTCGTGGCTAGTCCCCTAGTGCACCCCATCCGGCCCAAACATTGTTAGATTTCAAAGCTCTGCAGTTTGTGTTGTTTAATGCCCACAATGCCAAACGATTGTTACGAGTTACGCCCTGAAAACGGCGTTAGGAGGTAGGTTCCAGTAACTGTCAAATAATCCGAAGCGTGCATATGAAGGTGGACCTGGTTCCTCAGACGGTTGAGCTATGCTTGATGACATTATTCATGTTGTTAAATACTACAGGGATTACGTTGATCCCTAACCTCTTTGGCCAGACTTCCATGAAACAGTCTGTTTCCAGAGAGAACTGCGTAGAAGTGAGATTAGAGTCTTTGTCAGTATATTTTGTCTGACCCTGACTAGCATTTTCCGTTCAGTATATTTTTCCTGAACTTGACTAACATTATCCGATCAGTATATTTTGTCTGATCCTGATTAACATTATCCGATCAGTATATTTTGTCTGATCCTGACTAACATTATCCGATCAGTATATTTTGTCTAATCCTGATTAACATTATACGATCAGTATATTTTAACTTAACGTTTTTATACTGGTTTAGAAGACCCTGCAGAGTCTGTATACAACCAGTTACATTTACATCACCTTGCTCTAAAAGCTATGCGCATCCAGTTTATTCTTAAATGCATTAACTGTCCCTGCCTCCACTACCTCCCCTGGCAATGCATTCCAAGCAAACACCACTCTCTGACTAAAAAAATATTTCCTAATATCTAACCTGGACCTCTCTTTAGTCAGCTTGTAGCTATGCCCTCGTGTTATTGTAGGTGGCTGTATTTAAAAAAACAACTTGTTATAGTCTAATTTATCGATTCCTCTGATCATCTTATAAACCTGTATTAAGTCACCACGAATTCTTCTCTCTTCGAGACACTGTAGGCCGGTTTTTCTGAGTCGTTCCTCATAACTGTAATTCTGGAATCCCACTATCATCTTTGTCGCTCTTTTTTGTATTCTTTCTAGCATGTTTATGTCCCCTCTATGATAAGGACTCCACACCTGTACACAGTACTCCAATCTAGGTCTAACTAAAGCTTTATACAGTTTGACGATCACTTCCTTGCTCCTATGTTTAATATTTCTTTTTATCATACCTAACATTGCATTTGCCTTTTTCACTACTACCTTAACTTGCTCACTCACCTTTCCTGTATGATCTATTATAACCCCTAGGTCCCTTTCCTTATCTATCTTTCTAATATTGTTTTCTCCCATTCTGTAATTATGTTCCATATTGGATCTACCCATGTGGATGACTGTACATTTATCTACATTAAACTCCATTTGCCAGCTTACAGACCATTCTCGAATTTTATCTAAATCCGACATCAATACATCCACTTCCGATTTAGATGAGACACTACTGCATAGTTTTGTGTCATCAGCAAATTTTGCAATCATGGATCTCATATCAATGTCCAAATCATTTATATATATCAAGAACAAAATTGGTCCCAAAACCGAGCCCTGTGGCACACCACTTTTCACTTCACACCACTCAGAGTACTCCTTATTTATGCCCACCCTCTGCCTTCTTCCCGTTAACCAATTTTCAATCCATTTGGCAACTTCCCCACCTATTCCATGGGATTTTAACTTTCGAAATAATCTTTGATGACGTACTCTATCAAAGGCCTTTGCAAAGTCTAGATAAATAACATCCACTGGCTTCCCTTTATCTAGGATTTTAGTAACCTCCTCCATGAATTCTAATAGATTTTTTAAGCATGATCTCCCTCTAGTAAACCTATGCTGACTATTTCTAATTAGATTAAATTTGTCTAAATGTTTTCTTTGATTATTGACTCTAACAATTTACAGACTATGCTCGTTAAACTCACCAGTCTATAATTTGCTGCATCTGATTTTTTGCCTTTTTTGAATAAGGGGATCACTCCTGCATCTTTCCAATCCCATGGAACAATCCCTTTTGTCTGATCATGATTAACATTATCCGATCAGTATATTTTGTCTGATCCTGATTAACATTATCCGATCAGTATATTTTGTCTGACCCACAATAACAGTCCGGTCAGTATATGTTGCCTGACCGTGACTAATAATGTCCGATAAGTATTTTACCTGATCGTGACTAATAATGTCCTATCAGTATATTTTGCCTGACCCTGGCTAACATTGTGCGATCAGTATCTTTGCTTGACAGTGATGTCTGTGAATTGCTGAATCATCTTTTGCGGTGTCATCACCAAACTGTCGGTCATTAATAGACCTCACTATATCACTCCTATCCGTAACTAGTGCTCTCATAATGTGCACTTGAGAAGTACGAATGTCCGCTCTCCTGTTTCCATTCATCCCGGTATAGCTAGGACAAAACATCCGCATCAGACCATTCAGGTTTGAGGTTTCTAGAGCTTCCATTTTCTTCTTCTTCTTCTTCTTCTTCTTCTTCTTCTTCTTCGATGAAGTGATCCTTTTCTTCTACGCCAGCGAGGTTCAAGAAGGAGACCGCATTTCAGTTCTTCGTCGGTCCCCCACAGCTATTTGGGGCATGGTCGCTTCCGCAGGCTAGACTGCCTCTCTTTGGTCTGTATAGATCGGGCAGCCCTGCAGAATATGTTCTGGTGTTCGCTTAGGCGCTCCATTATCGCACGTGGCGGTGTCTCTGAGACCCATTCTGTGGAGGTGGGCCTTGAGTCTACAATGTCTCGTTCTGAGTCTGAAGATCTTTGTCTACCCCTTTCTGCCAAGTTTGTCTATGCTGTCATTTTCTGGCTTGTATTCATTGTGCTGATCTCTCCATTCTGTTCTCATGAATCCTTTGATGAGCTCTTTATATCCTTGTGGATGGCGAGTCTGCGTGACGTCATGTCCAGCTTTAGTGAGCTCATCTGTTTTCTCGTTTCCAGGGATCCCTCGGTGGGTAGGAATCCACTGTAGGACCGCGAACGGCTTGGGCTAGTGGTTAATTGACGCAGCTCACAACCCGAAGGTGGTGGGTTCGAGCCCCATAACAGCACCGGCCGTTACACCGGGGAAGCAAATCTGTAGAAAATTGCAGGAGGAAGCAGATCCTTACACAAAATGCAGGCTGAAGTCGTTTGCACTAGGCCGACAGGCGCAAAAATAAAAACTACAGTGCAACACACACTCCGTTGAAGAATAGAGAAATAAGGCGAACGCAAAAAAACCAAAAAAAAAACAACCTCTATGACTAAATCTGTTTTTTGAGACAACAATCCATGCATTCTATTTCATGTCAGAGAATCCTGTTTGGGGCTAGAGATGGCTTGGAGTACACTCCTGGGGCCTATCCTGTTTGGGGCTAGAGATGGCTTGGAGTACACTCCTGGGGCCTATCCTGTTTAGGGCTAGAGATGGTTTGGAGTACACTCCTGGGGCCTATCCTGTTTGGGGCTAGAGATGGTTTGGAGTACACTCCTGGGGCCTATCCTGTTTGGGGCTAGAGATGGCTTGGATTACACTCCTGGGGCCTATCCTGTTTGGGGCTAGAGATGGTTTGGAGTACACTCCTGGGGCCTATCCTGTTTGGGGCTAGAGATGGTTTGGAGTACACTCCTGGGGCCTATCTTGTTTGGGGCTAGAGATGGTTTGGAGTACACTCCTGGGGCCTATCCTGTTTGGGGCTAGAGATGGTTTGGAGTACACTCCTGGGGCCTATCCTGTTTGGGGCTAGAGATGGCTTGGATTACACTCCTGGGGCCTATCTTGTTTGGGGCTAGAGATGGTTTGGAGTACACTCCTGGGGCCTATCCTGTTTGGGGCTAGAGATGGCTTGGAGTACACTCCTGGGGCCTATCTTGTTTGGGGCTAGAGATGGTTTGGAGTACACTCCTGGGGCCTATCCTGTTTGGGGCTAGAGATGGCTTGGAGTACACTCCTGGTGCCTATCCTGTTTGGGGCTAGAGATGGCTTGGAGTACACTCCTGGGGCCTATCCTGTTTGGGGCTAGAGATGGCTTGGAGTACACTCCTGGGGCCTATCCTGTTTGGAGCTAGAGATGGATTGGAGTACACTCCTGGGGCCTATCCTGTTTGGGGCTAGAGATGGCTTGGAGTACACTCCTGGGGCCTATCCTGTTTGGGGCTAGAGATGGCTTGGAGTACACTCCTGGGGCCTATCCTGTTTGGGGCTAGAGATGGCTTGGAGTACACTCCTGGGGCCTATCCTGTTTGGGGCTAGAGATGGCTTGGAGTACACTCCTGGGGCCTATCCTGTTTGGGGCTAGAGATGGCTTGGAGTACACTCCTGGGGCCTATCCTGTTTGGGGCTAGAGATGGCTTGGAGTACACTCCTGGGGCCTATCCTGTTTGGGGCTAGAGATGGCTTGGAGTACACTCCTGGGGCCTATCCTGTTTGGGGCTAGAGATGGCTTGGAGTACACTCCTGGGGCCAATCTTGTTTGGGGCCAGAGATGGCTTGGAGTACACTCCTGGGGCCTATCTTGTTTGGGGCTAGAGATGGCTTGGAGTACACTCCTGGGGCCTATCCTGTTTGGGGCTAGAGATGGCTTGGAGTACACTCCTGGGGCCTATCTTGTTTGGGGCTAGAGATGGCTTGGAGTAAACTCCTGGGGCCTATCTTGTTTGGGGCTAGAGATGGCTTGGAGTACACTCCTGGGGCCTATCTTGTTTGGGGCTAGAGATGGCTTGGAGTACACTCCTGGGGCCTATCTTGTTTTGGGCTAGAGATGGCTTGGAGTACACTCCTGGGGCCTATCTTGTTTGGGGCTAGAGATGGCTTGGAGTACACTCCTGGAGTCTTTTAGAATGACCGTTTTCTTTGTATTTATGTTTTGGCTGATAAGGATCTTGGCTTGGCTTAGTTCGCTCTCAATCTTTCTGTACCAAACCCTGAAAGGGCGTAAGTAGCAGAATCGAGTCTAGAGAACGGAATGCGTTGTATTGTAGTTTACAGCTTGACTGCAATATTTGCACCGTGGGTCCAACACATCCGACTTCAGCAAGCATAGTTTGTGTACCTACCAGGTTTAGCATTCCCTCTTCGATCCCTTCTCCTTAGCCAGTCTGCCCTGCTACAGTCTATTATCCAGGATCCACGCGTGGAGGTGTAGACGGGTCTTGGCAGCTCTGGTTCGCTGGCCCTGACGCTAGCAGTCAGCTATGGGTCGCTGACCACTGCACCTCATGCGGTGCTCAGCATCTTGATCCCTGATACGGATCTGCTGCATAGCTGTCATCGACTCTGGACTTCCCTAGCCCTTCTGTACCTTCAGCAGCAAGGATTTGGCGTCTGGCACAATGACTGCCCATGGTTAATAGGTTTCAGATGCGAAGAATGATCAACAAGTTTTGCACTTTAGCATGAAGGAGTTAAGACATTTGTCTGGAAATTGGTGTAAACTTTAGTACTTCTATGTGAATTCACCCTACAAGACGAGATACTTCTCTCGTCTTCTGTTTGTTTCTATCAGGCATCAACGCTATTTATGGAGTATTTTCTTTTTTTTTTGCGTTCGCCTTATTTCTCTAATCCCTAAGGCGGTATGCGTTGCACTGTGGTTTTTATTTTTGCGCCTGTTGGCCCAGTGCATCTTACTTCAGCATTCATTTTATTTAAGGGCCTGCTTCCTCCTGCATTTTCTAAGGGTTTGCTTCCCCGGGGTAACGGCCGGTGCTGTGATGGGGATCAAACCCAGCACCTTCAGTTTGTTAGCCGTGCCACTTAACCACTAGGTCACGCCGTCTCCTATTCATGGCGTATAATATATCACACATGAACTACGTGGCTTCTCTTTTTCTTATTCTTGTTCTTATTGTTCTTGTTCTTCTTATTCTGGTTCTTATTTTTCTTATTATTATTATTCGTGTTCATGTTCTTGTTCCCGTTCTTATAGATATTGTTCTTCTTGTTTTCATTGTTCGTGTTCTTATTGCTCTTGTTCTTCTTCTTCTTTTTGTTCTCTTTGTTCTTATTCTTGTTCTTTTTGTTCTTGTTCATCTCTTTGTTCTTATTATTGTTCTTATTGTTCTTATATTTGTTCTTCTACTTTAACTTGTTCTTATTGTTCTTGTTTTTATTGTTCTTGAATGACTCTCTCTCTCTCTCTCTCTCTCTCTATATATATATATATATATATATATATATATAGAGAGAGAGAGAGAGAGAGAGAGCGAGAGAGGGTAACGAAGAAATATAAAGCCGTTATAACTAACTGATCATAACTTTTGCAAGAAAATTAAATAAAAAGATGGGGCGCATATTTGGAGACTTTCATTTCATTTATATGGTCAGGCTTTCTGGTACTTTCCTTCTGGCGGTTAGTTTGAGTCGTTGAAATGCTGGAGTCATCTTGCATTTTGGTTAGCCGTCTGCTAAAATGGCGCCGAGCAGTCTGTCCAATAACCGCCAGAGGGCAGCTCGTTTGCATAACTCATTAGCATAACTGATGTCTAACTCGTCGAAGTCTTGTTTGATTGTGACGTTGGTGAATATAGCAGTTTGATAAGATAGTTATTCCGTTAGTACTATAGAAGAAAATCCATTTTTTTTCTCTTTCAAAAAAGAGCACGGTATCAACAAAGCAGGTAAACTCAGTGCATTCAAAAATAAAGTGTTTCCGTCTCTGTATTCCACTGACAGAGGCCGCAGCCTTTTAGGTGATATCTAGACGTATTAACCAGTGCTTATATGAGTGTGTGTGTCTGTATGTACTTATGGTAGTTAGGGCACTCTCAGAGGTCAACCCAAATAAAGTGCTATTGAAGGGCCCCACCATGATGGCGTCATTGTAAGTTGTGTAAGAGTGTGGTTGTTGCACAGAGTAAAATAAAACATAATGTGAGGTAAGAAGAAGGTTGGAGTGAAATCAGTGCAGGTAATCTGAATACTTACTTGACTTGAGCAATATCGGGAAGGACAATTGGTTTTCTTGAATTAAGTGTGAGATCAAGATGCTAAGCAGTGAATGAGCTGTAGTGGGCAGCCACTCGAAGCTGACTGCTAGTGTTAAAGCCAGCAACACAAAGCGGCCATGACTCTTCTCCATTTCCAACCTGGAGATCCTGAATAACAGGCTGCAACAGGGCAGACTGGCTACGGTGAAGGGATCGAAGAGGGAATGCTAGCGTGGTACTAAAATACCTTGCTGATGTCGGATGTGTCAGACCGAAACTGACTAAAATAGTCTGATTAGTATGTTTCACCTGATTGTGACTAACGTAGTCTGATCAGTATGTTTCACCTGACCCTGACTAACATAGCCTGATCAGTATGTTTCACCTGACCCTGACTAACATAATCTGATAAATATGTTTCACCTGACCCTGACTAACATAGCCTGATCAGTATGTTTCACCTGACCCTGACTAACATAGCCTGATCAGTATGTTTCACCTGGCCCTGACTAACACAGCCTGATAAATATGTTTCACCTGACCCTGCCTAACATAGCCTGATCAGTATATTTCACGTAAACCTAACATAGCCTGATCAGTATGTTTCACCTGACCCTGACTAACATAGTCTGATAAATATGTTTCACCTGACCCTGACTAACATAGCCTGATCAGTATATTTCAACTGACCCTGAATAACATAGCCTGATCAGTATATTTCACCTTACCCTGGCTAACATAGCCTGATCAGTACATTTCACCTGACCCTGACTAACATAGCCTGATCAGTATGTTTCACCTAACCCTGACTAGCATAGCCTGATTAGTATGTTTCACCTGACCCTGACTAACAAAGCATGATCAGTATGTTTCACCTGACCCTGACTAACATAGTCTGATCAGCATGTTATTCCAGACCTGGCGTTACTAATATCTATTCCCCCCCAATCCTCCGTCTCTACCCCTTTCGACAAACTAATTGTTCGACCATGATTCAATACATCACGATCTATTTCTTTACATACCGTATCAGATCTAATTATTAGGTCTATTGCGTAGCCTGATCTGTGTTTTACCATACCAGAGGTTAGACTCTTCCTCCTTCCATATCACTCCCACACCCCACTAGGAGACAGGAGCAGTGTCAAGGAGACAGGAGCACAGTTAGGAGACAGGAGCACAGTCTAGGAGACAGGAGCATAGTCTAGGAGACAGGAGCACAGTCTAGGAGACAGGAGCATAGTCTAGGAGACAGGAGCACAGTCTAGGAGACAGGAGCACAGTCTAGGAGACAGGAGCACAGTCTAGGAGACAGGAGCATAGTCTAGGAGACAGGAGCATAGTCTAGGAGACAGGAGCATAGTCTAGGAGACAGGAGCATAGTCTAGGAGACAGGAGCACAATCTAAGAGCCAGAGGCACAGTCTAGGAGACAGGAGCATAGTCTAGGAGACAGGAGCATAGTTTAGGAGACAGGATCACAATCTAAGAGCCAGAGGCACAGTCTAGGAGACACGAGCACAGTCTAGGAGACAGGAGCATAGTCTAGGAGACAGGAGCACAGTCTAGTAGACAGGAGCACAGTCTAGGAGACAGGAGCACAGTCTAGGAGACAGGAGCAGAGTCTAGGAGTCAGAGGCACAATCTAGGATACAGGAGCAGAGTCTAGGTGACAGGAGCATAGTCTAGGAGACAGATGCACAGTCTAGCTGCCAACAGGACAACTTAGTAGCCAGGTGAACAATTTTGAAACCAGGGGAACAATTTAGAGGCAATGTGCGCATTTTTAAGAGCCAGATGTAGGAATCTAAAAACCGAGTGCACAATCTAGAATCCAGATGCACAGCTTAGGAGCCAGATGCACTACTTATGAGCCAGATGGACAATTTAGTAGCCAGATGCACAATCTAGGAGCCAAATGCACAATTTAGGAGCCAGATGCACAATTTAGGAGCCAGATGCATAATTTTAGAGCAAAATGCACAATTTAGGAGCCAGATGCACAATTTAGGAGCCAGATGCACAATTTAGGAGCCAGGTGCACAATTTAGGAGCCAAATGCACAATTTAGGAGCCAGATGCAAAATTTAGGAGCCAGATGCACAATTTAGGAGCCAGGGGCTCAATCTATGAGTCGGATACACAATCAAGTTCCACAATTTAGGAGCCAGGAAGCACAATATAAGAGGCAGGGGCACAATTTAAAAGCCAAGTTTATATCTAGGAGCCGGATGCACAATCTAGGAGCCGCGTGCACAATCTAGGAGCCGGATGCACAATCTAGGAGCCGGGTGCACAATATAGGAGCCGGGTGCACAATCTAGGAGCCGGGTGCACAATCTAGGAGCCGGGTGAACAATCTAAGAGCCGGGTGCACAATCTAGGAGCCGGATGCACAATCTAGGAGCCAGGTGCACAATCTAGGAGCCGGGTGCGCAATCTAGAAGCCACACATAGTGCAGGATATATCCGATGGCGGACAATATACGAGTTGTTGTTATTGAATGCTCACACTCCGAGCGTGCTGATGAAGGCGGACAAGGTCCTCCACATTGTTGTGTTTTGATTGGCTTTATATGCGTGATGCTCACTACTACGATGATTACACCCATCCAAATCTCGTCAGACAGAATGCCTTTAAAACAGTTTATTTCCAGGGAATACTAGTACACGGAAGATTTAGTGTGGTCTTGGTCAGTTTATTGTGTGGCAAAGATGGCTTCCTACCAGCTGCGAGTCTAAATTGCTCTGTTGTTTTAGTTAATTATAAATTCCGACATGTGATGGATTTGCCTGGAAATCACACTAGTCGACTACTTACACTTGCGTTCATGGAAACGTGTCGTTATTTTTCATTTTGACCAGTTTATTCGATTGTTTTTGTGTGTTTTCTTGCCTCCGATTATCCTGGCCTGGACATCGGCCTTATGAATTAGCATTACGCTTAAACCTGTGTCGTATTTCACGGTCTAGTTCAAACGGCTGAACTTCACGAGATTTGCACGTTTCGCCCTAGCTGCAGATAGCGTCGGTTTTGATGTGACTTAAATTTAGACACGATTATAATGGACTAGAACACGACCCAGCAGAGATGTCCAACATATGACTCACACGAAATGTTATAACCATACGACTTCTTGCGGTCACGGGAAAGGCAGGACACACAACGATAGATTTCATCTCTCTCCGCTGCTTTGCGAGTACCTGTTGATAGAAAAGGCTTTGGGAGTAAACCCTGAGGAAAAATCTGCATCATGTACTATCTCCAGTCGTCTCGATAAAATCTTGCCACTAGCAAAATGTGGCTCAGGACCAGAGAGTTAGATTGACAGAAGGCGTAGTTGCTTACTCACTTTAATCCAAATCACAGCAAAAGTCACCAATTTGAACGTACACAGCAAAAGAAAGCACTGATCAGACGGCTGAATAAAGAGAGAGGTCTTCATCACTTGTGATGGACGAACATCATCATGGTATCCGATCCTTACGCTCTGGTCAGTATGTTGTGCCTGATCGAACTAGAGTCTAAGTACTCAAAAAATGTGCGAGGAAATGGAACACTTTTCCTGGAATATTAAGTGTCGACAGTTCAAATATATAGGCGCCATGACAACATTCCTAGACGTCATGGCAACCCGGCTCCCGTGTCGGGTCAGGTTCAGTATTAATTGTCTCAGTAACACAGGGCGCCATCGAAAAATTCCTTGACGTCATGACAACCCCGCTTCCGTGTTGGGTCAGGTTCAGTATTAATTGTCTCAGTAACACAGGGCGCCATCGAAAAATTCCTTGACGTCATGGCAACCTGGCTCCCGTGTTTTATGCCCGGTATTAATGGTCTTACTAACACATGACGTCGCCGTATAATTTCTAGAGGTCATGACAACCTACAGCGTGTTGTGTGACGCGATCGTATGCGTCTACACATGGGTGTCAGTGCACAATAATTAAACGTAATTGCGACCTGGCGCCCTTGTTTGTATCGCGCCCTGTGTTAAAGGTTTTAGTAACGCAAGGACGCCTTTTCAAAATATCAAACCACCCAAAAATATCTTTTTTAAACCCACAGAATTTTGTTTCCATACCAGACGCAGGTCTAAGTCAATTATTCCTCACTGACAGCACTCTTTGCGAGCTATGTCTAATTCGGAGACACCAGAATTGTCCAAACCTGGCACTTGGCGAAGTGGGCGACGTTCGGTCTGCCCTTATTGCAAGTAATCGATAGAAATCCTTAGTCTGTTGGACGTATGTTGGTTGTGATAAAATAGCTCTTTGATTGGTTCATCGGGTAATTCACGTCTCCGGCAGGGGAATGCTAATGTCTAAGCAATAATTCAGCGTAATATATCATACAATTGCGGCAATGAGATTCTGAGCAGAGGTCTCGTCTGAATGTGTTCCAGAGAGGTAGAGAGCGAGTGTGTCTTATATAAAAGTTGTGGGTTCAATCTCAGTAACGATATGCACCGGTTGATTCAGCTGTAAATGTGCATCTGAATTTTTGTTTTGGTAGAAAATAATGGAAGATAGAACCCAGAACGGTGCTCATTGCACCTGCGCTCATGCTGAAGCCGGATGCACTGGTCCGACAGGCGTAAAATAAAAACCACAGTGTAACGCACACCGTCTTGGGGATTGAAGAATTTAAATTGCCCGTTAGCTAGTTAACTTCATTCCTGATAGAAGCAACGTTATAGCAGGAATTCCAATGCTTCCAAGGCAGCTCTGAAATTTTGGGTGACTTGATCAGGTATCTATTTACAGTTGGGTTGACTGAAAAAGCCACGGTATGCCGGAAGTGAGAAATTGAACACGACAGGATTCGACTTTGGTACGTTAGGATTGTAACCTGGCCTGACAACCCCTTGGCCATCGGACCTCGTTTTTTGTAAAGGAAAACGGCGAGGTTGCCAATTGGGCACCGCAACTCATAAAAATAATGCAACAATGCGCACACTAAGCATATTCTTGGAATTGGAAACAATGGATGGGCATAGGGCCGGCCCCGTAATCTCACTCAGTGAGCAAGTCCAAGTAGCAGTGAAAAAGGCAAATGCAATGTTGGTATGATAAAAATAAATATTTAACATAGGAGCAAGGAAGTGATAGTCAAACTGTAAAACGCATTAGTTAGATCTAAATTGGAGTACTGTGTACAGGTGGGGAATCCTTAATGTAGAGGGGATATAAACATGCTGGAAAGAATACAACAAAGAGCGACAAAACTAATAGTGGGATTCCAGAATTACAGTTATGAGGAAAGACTCAGAAAAACTGGCCGACAGTGTCTAGAAAAGAGAAGAATTCGTTGTGACAATACAAGTTTATAAGATAATCAACGGAACGGGTAAATTAGACTTCAGCAAGTTTTTCAAAATACAACCACCTACAAGAGCAAGAGGGCAGAGCCACAAATTAATTAAAGAAAGGTCCAGATTAGATAATAGGAAACATGTTTTAGTCAGACAGTGGTGAATGCTTGGAATGCATTGTCACAGGAAATAGTGGCGGCAGGGTCAATTAATGCATTCGAGAATAGATTGGCTGCGCTTAGTTTTTAGATAAAGGAAATGCAATAGAAACATGATGTATACAGACTCTACATAGTCTTCTACACCAGTATAAAGACCTTAACGTAAGTTTAGAAATCCCAGGATATGGAATGAACCGGTCACTAACGCCGACCCGCTGGAAACATCTAGAAGAATCTCAGTGTATTAGGAAATAAAGGAAAGAAACTGGCAGTGGATAGGGAATATTTTGTGAAAATAGCAAGGCACCATTGCAAGTCCGAAATTGTCTGGAACACAAATGGCAAGGGGAGTAATTCATTTGAAAAGGAGACGTTGTGTGACAGAGTACAGATTTCACTGGGGTTTGTCTATCTAGAAAGTTACTACACGCATCCACATCATTCACGACCCCACCACACTCAGAAATTAACACAGAAACACTCTCCAGTAAACTGTGTCTTTTTTAATACTATCCCATGCAATTAAAAATGTGATTACGAACAACACAAGAAATACATCTAAACTACATTATCTTTATTTATATATTAATATTAATACTTTCTGAGGTTGTACGGCCTGGTGCGGGACTCACCCTGGGGGCAACTCTTCCCCTTCTCTCTCTTCTCACCTCCCCCTGTTTCATTTGACTCTATCCCACAGTCACACTCTTGCACAACTTTCACACGCGCCCTCGTGGTAAAGCCCTTCCATTGCACTTTGGTTGGGCTAGCTTCTGAGGGCGCACAAACCTAGCATAGGTACATACAGACGCACGCATGCATCCAAGCACTGGTTTATGCGTCCTGATATCGCCCAATGGACTACGGTCTAGGGTGGAAAATGCCGCGCCTCCGCCAATAGAAACTAGTGAGGCAAACATTTAAGCAAAAAAAAAAAAAAAAAATTCTGAGGTTGTAAGCGTTGAAAGGTCTCACCCTGGGGGCAACTCTGCTCTCTTCTCTCACCTCACTCTGTTTCATTTGACTCTGTCCTACAGTCACACCCTTGCACAACTTTCACACGCGCCCTCATGGTGAGGCCCTTCCATTGCACTTTGGTTGGGCTATCTTCTGAGGGCGCACAAACCTAGCATAGGTACATACAGACGCACGCATGCATCCAAGCACTGGTTTATGCGTCCTGATATCGCCCAATGGACTACGGTCTGGGGTAGAAAATGGCGCACCTCCGCCAGTAGAAACTAGTGAGGCAAACATCTAAGCAAAAAAAAAAAATTAGGTTGTAAGCACAAGTTTTTGAATATTGCCCCCAACTAATCTAACCCAGTTCTAGCTGCTTCACATAGTCTCCTTCCTTTATCTGTACACTCACTAAACTCACACAAACACGTCTTCACGATCGTATTATGTGCATTTACTCACACTCAGATCCCTTCAGGCAGGTGATCTTGACATTTCACATTCAATCAGTTTGACGTATACTCACATGTAATCACACACTCAATCGATCTGCGTATACACATACTTCGGAACATACATCGTTCCCTCGGTGTCCTACACAGACCACACACACATCCACATCTCTTCTAGTCACAAGGTGCCCAACACACACCTTATAGAGCGAAGAAGCAGAAGAAGAAGAAGAAGAATAAAATGGAAATGAAGCAAAAGAAAACTACTAATAATAAGAAAGGTTTGTACCAGAAAAAGAGGAAGACACATGAGAGGAAAAAATTGAAAACGAAAAGACGAAAGAGAAAAAAAAAGAGGAAGGAAGAGGAGGAAGAAGAAGGAAGAGGAGGAAGAAGAAGAAGAAAAAAAGAATAAGAAGAGATAGTAAGAGGAGGTATAGGAAGAAGAAGAAGAATGTATCCGTTCTACACCAACTCAAGCACTATTACTGTACATACTAAGATTTTTGTGTGGATTTTATTGTTATTAATATTCTCTTCCCACCAAATTTGCCCCCACCATTCGTTCCCCAAGTGTGACGCTCTGGGCAGTTGCCCTGATGGCCTCCTACCCTCTTCATCGGGCCTTCCTACCAGGGATCCAACATCAAACAACTACAAAACCGGACATACAAAACAAGCCAACTCCAAGTAGTTCTACATACCAGGCAACATCAACAACAACAACAACAAATTTGAAGTTCGTAACAATGTTTAACAAATGGAATGAAAGAACTAACGATGACAAAAATCGATCCACACACAGAAGCAATAGTTGCGAACATCAAACACTTTAAAATCATTCCCCCATTCCGGAAACTTCAAACACTTAAAAATTGTCAGACCAGTACGAAATCTCCGATCACTTTTAGTAAAAACTATATTGACACTTGGTATTCCTTTTGGCTCTGATCACACGGCTTGATTAGGAATCGATTCCAATCAGCGTATCAATAGATGGTATTAATGGTCTTTCTACATGAGACGCATGATCAGTATCGTGTGTAATATTTTATTTTTGTTTTTAAGATTTTTTTGGGACTATTAAAAAAAAAAATAGCGAGCATAGGTTTGATTCGCAAGAGAAGTGTGAATTGTACTAATCGATAAAAAATAAAATGTGGATCAAAAACGGTGCATGTTATAATTATTATTTAATGTTTATAATTTTATTAATGAATTTTTCCATTCTAAAAGCATGGAATGGAGGAATAGCTGTTAACGAAATAGGCTGGGACCAAGATGCAGCCGTACATGATCTGAAAGCAGCCAGTGACTCAGCAGGCAGCTTGCATCAGGGTCTGCGAACCATAGCTGACTACTTGCATCAGGGTCACCGAACCAGAGCTGATCAAGACCTTATTTCGCCTCCACGGGGCGCCCCTGGAAAGTGGCTGCACTAGTCACTAGTGTAGTCTGACCAAGGGATAGAGATCGCAGTGGGAAGATAAACCCATTATTTAAAAAAATCCAACTTAAATCGGATGTGTAGGTCCGAAAGGTGCAGAAATCTCAGACTTCTGTAATCTACGACACAACGTCACGTCCTTTTCGGGACGAACGCAGAAGAAGAAGAAGAAGAAGAAGAAGAAGAAGAAGAAGAAAAAGAAGAAAAAGCAGAAGAAGAAGAAGAAGAAGAAGACGAAAGAGAAGAAGAAATATAGGCTATAACGACCGAGTCGAGAACAATATACACCAACAACCCTACAGACAGCAACACAACAACTAAAGCCTGTCAACAGAGGTTTGGCTGAATAGATGGGCAATCTGAAATAGGGGAAGAGATATCTGCACACATATTGCCATCCCAAACACAACATCAACTTGCTGAAAAGAAGATATCAAAGCGTCATTTTCTGCATTAGCACTCAACACAAACAACTTAACAGACGCTTAAACATTTTCTTCGCTTTGTTGTTCCAGTAGCTGTTGACTCTTTTCCAATAGGTCTTTATTCCTCACCATGTCCTGTCGCTTTATGCCCATTCTCCTTCGTAGAATTCGCTTAACTAACGACTCGAGTCTTTGTTGTATGGCCTAGTTCGTTCTCCATATTTCTGTCCCATTCAGTGCAACACCTACTTACATGACACTGGCGTTGAATATTATAACTTTTGTGTGAATCTTTATCGCTCTGGATGGAGATACGATGTTTAGTATCAGGAAAACCCCTATTGGCTTTCCAATTCTGACCCTTACATTTGTATCCGCACTTCCTGATGTGCCAATTGTGCTGCCCAAATAGATAATAGATGGCTATTTCATCAACAGTGACTCGTCTGGTGTTACGGACTTGATGGTCGATCTGCTGTTTCACTGTGTCAGTTGCCACGTTTGCTGGTCACCCACGCCGTGGTTCATCAATGATGTTTTGTCTTCCGTTTAAAATCTTTCTACCCATTCATACACTCTCATCTGACTAAAAAAACTGTCTCCGTATTGAACCTTAATTTTTCTGTACATTTAACAGTTTCACAAACTCTGACCAAAAAAAAACAACAAAAAAACTAATAACCCTTCGTTGTTCTTCCACGTTTGTGTCGACAGTGAGGCGGCCATGTTGTATGCCATATTGCGCATGCGCATTCTACTAGATCGTCACAATCAATGGATGAGGGACGGGTGGGCTAGTGGTTAAGTGACACGGCTCACGATCCGAAGGGGCATGTGCTCGATCCGCATCACAGCACCGGCCGTAACCCTGGGGAAGCAAACCCTTAGAAATTGCAGGAGGAAACAGACCCGTACAAAAATGCATGCTGAAGTCGGATGCACTGGGCCGACAGGCGTAAAATAAAAATCCCATCGCAACGCACACCGCCTTGGGGAATAGAGAAATAAGAAAACGCAAAAAAAACCGCAAAAAACAAAAACGCAAAAAAAAAAAGATTTTCCCACGAACATACTCTTCCATGCACTTTATAATAAAATTGACGTTAGTTAATGAGTGTTCCTCCTATATCTACATGAACAATTTCAGAGAGCTATGCTACTCGCGGCTTTCTAAAATAAAATCGATTGAAAAATATGTCTTTCAGTTCATTTTAAAGCGGACAGACTGCTTGGTTTGCAAATTATACTCTATAATTTAGGCGAGGAGATTAACGTCTGGTCAGGCAAAACTTAGTGATCAGAAAATGTTAGTCAGGGTCAGGTGAACACACTGACGAAGTCACCACCTCACTTCCAATCAGGTCTCCCTGGAAACAGGCTGTCTCAATCTACCAACGTGGTGAGGATCAACATGATCTCCGTAGTAGTGAGCGTCACACAGATAAACTCAGGCACAGCACAGCAGTCTGGAGGACCCTGGACCACCATCATCAGCACGTTTGAGATGTGCGCTAAGCTACTGCAAGACCTCACTTAACGCCCTTTTCGATTTCGCAAAAAAGATTAAAGGTTGCAAACATTCATCAATAACAATATGATGGGAAATCGGTCGTAAAAACGAACTCGCGTTTTAATCCAAGGCCTCTGGTGCTCGTATAGCGGGTATTCGAATAGCGGATCGTTAGTAAGCACTTCGCAATCAAATCCCGAATATCCATGCAGCGAAGACTTTTATAGTTTACTTTGTATGAACCTCGGAATCTCCCAATTTGTTTGCTATCGCGTTTATTAACTTGAATCTCAGTCTGTCCATTATCACTTGAGTCGTACTTAGGGTGGAAAGAATAAGACCCCTGTAACTTTCCAAGCTACTATCACCAGTACTCTTCCTGTTGGCCACTGACTGGATTATGAATTCGACTTTGCCGTCCGGTGACAACGGTATTAGATGGAAATCGACGAGACAATTTGAGGATCTAGACTTTGTCGATGATTTAGCTCGCCTGTTCCTACCCACAGCCAGATACAAAATAAAATACGTGTACTTAATGGTAGGTCACTACAATTGAGTCTGAAAATACACAGACAGAACAGGCTCTGAAAATAAATACAACTAACTTTCATTTAATTGTGTTGGAAGACACCATCTTTCAGAATTTGAAGTCTCTCATAGCAATTTAGTCACACAATGGTCTCGAGGTAAGGTGTCCCTCTTGGGTACCAGAGGTCGCGGGTTCGAATTACTGTGGAGACCGTGAATTTTTTCACGTGAATCTTCTAGTTCAAAATTTCCTGATATCTGCGTTGTGAGATCGGACTTTCGTGTGCACTAAAAATCTATTGGCAGTTAGAAATCGAAAAGAGTAGGCTTAACAGCCGATGCCTAGACAAGATAAAAATATTCAGATTAAAAATCTACCCAAATTATTTGTACCTTACCCGTAGACCTAGTACGCTGCAGGAAGTTTAATATATCTACTATGCATAACAGATAGCCGTCGGCTACCTGGCAACATACATTAATATGCATTTTTGAATACCGGGATTCCAAAGTATTAGAAGGTACATTCCATGATATTATGTAAACAATACAGAAGGCGACAGGAGCTTTCACTGCATAAGAGACCTTATGGATATTAACAAAAATAGAAACTACCCGGAAATTAAAAAATCTTAAACTCCAACATAAAGTCCGTTCTGTTAAATGACTCTGAAACACAGAGGACAGCAAATGGATTTAGCAAAACGATACGGACTTTCGTAGACTAGATTTTTTTGCCTGCGCAAAATACAAGAGGGGGAAATGGTTCGATAAAATCACAAATGTCGAACTGTTTGAAAAAACGGGGCAGATACAAGTGGAGCAAAATATACGGAGGAGGCCAGATGGAGCAGAACTGAGACAAAAACTATGGGGACCGCTCAGATCTGGCCAGGTGAAGCAGAACTGAGACAAAAACTATGGGGTCACCGCTCAGATCTGGCCAGATGGAGCAGAACTGAGACAAAAACTATAAGTGCACCGCACATACCTTGAAAGGACTGTCGACTTCATCCTGGCGATAGAGCTAAAGATTTAACATGATCAGCAAAACCCGAACGCTGAAGAAGAAGAAGAAGAAGAAGAAGAAGAAGAAGAAGAAGAAGAAGAAGAAGAAGAAGAAGAAGAAGCTGGTAGTCGTCTTGCTGCCCGTTGACCAACCAGTAGTTCTTCCGTACAGTCCGCCGAATCCAGTCTTCATATTCTTAAGTAGACACGCCATATATCACTGTCGGGTCATTAGAATCATTGACTACTCTCACTTGGTTTAGCCGGTCATGTCGAAACAGTTACCCAGGGTGTGGTCGCTGCCGCGTGCTGGCAGCTACGTAGAGCCACACGCGAGAAACAATGTGAAAACATTACATGACAGTCTCTGTTCTGGAATCCACAGAGCAAAAGAAATAGCGGATGGCAGAGACATTCTTGGAAGAGTGACCTGGATGACAATATCAGGACGGCAGGCCAGACATGAACAAAAACTAGCTTGGATGGCTCATAATGAAGACTTGACGAGTTTTTGTTGCATAATATGAAAACATGACGAGTTTTTGTTGCATAATATGAAGACATGACGAGTTTTTGTTGCATAATATGAAGCCATGACGAGTTTTTGTTGCAAAATATGAAGACGTGACGCGTTTTTGTTGCATAATATGAAGACGTAACGAGTTTTTGTTGCATAATATGAAGACGTGACGAGTTTTTGTTGCAAAATATGAAGACGTGACGAGTTTTTGTTGCATAATATGAAGACGTGACGAGTTTTTGTTGCATAATATGAAGACGTGTCGAGTTTTTGTTGCATAATATGAAGACGTGACGAGTTTTTGTTGCATAATATGAGGACGTGATGAGTTTTTGTTGCATAATATGAAGACGTGACGAGTTTGTGTTGCATAATATGAAGACTTGACGAGTTTTTGTTGAAGGTATATGCTCCGGACGGTGTAGTTCTGGTTTTAATTTGTGTATTTGAACCTTTCAAACATGTCATAGAAGAAAACTAAAGTGGGTTGGGTATAGTGTTAGTAACATTATTATGTAAACCAGCGTCAGTCTCATTTGTCAGGTATTAAAAAAACGATACAAAAACTCCTTACACGTTTTTGAGGCACTACAACAATGAAGTCTGTTCCGGGCAGAGGGCCGACGATACAGCACAGTGGATGATCTGAGAGCACCCAGAAGATCATAGCTGGCTGCTTGCAGCAGGGTCAGTAAACCAGAGCTGATCAAGACCCTGTTCAGTCCCTAAGCAGCGGCACTGGGAAATAGGCTACACTGGTGTAGCCTGGTTAAACAATTGAGATCGCGGTGGGAAGGCGTGCCGCGTGTCCAAAACATCAGATGAAGTCGAATGTGTCGGGCCGAAAGAGCAGAGGTCGAAGCCTCGCTGTAGACTACAACGTCCTTTGCAGGACGAAAGACAACGATCAACCTTCACGTGCACGTAATGGCTCTAACTGGTGCGCTGACTTCACACAAGGTGCTCAGATCGCTGAGTGAAGTATCATCGCCAAGGCTCAGATATCGCCAGCTGCCCAATACAATAGAACCGCCGCCTCATTACAGGCATGTGTCATGTTATTCAGATTCTGCTATGCCAGGATTGAACTTTACATCTTTTGATATCACATCTGGCAGCACTAGCCACGATCTTGGCCTTCAGTGGTTTAGACCGTTTCTACTGATGGCGGATGCACTTTTAGCCTATGCTCCTCATGGGACATCAATACCACGAGTTAAATCTATTCACAATACGTCTACCTTCGACGCAAGCTTCCTCCTCATCACACTAATTATCTCAGGATGAGTAGTCCGTCAACTACTCTTCGCTCAGACATATTGTCTCCAGTTCTTTCATGCATCTCTCAATTGTTCTTGTGTCTGCACTAAGGCATACGGTAAACTTGGGATGCGCTGGTCACAAATATTAGCTGTGTTCGCTTCGTTCATGGTTCAATCATTTCAACTCGAACCTCATTTCTCTGTCGATTATTTACACTTATGGATGGAAGGGATTCCGTGGCGACGTGGTTAAGCCGTCGGCTTCGTGATCAGGTGGTGTGGATTCGACACCGGACTCCGCCGTTTTTTTCACGGGTGCTTGATGCGGAGTCCCCTGCATTTCGTAGTATCCCACTAGTCGTCTTGTCCTTGACCTGCCACTGGGGCTGGGCGGCTTGAGACGAGAGAGTAAGGATAACAAGTAGCGCAGTTAATCCTAACTAAACATAGCGCTAGTAAAATTAATTATGCCATCATCGTCTACGATGGACGGCGGCTTTTGCCTTTGTCTTGCTTTTTTTTTGGTAGAGGGATGGGGTTGGGTTGGGTTGATGGAACTGAGACGCTAGTCTGGTCGCACACAACGTACTGACCTTGTTTCGCGTCAGGGTTATCCCGAACATACTGACCAAGACAACTATCTTACTTTCATGTAACTTTCCTAGGAAACAGGATGTTTTCAAGGCAATCTGGCTGAAGAGGTGTGGATTAGCGTGATCCCTGTGGTAGTTACTGTCACGCAGAGGAAGCCAAGCATAGCAAAACCGCTTGAATGACCACGGTCCACTTTCAACAGTAAGCTCGGAATGTGTGAAAAGCTACTACAACCCTCTACGTTGCGCCTTTTCCAGAGCGCAGAAAAGAGTAAACATACTTATTGTGAGCATTAAATAACAGCATATCAATTCGTTGGAAGGGCTTCGGGAGCAAACCCAGAGATAAAATTCACAGATTTTTATAACGAAACATATTGATCAAGGTGGGAGAGAAGAGTAGTCAGGGCCAGGTGAGACATACTGATAAAGGTGGGAGGGAAGAGTAACATGAGGGTCAGGTGAGACATACTGATCCAGGTGGGAGAGAAGAGTAACATGAGGGTCAGGTGAGACATATTGATCAAGGTGGGAGAGACGAGTAACATGAGGGTCAGGTGAGACATACTGATCAAGGTGGGAGAGAAGAGTAATATGAGGGTCAGGTGAGACATACTGATCAAGGTGGGAGTGAAGAGTAACATGAGGATCAGGTGAGACATACTGATCAAGGTGGGAGAGAAGAGTAACATGAGGATCAGGTGAGACATACTGATCAAGGTGGGAGTGAGGAGTAACATGAGGGTCAGGTGAGACATACTGATCAAGGTGGGAGAGAAGAGTAACATGAGGGTCAGGTGAGACATACTGATCAAGGTGGGAGAGAAGAGTAACATGAGGGTCAGGTGAGACATACTGATCAAGGTGGGAGAGAAGAGTAACATGAGGGTCAGGTGAGACATACTGATCAAGGTGGGAGAGAAGAGTAACATGAGGGTCAGGTGAGACATACTGATCAAGGTGGGAGAGAAGAGTAACATGAGGGTCAGGTGAGACATACTGATCAAGGTGGGAGAGAAGAGTAACACGAGGGTCAGGTGAGACATACTGATCAAGGTGGGAGAGAAGAGTAACATGAGGGTCAGGTGAGACATACTGATCAAGGTGGGAGAGAAGAGTAACATGAGGGTCAGGTGAGACATACTGATCAAGGTGGGAGAGAAGAGTAGTCAGGGCCAGGTGAGACATACTGATCAAGGTGGGAGAGAAGAGTAGTCAGGGCCAGGTGAGACATACTGATCAAGGTGGGAGAGAAGAGCTGTCAGGATCAGGTGAGACATACTGATCAAGGTGGGAGAGAAGAGCTGTCAGGGTCAAGTGAGACATACTGATCAAGGTGGGAGAGAAGAGCTGTCAGGGTCAAGTGAGACATACTGATCAATGTGGGAGAGAAGAGCTGTCAGGGTCAGGTGAGACATACTGATCAATGTGGGAGAGAAGAGCTGTCAGGGTCAGGTGAGACATACTGATCAAGGTGGGAGAGAAGAGCTGTCAGGGTCAAGTGAGACATACTGATCAAGGTGGGAGAGAAGAGCTGTCAGGGTCAGGTGAGACATACTGGTTAAGGAGGGAGAAAGCGGCATGAATTCACACCAGCACGTTTTTCTGAGGTCCAAGACTTGATTACTGAACTGGAGATCTTGTTCCAGGCGTAGACGGAGGAGTTCTACAATCAGGCCATCAAGAACGGGAAGAATAGATGGGAGAAGTGTAAGGCCTTGCAGGACGAATACATAGAGAAAGACTTTAGTCCCACTAATCTCCAGGCAAGTGCCTTTGCTCCTTCATACTAAGGTGACAAACCTTTCGACCTTCCCTCGTATAGCCACATCATGTCATTAAAAATATTAACATTGACTGATTAGACTTACATACTGCACTCAGTTTATGTTCCACAATTTACCGACTCCATACTACATTCAGTTTGTGTTAACAATTTACCGACTCCATTATGCACTCAGTTTATGTCACCCAATTTACCGACTTCATTGTGCACTAGTTTATGTTACCCAATTTACTGACTCTACTACACACTCAGATTATGTTACCCAAATTACCGACTCCATTATGCACTAAATTTATGTTAATCAATTTACCGACTACATTATGCACTCAGTTTAAGTTCCCCAATTTACCAACTCCATTATGCACTCAGTTTATCTTCCAGTTTAGGTTGCCCTATTTACCGACTTCATACTGCACTCAGTTTATGTTCCCCAATTTACCAACTCCATTATGCACTCAGTTTAAGTTCCAGTTTAGGTTCCCCAATTTTCCGACTTCATACTGCACTCAGTTTGTGTTCCCTAATTTACGGACTCCATTGTGCACTCAGTTTATGTTACCCATTTTACCGACTCCATTCTGCACTCAGTTTATGTTACCCAAATTACCGATCCATACTGCACTCAGTTTATGTTACTGAATTTAGCGACACCATTATGCACTCAGCTTATGTTACCCCATTACCGACTCCATTATGCACTCACATTAAATTACCAAATTTACTGACTCCATACTGCACTCAGTTTATGTCACCTAATTTACCGATTCCATTATGCACTCAGTTTATGTTACCCAATTTACCGACTCCCAACATACTTACAACAATTGTGCTGTGTTTATTTTCAGTGTATGCAACTTCTATTCTTGCGTTGGTTTAAAAAAATTAAACACATATCGTTCGACTTATTCAATTTTCTAGGAAATAGCTGTGGCGAATTGGCATAGAGTCTTTTGTCTAATGACTATCCCAACACTGAGAATAAAGTTATTTTATTTGGTAGAAAGTCGATGGTTTTTTTTTTTGACTGAAGATTACAGGCCACTTCTCCCCTGTTTCCCCACGTCGTGTGCTGGCTATATTTGTTTTTATTTCTCCTGGAAAAAAATAACACTTGCCTAACCAAGGATTCTATCAGCTGACCTTCTTGTCAGTAAGCAGACTTTGAAATTATGCATCCGTACGTTTATTGACTGGTTTATAGCATATTAAGACAGTTTCTATTCTAGAACCCCTAAAGCAAAAGACAAACAGGTAGAACACAACACACACGAACAAGAGATGCAGCGACAAATATTAAAGAACGTGAAAGACATGTAAGTTAGAAAGGACATGCAGATATGGTCCTTATTTGTTGAAGACTCGGGAACCGCAGAAACTCTGAAAGGTTTCCATTGATTGATTTTGTTTCAGCAATTGTTGCCAACACAATGCCGCAGTTCACAAACATCTCAGCAGTTCCTGGAATTCAGTTTTTCCCGGATGTAATTACTCAGAATTTCCCGTACTACCGCTAGTGAAAACCCCTAATCTAATAAGGACCGATGTCTTCCGTCTCGCATGGACTGCTACGTATAGAGTTCAGCGAACAAGAAATCAATGTCTGAATGCAGGCGATGCCTTGTGTGGTAATTACTAACATATTTTGTTTTGATTAGCGTTCGAATCTGTTTTATTTTTTTTCGCCATCTTCTCAGTTTACGGGTAATTACACGTTGAAATTACATCTGCTCTTGTGGACATTTTTATTTATTTATTTATTTCTGAATGGGATGCAATGCTTGCATTGCAACGTCATTACGATAATGGGGCGTTCATGACAATATCCGCCATGACACAGTAATCAGTTTGGTTGTCATGGAGATCTAATATATCATGGGAGAATATCCAGATGGCGTAGTCTATTATGGATCGGTCAATGTGTGGCATTATTACCGTAATTAATAAATGTCTTTGACGGCATATCCGCTCGATACGGTTGCCCGTGTTAACCTCGCGAGGTGGTCGGCGGTTGCATGTGTGATGCAGGTCAGCTTTGAATGTAGCGTTCACTTTTGCTTAACGTTTTATGGGAATGTACAGCTGAAAAGTGCACGCTCCATTGATTGATATTTTGGGAGGGTTGTACTTTTATTTCAAAGTGTTATGGGAAAGTACAGTTGAATTAGAAATAATCCACAGCTTCATATATTGAGGCATTCTGTATTTTTACCGTCAGTTTTGCTTGGGAAATAGAGTTGCATTAGACACACTTTACTGCTTCATATTTTGAGGCATTTTGCCAGAGTGGACAGCTCCTAACTCCTCCCCCCCCCCATTACCCCCTTTCCCTGTACCAGACACATTCTTCCCCTAACACCTCGTTTATTTTGTCGAGTTAGTGTCAAGACGTGAATGACATTGGCACACATTCGAGTAACCTTTGTTCCCAGAGTCGCCGGCCCCATCACCCCTGCCCTTAACGCCCATTCTCCGGCTGGAACTGTTACACTGCTTTTAACAAACCACTTGGGGAAAGGTACATATAACTTCGGTAGATTTTTAACTTTAATTTTATCCAGGAAGTGGTCGTTAAGTTTACCATTTTCGATTTTCATCTGCCAAGGAATTTTTGACGTGCTCGACACTCAACAACGAGAGTCCGATCTCACTACCTAGATAATTTTTACAACAAGATCCACGTGATAAAATTCCTGGTCTCCACCGGGATTCGAACCCGCGACCTCTGGCACCCGAGGCGGACACGTTACCTCGATGAGTGGCCACTGAGTTATTTACGTTGGATATCAATATATTTCTCACCTGCTATTGGCCATTTATATTCTCTTCTGTGGTCAAGCCGCTTGCCTCGTGTTCAGGCGGTCGAGGTTCTTCTTCTTCTACTTCTTCTTCATCTTCTTCTTCTTCATCGTACGCAGTCAGACAGTAACCATTATTTTTTCGAAAAAAGCAGCCGGCATCCTGAGGCTGTCGACACTGCCATAGAGCTTGTCTAGTGTTGCCACTGGTGATGGCCACATCTGCTCTCTCTAATCCTCGTAGGTCGGGCAGTTCTGCAGCAAATGCTCAGCGGTCATTTTCCCGGTACCACACGGGCATTCGTCGGTGCCACATATCTTCAATTTATTGAATAGGTGGTACCTCAGTCTATTGTGGCCAGTGCGAAGTCTGAAGACCACGACCTGCTCTCTTCTGTTCAGCTGGTAATAGGCATCGTTTTTGGTGTAGCCAGTATGTTCGGTTTCCCATTTGGTCACGTATCTAGCCGTAATAAGCCGTTTTGACTCTCGTATGTCATACTAGTATCTGGTTGTGGTAGTTTTGCACCTTCTTTTGCCAGTCTGTCAGCCTCCTCGTTGCCTTGGATGTTGCAGTGAGATGGAACCCACTGCACCACTACCATTTTTGGTGCGTCCTGCTGGCATAGTTGACAGAGTACTGCTCTTAAATCATTAAGTTCAGTATTTTTCTGGCTTTTTAGTGCTGTGACTACGGCCAGAGCATCTGTAAACAGGACTATATGGCTTTCATTCTTTTTACCTGTCACTATTTCTTCCACTGCCGCCCTCAGTGCCTCTGCCTCCGCTCTGAAATTGCTTGTGTATTTTCCAGTAGCGAATGACAGTGTTATTTTTCTGCCATTTGGTAGGTTCAGAAATGCTCGAACTTCGACGCTCGATTCATGATGTCAGTTTTGGCGGAGATCCCCGGGTTCATCCCTCGAGCTACGGAGTCCGTACTTTGTGCGATGCTCTCGGCAGGCCAGACACCTTTCTGCCGAGAGACTGAATAGCACCACTGCCCCACAGAGAGCATGTCGTAAGAGGCGACTAACTGTGTGACATATCATAACACCGGCCGGGGACGGCATGGCCTAGTGGTTAAGAATAACGGCTCACAATCCGAAGGTGTTAGGTTCGATCGCCATAACAGCACCGGCCGTTATCCCGGGGAAGCAAACCCTTAGAAAATGCAGGAGGAAGCAGACCCTTACATAAAATGCAGGCTGAAGTCGGATGCACTGGGCAGACAGGCGCAAAATAAAAACAAAGTGCAACGCACACCGCCTTGGGGATTAGAAAAATAAGACGAACGCAAAAAAACAAACAAACATAACGCCGGCCATAGTTAAGTGGTTTGTTTATAGCAGCATAGCTGGCGCCTAACGTGCTGCGAGTCTACTTTGCTCTCGTGTTTAAGTCTAGTAAAATGGACTCGACATCGCTTAACCACCCTCCGTAAGCACTTGTCCCAACGCTGCGGAGTATTCAGCTGCTCGAGCCTAGCCCGTTAAGCAGAAAATCGTTCTCCCTGCTACATCCAGATCATACCAGAGCTGGGACATGCATAGTGGCATCTGTTCTTGTAGAAGTACATGTCAACTAAGAACTAATAACTAAGATCTAAGGACTGAGAACTAAGAACAAAGAACTAAGAACTTATAACTAATAACTAAGAACTTATAACTAAGAACTAGGAACTTAAAACTGAAAACTAAGAACTGATAACTAAGAACTAATAAGTAATAACTAAGAACTAATAACTAATAACTTATAATTAATAACAAAGAACTTATAACTAAGAACTTATAACTGAGAACTAAGAACTATGAACTACGAACTTATAACTAATAACTAAGAACTAATAATAAGAACTAAGAACTAAGAAGTTCTAACTAAGAACTACGAACTTAAAACTAATAACTAATTATTGATAACTAAGAACTAAGAACTAAGAACTTCCAACTAAGAACTAAGAACCACGAACTACGAACTAAGAACTTAAAACTAAGAACTAATAACTAAGCACTAATAGTTAAGAACTAAGAACTAAACGCTAAGAACTAAGAAGACTGATCCATACGGGCAAATCCGTGAGGATGAAATGTAACCCTCGTCTATAATCTTTTAATCTTTTAATCTTTTAATCCTCTTCTATCAATCCTTAACCCACCTGACATCGCTTGCTTTTACCTGCAATTTGTCGTAGACACACGCAGCTCCTTGCTTGTTCAAGTATCTCCCTAATCACTATTATGTGAACATCGGGCCTTATGTCTGTTTTGTAAAATATCAAAATTTGTTTTCTTAGTGTATATCATTCATCAATCAAAAACCTGTCGGCTCCCTGTGGAGTATAGACCCTCAACAAATACTGGCCACGTCTTCCCATCATGAGCCATCTGAGCCAAGTCTTTCTATCATGAGCCATCTGCGCCAAGTCTTCCTATCATGAGCCTTCTGAGCCAAGTTTTTCTATCATGAGCCATCTGAGCCAAGTCTTTCTATCAGGAGCCATCTGAGCCAAGTCTTTATATCATGAGTCCTCTGAGCCAAGTCTTCTTGTAATGAGCCATCTGAGCCAAGTCTTCCTATCATGAGCCATCTGCGCCAAGTCTTCCTATCATGAGCCATCTGAGCCAAGTTTTTCTATCATGAGCCATCTGAGCCAAGTCTTCTTGTCATGAGTCCTCTGAGCCAAGTCTTCCTATCATGAGCCATCTGCGCCAAGTCTTCCTATCATGAGCCATCTGAGCCAAGTTTTTCTATCATGAGCCATCTGAGCCAAGTCTTTCTATCAGGAGCCATCTGAGCCAAGTCTTTATATCATGAGTCCTCTGAGCCAAGTCTTCTTGTCATGAGCCACCTGAGCCAAGTCTTCCTATCATGAGCCATCTGAGCCAAGTCTTCCTATCATGAGCCATCTGAGCCAAGTCTTCTTGTCATGAGCCATCTGAGCCAAGTCTTTCTATCATGAGCCATCTGAGCCAAGTCTTCCTATCATGAGCCATCTGAGCCAAGTTTTTCTATCATGAGCCATCTGAGCCAAGTCTTCCTATCATGAGCCATCTGAACCAGGTCTTCCTATCATGAGCCATCTGAGCCAATTCTGACCAGGTCCTGTTTGCTGCTTGTACATTTGCTTCCAGCTCCATTTTGCACGACTGTCTCGGTTTTCCTCTACTTCTCTTGCCCTGTGGATTCCAGAACAGAGATTGTCTGGTAATGTTATCCACCTGTTTCAGTAACGTGTGGCCTATCGATCGCCTCCCCAGTGTTTCATGCCTCACTGGTATTTCTCCAGTTTTCCCCATCAGTTCCCCATTGCTGATCTTGTCCCACCATTTCCCGCCTTATATCTTGTGCAGGTAAACCATTGACGAAAGTCTGGACCTTTTGCATAAGTACCTATGTTGTTCTCCATGCTGCAGAACCATATAATAGAACAGATTTTACGTTGGAGTTGTAGATTTTTATTTTGGTGGTGGTTTTAATTTCTTTTGACTTCCATATACTCCTCAATGCAATGCAAGTTCGTCTCGCCTTCTGTATTCTTAACTGAACATCGTTTTCTGTACCTCCTACTACGTCTATTTTGCTGACAAGGTAAGTGAGAGACGGGTGGCTCCAAACCCAATTATATGATTGTTAACTGCATTTATTTTCAAAACCTGCGTATTGCCTGTGTAATGCCTGGCCCATATTTTCCTTTTCTGTCGTTGTCTTTCTCCATCAGTTCCCGTAACTCTTGCTCACTTTCAGCCATCATCATGTCTGAGATTGCTAGTTATTCCTCCATTAACGTTTAACCCTGGCTTTCTTTCAATCGCTTTGAACATTCTCTGTGTGTAGATGTTTAACAGACAAGATGACAACCACAAATCCCTGTCTCACACAACACTTTTTGTGTCAATATATCGTGAGAGTATTTCTTTCTAGATTTTACTGTCGCTACCTGTTCCCAAATCAGGTTGCTCAGGGGTCTGAGATCTTCTCCATCTACATCGATTTCTTGGAGGCACATACTTGTCTTGTAATGTTAAATTCTGCAAAATGCTTTATTATAGTTTGTAAAACACGCGAGAAACACACACATGCACGCGCACACATATCCACGTGTGCAAGTATGCACACACGCACACATATGCACAAACACGCATATGTATATCTACCTCGTTCGTCTTCAGATCTAAACTAAATATATATATATATTAATCTATGCAGACAAGGCAAAACATAGATGGGCAAGTCCTATGTTGCTACGAAACGATGGTCGATGGAGCACAGCGACAGCAGTCTGATACACAAGGTAAGAAGAGACCGCGGAGAAGACCTCCAATGGGTTGGTCAGACTACCTTGCTGTACACTGCAACATCTGAGATGCCTCTAGGGAAGCACTTACCATGCACTGGACGTCTTTGGCCAAAGACAGGCTCCGCTGGAGACGAAGTTGGGATCAAGATAAATATATATATTCGGTGGGCAGAGGGGCTGGAGCAGCTGTTTTCGGCCGTGGGTCGACATAGTAAAGATGAAGGCCTGTTTGTAGACATAGATATAACAGAGATGGTGAAAATAGACAAAACACAGTGTCAGCATGGGTTTACAGTGGGTGGGCAGGAGGTGGATCAGGTCACACATCTTGAGTGTCTAGGGCCCCGGAGTTGACAAAAATGGCGACTGCTCGAAGGAAATCAGAAGAGGACTGGTCAAGGCAATGCAGAGACTAAGCAGTTTGGGGAGATTGTAGCCGAGCACCAGCAAAATGATGGAAGTGAAGGTCTTGGGAGCTTATGGCTGCGAATCATGGACGATTGCCAAGACTTCCTTCGAGTCAAAGTGTTACAGATGGATTCTCGGAGTGCCCTGGACAGAGAAGGGGGCAAGTGTTGACATTCGGCAAGAGTTGAGCATGGAGGAGAGCTGGTTTATCAATTCCATTTTGGCTAGAAAATGCAAGTGCTTTAGTCGCATCGGGAGAAACGGAGGTCTCCTCAAGAGAACGGTGATGGAAGGTATGATGCCGGGAAAGAGAGGAGGCGTTGGACCAGGAAGACGATGGCACAAAGATATCCAGGAATGCCTGGGCATTACTGTGGCGGAGGCTGGAGTTTTGGCAAGGGAACGAGTTTCTTTCAGAGACTGTGATGGGAGCGACGTTCTATAAAGGACATGCTACATGATGATGATATATATATATATATCAGTCACTGACGCAATGCACGGGTGGGGTTGAAATTCAAGTATGCTAATGATGGTCCCCTATACCTCCTTGCCGAAGCACAACTCCCATGCTTCATTTGTTTCCACAGAAATAGATTGAGATCGGATACTTTTTGAACATACCCGTTGTATATACACACTAGTGACAGCCTATTTACACACTAATGACATTCTATTTAGACACTAGTGAAGTCAATTTACACACTGTGACAGTCTATTTACACACTAGAGACAGCCATTAAGTGCCACCAATGTTATTTTACGTACATGTAAGAGATAGTATAGCGGAAAATCTATTTTCAGGACACAAGATGGCTCTTTAGCAGTACTTCGTGTAGGGGTTGTGACAAACAAGCAGTATGCGCATGCGCAGTATAGCGTTCAAAATGGCATTACCACTGTCCTCTTGCACTGGGGAAGAGTGTTTTAATTTGGTCAGAGGGTGTGAGAGCTTCTGAAATCTAATGAGGAGGGAGTTTCAATATGGAGACAGTTGCTTGAATCAAAGGATAGTGTGGGAATAGGTGGAAATATTTTAAAACGAAAGATAAAACGTCATTGTTGAACCGCGGCGTGGGAGACCAGCAAACGTGGCTACTGACGCAGTAAAACAGTAGATCGACCAGCTAGTTTGTGATAGCAGACAGCAGTCATTGTCTATGAAATAACCGTTGATTTCCACATAAGCCAATGTGCATCGCACACAACTGTCCTTGATGACCTCGGTTATAGGAAAGTGTGTAGCAGATGAGTCTTAGGCAGTTGACAAAGAGGTAATGAAGGCGGCGACAATTATTTTAAGGTGACACCAAAAGACAATTTTATAAAGAACAACCACAAGCTAGTGGACAGGTGGACAATTATGTGCGCTGGTAGGGATGGGGATAACGACGACAACAAAGACAAACAATTTCTCGTTCGCACTCATCAAAGTATGTTATTAATAAAATTGGGGATTCTTAATTTATGAATTTGCCTCATATATATCCTAGTCTTAGTTGACATGTACTTCTACAGGGGCAGGTTCCAGCCCTGGTATAAGCTGGATGTAGCCGGGAGAAAGGTTTCCTGCTTAGCTGGCCAGGCTTGAGCAGCTTAATACTCCTCTGAGTTGGGACAAGTGCTTAAGAAGTATGGTTAACCGTTGTGCAAGTCAACTTAATAGACTCAAACAATAAAGCATAAAAGACCTGCAGCCTGTTAGGCACCCTCTATGCTGCTCTAAACAAACCACCTAATAATGGCCGGTGTTATGCCATGTCACACAGTTAGTCGCCTCTTACGACATGCTCTTGTGAGGCAGTGGTGCTATATATATATATATATATATATATATATATATATATATATATATATATATATATATATATATGCAGTACCATCATATAGCTGCGAATCATGGACGTTTATCAAAACTTAAAGAAAAAAAATCGATTTATTTGAGTTCAAATGTTACAGAAAGATCCTCAGAACACACTGGAGGGAGTCAAAGACAAATACAGACATTCGGCAAGAGTTGAATATAGAGAAGAACTGTTTGATCAATTCTATTTTAGCCAGAAAATTGAAATACTTTGGTCACACTAACAGACACAACGGTCTTCAGAGAACAGGGATGGAAGGTATGGTGCCAGACAAAAGAGGCAGTGGTAGACCAAGAAGACGAATGCATTAAGATATACAGGAATGCCTGGGTATGACTGGCGGAGGTTGGGGTTTTGGCAAGGGAAAGAGTTTCTTTCATACAAACTGTGCTGAAAGGGATATTCTATAAAGGACATCCTACATTACGATGATGGCGATATATATATAATTGTGTACTTCTTCATAATTATGTGCCAATATTTTGAAACAAATAATTGATTTTCAAGTTTCATTACCTTTAATCCCGATGAACAAAACCTCCAAGAACGTCTGAAAGCCCTTGACAATGTATGCGATAGATATAATATGAGGATTAGTACAGCAAAGATTGAGGCAATGCAAATCAGTAGAATAGAGAAAACACTAAATATACAGGTAAAAAGTACTGTGCTTAAACAAGTCAGTGAATTCAAATACTTGAGAACAGGGGACGGCGTGGCCTAGTGGTTAAGTGGCGCGGCTCACAAACAGAAGGTGCTGGGTTCGATCCCCATCACAGCACCGGCCGTTACCCCGGGGAAGCAAACCCTTAGAAAATGCAGGAGGAAGCAGACCCTTACATAAAATGCATGCTGAAGTCGGATGCACTGGGCCGACAGGCGCAAAATAAAAACCACAGTGTAACGCACACACGCCTTGGGGAATAGATAAATAAGGCGAACGCAAAATAAAAAAAAATATAAAAAAAATACTTGAGAACGCGTTTACACAAGATGGTGGGCTAGTTAAAGAGGTGGAATCAAGAATACAGAAAGCTAATGCATCTATCAGCTCTCACCATTATTAAGACACAAACACATTCCAATGAAGCCAAAGAGACAGCTGATAAATAATATTTTTATACAAACTCTCAGCTACTCTCAGACATAGACTCTCACCAAGGTACAAGAAACATAAATCATGGTATGCCAAAGGAGGTATTTGAGAAAGGCTGTCGAGGTCACAAGGCTGGCCAGATTGAGAAACGAAATAATCAGACAGAAGGTGGGTGCCACACCATACATGGAATACATAGAAAGGCAAAGAATTAAATGGTTCGAACACTTTACAAGAATGCAACCAAAGTTACCAGCTGCTCGTATATTGATATAGGATCCATGATTTAAAAATTTGCAGATGACACACAACTATGTAGAAGTGTCTGATCTATAGCAGAGGTGGATATCTTGAGGTTTAGATAACATTTGATACTGTTATGTGAAATGACAAATGGCGTTTAATGTAGATAAATGTACAGTCATCCGCATGGCTAGATCCAATATGGAACATAATTACAGAATGGGCGAGAAAAATATTAGGATGATAGATAAGGAAGGGACCTATAGTTTATAATAGACCATACAGGTAAGGTGAGTGAGCAAGTCTAGGTAGCAGTGAAAAAGGCAAATACAATGTTAGGTATGATAACAAGAAATATTAAACATAGAAGTAAGGAGGTGATTTTCAAACTGTATAAAGCATTAGTTAGACCTAGATTGGAGTACTGTGTACAGGTGTGTAGTCCTTATCATAAAAGAGACATAAACATGCTGGAAAGGATACAAAAAAGAGCGACAAAGCTGACAGTGGGATTCCAGAATTACAGTTATGAGGAAATAAAAACCGGCCTACACTGTCTAGAAAAGAGAAGAATTCGAGGTGACAATACAGGTTTATAAGATGATCAAAGGAAAGGATAAATTAGACTAAAGCACATTTTTAAACATTCAACCACATACAAGAACAAGATGGAATAACTACAAATTAACTAAGGAAAGGTCCAGATTAGATATAAGGAAATATTTTTTTAGTCAGAAAGTGGCGATTTCTTGGAATGCATTGCAGCAGGAAGTAGTGGAGAGAGGCAACTTTAATGCATTCAAGAATAGATTGGAGACGCGTTGCTTTTAAAGCAGAGACATGCAAATGAATCTGGTTGTACACAGATTCTGCAGTCTTCTAAACCAAAGGAGGAACAACTCAGAAAAACCAGTCTACACTGTCTAGATAAGAGAAGAATTCGTCGAGGCAATACAGGCTTATAAGATGATCAGAGGAGCTGATAAATTAGACTATAACAAGTTCTTCAAAATTCAACCATCTACAAGAACAAATTAACTAAAGAAAGATCTAGATTGGATATTAAGAAACATGTTATTAGTCAGAGAGTGGTGAATGCTTGGAATGCATTACCCTCGGAGGTAATGGAGGTAGAGACAGTTAATGCATTTAAGAATAGTTTGGATGTGCATGGTTTTTAGGACAGGGTAATGCAAATGTGACTGGTTATCTACAGACTCTGATGAGTGCTCTAAACCAGTATAAACACGTTAAGTTAAGCTAACTTGTATCTACAATACAAGACATCAGGGTTGCAGAGCAAGAGGCAGACAACGTAAAAGATGGATAGATGGAGACAGTAAGACACTGAAGAAACACGGAATGACAACAACCTCGGCGACAAAGCTGGCATACGACAGAAAACTACACCTCCCCATGACACTAAACGATACAAGTGGGTAGATGACGATGACGACGATGCTCATGATTGTCTTTTCAAAACTCGGACTGAAATCGATTTACTTCCTATCTTATTTTCAATTCGTTTCTGTATTAACTTGAGGCGTAAGTTTTTCATGTCACTCATCAGGCTGATTGCTCTATAATCTGTACAACCCATGTCTTGACGTATTTTTAGACATTATGATCAAAACGAATCTCTTCAAGTCTACGTATCCTGTATTCATATGTGCCCGCATTTCTCTCTCCCTACCCCCCCTCCTCCGAATCCCCCCACCACCACAAGGTTTTATGAGAATTATTATGGCTAATTTTAACAATTTTTAATCGACACAATGAATCTAACTTTCGTTTTGTATTAATGATATAATTTAACGACTGTGTTAAGGTCCTGATAACGAAAGATATATATTTTGTTTTCTTTGTTGATATACTAATTTAGGAAATCTTCTCTGCTGGATAACGACTTTTCACAAACTCGGTCGCCGACTCTGTGACTCATTCTGTATCTGAACGAGATGGGCAGGATAGTGTCGGGGTGCCTTAAACCCACCCCCACAAACAAAATATATCCCTTAATTGGCATTGCCCCACCTGATGTAAGAAGAGGTGTAGCTGCGGAAATGGAACGAGGGATACGGGAAAACGACCCTAGACACCCGATGTTTGGCTATCAGGAACAAGCCACAAGACTTAAATCAGGACACAGTTTCTTAAAATCGACAGAGACCATACAGACAAGCCGGGAAGGTCGTCGCATCCAGAGGTGGTGCGAAACAACGCAGAATCCATGGATAGAGCTCAAGGAAGAGGCTGCGCCTGGACACCACCTGCCCTATGCTGTATGGAAGGCAATGAACAGACTTGGAACTGGTGTCTCAAGATGCAGAGTGAACTTGAAGAAATGGGGATACTCAGATGTCGACACATGGGAATGCGGCGCAGTTCAGGACCAAGATCATCTGATGTCCTGCCCCAACCTCCCTGAAACCTGTGACATGAACGACATGATGGAGGCAAACGACAAGGCAGTTAAAGTTGCTGAACACTGGACGGATGCCGTGTGACATGGTGTTTGGACACGGAAAGTAAGTATCCTGTATCTTATACATTCGTTCAATGTTGTCGGGCTAAAAACATACGTAGGCTTTGCGGTTAGAAATACGTGAATATTGTAATGTAGTCAACAGTTGAGAAATACGTATCTTTATATTAGGTTGGATTCAAACCCTTGGAATTTGTTCAGTTCAGTGATAGTGTTTATATAATTGTAGTGTCAGCTGGTTGACTTTTGTTAAACGAACCGGGGAAGACATAAGTAATTAAGGGTTATTTTTGCAGGATAAGTCGAACGGATCTTTCATAAATACGGATATTATAAATTATTTTAGGAAGCGGATAATCGATCGTTATTCTAGTGCGACACCAAATTTTGCATTCAAAATATTATAATAGCTATGTTATCTATTACATATAAATGCAGACATTAATACATACACACAAACATACATACATATTTACATACATACATGCATAGACACATACATAGATACATAGATACTTACATAGATACATAGATACTTACATATATACATATATACATAGATATCTAGACAGACACACACACACATACGCACGCACGCACGCACACCCAACACACACACACACATCACACACACATCACACACACACACTAATACATACATACATACACACGCACGTACATACATTCATACATACATACATACATACATAATTTATATATATATATATATATATATATATATAATAAAAATGAGGGGTAAGGCAGAAGCGTTAGGAATAGTACCTTACGGTGAGTGACAGCTGCATCCATGATCGCCAGGAGCCAATTTGCCCCCCCCCCCCCCACACCCCCACTTCTGCTTAGTTCACGTAAGGCTCCTAGAGGCTGCATATGTACGACAGCGACACCAACCGGGCAGCGTTATTGGCTGGCCGGCTAAACTACGTCAGTGTGAATGAAAACAAGAGAGGAGTCAACACCTGAAATACAGTTGATGATGGATAAGGCGACCGGCGTAGTCGAAAACGACTCTGAAGGCAGCAGCTAGAAAAGCCTCGTATCGGAATAAGGGCACACCACAGACAATAGCTGGTGAGCGTAGAACAACGTGCAGAAAGCAATGCCAAACTACTGAATGCAAAATTGCCAAAAAACCCATGACAATCAATAATATCGAAGCTCAAAGATCTGAGGCAGGGCGCTCAGGTTAGGCAGATCACAGACGCAAAAGATATGGTGGCAGGCATGAGAGGCAGACAAGAAAGGCAATGTCACCAAGATGTCAAGGAATGCTTGGGCGTGACTCTAAAGCAGGCTGGACTTTTGGAAAGAGATCGAGTTTCTTTCAGACATAGGTGCGATGTCCTGCAAAGGACATGCTATTTGATGTCCTATAACGGACATGAGGGAACGGTAATGGGAGGGATGATGCTTACACGAGAGAACGGTAATGGAAGGGATGATGCTTGCACGAGAGAACGGTAATGGAAGGGATGATGCTTGCACGAGAGAACGGTAATGGAAGGGATGATGCTTGCACGAGAGAAAGACCAAGAAAGCGATGGCACCGAGTTGTTAAGGAATGCTTGGGCATGACTCTGGAGCAGGTTGGAAATTTAGCAAAAGATCGAGTTTCTTTCAGATGGGTTGTGATGGGAGCAACGTTCTGCAAAGTATATGCTACATAACGAATGATATATGCATATATATATTAATACTCCTTTCTTGATGTTTCACTGCATTGAAATGAATATTTCTTGCCATAAATCACATTATAGTGACTAGCAATAGTTTGTTTGTGTATGTTTTTTGTTGTTGTTTTTTTGTTGTTTAATGCCCACAATGAGTAAGTTTACTGTTTTTTGCCCCCTGCAAAGGACGTTACGTGGTGGGTTATAGTAGCTTTCTTCACATACCGAGCATGCTGGAGAAGGTGAACAACGGTCTCCAGACGGCTGTGCTATGCTTGGTATCATGTGAGTGGCGTTCACTACTACGTGGATCACACCGATCCACATCTGGTCACCCGGGCTGCCTTTAAAACAGCCTGTTTGCAGGGAATGCTACATGGAAGAGAGATTGTGGTCTTGATCAGTGTATTGACCCTGATCCGACGTCCTGATCAGTATTTTGTGACTAACTGGACTATCTCAATTCCCCATATATATGTGGGGATTCCGTGGCGAAGTCGTTAAGCCATCGGATTCATGTTCAGGGGGTATGTGGTCGACTCCGTACTCCGCCGTCTTTTTCACGAATGCTTGATGCATTCCCCTGCATCTCGAAGTTGCCCCTTATTTGTCTTGTCATTGACTTGCCACTTGGGTCGGGTGGCACGAGACGAAAGAGTGAGGATAAAAAGTAGCTCAGTTAATCCTTACTAAAAATAGCGCCAGCAAAATAAATTATGCTATCATTGTCTACGATGGACAGCGGCCTTTGCCTGATGTATATACACACTCTTTTCTTGATAAGTATAATTAGATTTTAATGTACATTTCTTGTCATAACTTGCATTATATTGACTAGCGTTAATACGATATAAAATACTCAAATCTTCTCTAGCAATACATTTATCTAATCATGCTAGAATGTAGCTGATTTTAGCTAATTTAGCTGCATTTATAACAGAAAATACACATGGCGAGTTAGCCCGTACCAATCTCTGGTCCTTCCCTACGTCTGACTTCATGTCTGTTCGTCTAGACTTTCTTTGCCACTGGTTGTCGACGGACTAATAAGATCGAGTGCAATGTGCAACTCTTCCACAGTATAATTTAGATTACAGCGCAAGCCACTCTAATATCCATTCATCCACCTAATATATGCCAAAAAATGGATGGTAGGGGGAGTGGTCTTCATTATTCGTGAAAGACGAGAGTAACTAATGGAACGGAGCCATCTGCTGGTGAAGGTCCACAGACTCGATGTGACACTATCAATTTTGTGAAATCTTTCTGGTTCGTATCATTGGACTACCCTTACACTTGTGTTGATAAACGGTACCTTTGTCTTTTCTTCTTCTTCTTCTTCTTCGTCTTCTTCTTCTTCTTCTTCTTCTTCTTCTTCTCCTTCTTCTTCTTCTTCTTCTTCTTCATCTTCTTCTTCTTTTTCTTCATCTGCTCATTTTTCTTTTCCTTGCTTTTTTTATTCTTCTTTTTTTTCTTTCTTCTTCTTCTGCTCTTTTTTCTTCTTTTTTCTGCATCGTCTTCTTATTCAACATTATCTTCTTCTTCTTCGTCTTTTTCTTCTTTTTCTTTTTCTTCTTCTTTTTTCTTCTTCTTCTTTATCTTTTCTTCTTTTTCTTTCCTTTTCTTCTTTTTCTTCTTCTTCTTCTTCTTCTTCTTTTTTTTCTGCTTCTTCTTCATCATTTTCTTATTCTCTGTCTTTTTCTTCTTCATCTTCTTCTTCTTCTACTTATTCCTTTTCTCCAACTTCTTTTTCTTCATCTTCTCTTACTTGTCTTTTTTTCTCGTCTACTTCTTCATCTTCTAGAGGTTCTACTACTCCTTCTTCTTTTTTATATTTTCTTCTTGATGGTTTTCTTCTTCATCGATTTCTTCTTCTTCTCATTTTCTTTTTCATCAAATTACTTATCTTGTTCCTGATAAGAGAGCTGTTCCCCACACAGAGAAAACGCCAAGCTCTGATGAAGCCATGACCTGCCAACGATATTTGACTTGTTGATAAACCTCGTTCTGAATATCACCTAAGAGACGTCTAAGTTCCTGATTGGTGGAACATTGTTTGAATCAAAATGTTGATATGAGGAATCGCAATTTTAATATCTTGCAGTCCAGATAGAACGAGTATGTGAAAATTAATACTGTAGAACCAGTTATATTCCACATCACGGGATTACTTAATTAATTTAGCTTAACTTCTTTATACTGGTTTAGAAGACTCTACATAGTCTGTTTACAACCAGTTTCTTAGAGGATGGTTTTTACCTATGTGCGAGTCCATTTTAATATATCCAAATACTAGAGCTAAGTAGACCTGCAGCCAGATAGGCGCCATCTGTAGCTACTCTTTATAAACCATCTGGGGAAATGTACAAATACTTGGGTAGATTTTAAAAATTAAACTTTGTCTGGGCGGCGGTCGTTAAGATTACATTTTTTGCATTTCCAACTGCCAAGGAATTTTTAACGTGCTCGACACTGAACATGGGTGTCCGATCTCACTATCTAGAAGATCAAGGTGAAAAAAATCCCGGTCACCACCGGGATTCGAACACTCGACCTCTGGTACCCGAGGCGGACACCTTACCTCAAAACCACTGAGTTCCCTTAGGTAAACACTTATCGCCCTAAACAGGAAGCATCTATTTATGCATATCCCTTAGCTGAAAGTTTTCTTGTCTACCTAAAAAACGCACTACATCACTCAAGGAACGACAATCACCAAGTGTACTGCGCACGTGCATGTGGCACCGATTCATACAAAAATCATAACGCTGGATACTTCTACCAGCTAATGGCAACTTTTAGAAACTAAGAACTACGTTTTTCGGCTATTTGATATTAATTTATTTCCTACTTACTGACTTACATTCGTGCGTCTGTATATGTATGTCTTTCTAAGGGCGAAACAACTGCGAATCCGCATGATCGTCCGTCAAGGAGATGGAGAGACGAGCTGCACTACATCCGTGGAATATCTGGTACTCCACCTCGAAGGAGAGACACAGATTATAGCTGATTGTTCCTACCAGGTTTAAAGTATTCAAGCAAGTATATATAAATATATGTGTGTGTCAGATATGCAGATAACACAGTTTTTTTTCTCAAAGAGTGCCGCGGTACTAGAACGGATGATCCTGCCGATAAAACAACACAACAAAGACCAAAACCTATACCTGGATATAAGTCAAACCAAAATAATTAGCGCAGAAAAGACAAAGTCGATACCTATTCTACAACAGGAAATTGAGAAAGTCACAAGTTTTGAGTACAACGGCTCCATAATAAGCAACAATGGAGATTGCCTGAAGGAAGTCAGACGGAGAATGGCTATGGCAATGCAGAGGTGGAATTCAATGAGAAACCTATGGCAGAACTCTAATACAATTACGAACATAAAAATCCTGCGAACTTGCATCTTCCCGGTGGCAACATGCGGATGTGAAACGTGCACGACCACACAAACACTTAAGAAACGTATTGAATCTTTCCAACTAAAACGGTATAGAAAGCTGCCCAAAATACTATGAATTGCGAAAAGGAAAATTGCAGATAGCCTGCAAGAACTGGTTATCAAAGAAAATTGCAAATAGCCTGCAAGAACTGGTTATCTAAGAAAATTGCAGATAGCCTGCAAGAACTGGTTATCTAAGAAAATTGCAGATAGCCTGCAAGAACTGGTTATCTAAGAAAATTTCAGATAGCCTGCAAGAACTGGTTATCTAAGAAAATTGCAGATAGCCTGCAAGAACTGGTTATCTAAGAAAATTGCAGATAGCCTGCAAGAACTGGTTATCTAAGAAAATTGCAGATAGCCTGCAAGAACTGGTTATCTAAGAAAATTGGTTAGTAAACAATATTTTCTCCAGCAAGCTAAAATCTTTTGGCCAGATCAAATGTCATAATGGTCTGGAGAGATCGATACTGGAGAGTAGAGTGCCTGGAAAGAGGGACAGATGCAGACCGAAGAGATGATGGACACAAGACATCCCGGACATCCTGAAGAGGACGACAGCGGCGGGAGTTCTGGGCTAAAGATTGAGAGACTTACAGATCGGCTGTTGTGAGAGCGACGTTCTGTGGGAGTTCTGGCTAGAGATCGAGAGACTTACAGATCGGATGTTGTGAGAGCGACGTTCTGGCTAAAGATCGAGAGACTTACAGATCGGCTGTTGTAAGAGCGACGTTCTGGCTAGAGATCGAGAGACTTACAGATCGGATGTTGTGAGGCAAAAGAAGGTGCAAGACTACCACAAACAGATACTAGTATGACGTACGAAGAGTCAAAACGGCTTATCAAAGCCAGATACATGACCAAATGGGAAACCGAACATACTGGTTACACCAAAAACGATGCCTATTACCAGTTGAACCGAAGAGAGCAAGTCGTTGTCTTAAGACTTCGCACTGGCCACAATAGACTGAGGTACCATCTATTCAACAAACTGAAGATAGGTGGTACCGACGAATGCCCGTGCGGTACTGGTAAAATTACCGCTGAACATCTGCTGCAGAACTGCCCGACATACGAGGATCAGAGAGAGCAGATGTGGCCATCACCAGTGGAACTGCAAGACAAGCTCTATTGCAGTGGCGACAGCCTCAGGATGACCGCCGCTTTTTTCGAAAAAATAATGGTTTCTGTCTGACTGCGTACGAAGAAGAAGAAGAAGAAGAAGAAGGATGTTGTGAGAGCGACGTTGTGACTAGAGATCGAGATACTTACAGATCGGCTGTTGTGAGAGCGACGTTCTGGCTAGAGATCGAGAGACTTACAGATCGGATGTTGTGAGAGCGACGTTCTGACTAGAGATCGAGAGACTTACAGATCGGCTATTGTGAGAGCGACGTTCTGGCTAGAGATCGAGAGACTTACAGATCGGCTGTTGTGAGAGCGACGTTCTGGCTAGAGATCGAGAGACTTACAGATCGGCTGTTGTGAGAGCGACGTTCTGGCTAGAGATCGAGAGACTTACAGATCGGCTATTGTGAGAGCGACGTTCTGGCTAGATATCGAGAGACTTACAGATCGGCTATTGTGAGAGCGACGTTCTGACTAGAGATCGAGAGACTTACAGATCGGCTATTGTGAGAGCGACGTTCTGGCTAGAGATCGAGAGACTTACAGATCGGCTGTTGTGAGAGCGACGTTCTGGCTAGAGATCGAGAGACTTACAGATCGGCTGTTGTGAGAGCGACGTTCTGGCTAGAGATCGAGAGACTTGCAGATCGGCTGTTGTGAGAGCGACGTTCTGGCTAGAGATTGAGAGACTTACAGATCGGCTGTTGTAAGAGCGACGTTCTGGCTAGAGATCGAGAGTCGTACAGATCGGCTGTTGTAAGAGCGACGTTCTGGCTAGAGATCGAGAGTCGTACAGATCGGCTGTTGTGAGAGCGACGTTCTGTGATAGTTCTGGCTAGAGATCGAGAGTCGTACAGATCGGCTGTTGTGAGAGCGACGTTCTGTGGGTGTCCTGTCATGGCTAGAGATCGACAGTTTTAGGTTATGATAATATAATATATATAATATATATAAATGATAATATATCTATATATTTTAAATTCAAACATATATTTTTATCATCGTTAGGTAGATACCATATTCTGTTATTGAGATATTTTAAAGGATATGTTCACCCTTTTTCTTAACTTGACTTTGACTTTATCCTGTATACATTTGAAAAAGTAAGAGAGCCTGTTTCTCAGACTTCAAGTTGAGGTGGGCGTATCTTGTCTAATGATTGCAAAAATATATTCTTAGTCAACCTGTACTTCTACAAGGGCAGATGCCTCCGTGAAAGTTCCATCTCTGGTTTGATATGAGCTGGATGTTGACGGGAGGAGGATTTCCTGCTTAGCGGGCTAGGCTCGAGCAGCTTATGACTCCGCTACATTGGGACAATTGGAGGGTGGTTTACTGATGTGCGAATCCATCTTAATAGACTAAAACACCAGAGCAAAGAAGACACGCAGCCTGTTAGGCACTATCTATGCTGCTCTAATCAAACTACCTAAAAATGGCATGTGTTGTGCCATATCACACTGTTAGTCGCCACTCACGACATGCTCCCTGTGCGGCAGGGGTGCTATTCATGTTGTTGTCATACACAAAGACCCCGGTGGATCACTGAGCAAAAATATATACTGTCTACTGTCATACGACATTTTTCTCATTACTAGGTTAGTCGAGTGGTTTTGAAGGCTGAGAACTACAGACGGCTTCGCCACTGCTGTCGCCACGTCATGTGCTGGCAATATTTGTTTATTTCACCCCCAACAGGAAAACAACATATGCCATACCGGGGATTCGAACCGCTGCCCTCCTTGTCGGCAGTCAGGCTTCGAAACCATTCGGCCACGCGCTCCTCGCAAAAATATATAAATAACATAAATAATGCATCTTTTATTTGGTAGTTTGCTCTGAGAGTACTTTGCCTAAGAGACATCAAGAGTGTGTAGAAGGCATTTCAGACAGCTAAACCGTTTCCAGATAAACAATCCGCGCAGAATCTTCTGGATCAGGTAGCAGGACCAAGTATAATAATAATAATGTTCGCCTAGGCAGATATGGTCCGTTGCATCGACCGACCACCACCACGTCTTAGCTTGTAGCCAAACCTCGCTCAATGCCGAAGGAGAGACTGCTGGCTGTCAGAGCAACGTAGAACCGGGGGCAGGCCCTCTCACACCTACAGCCGGCCGGTGGGAGACCATCGTTACGCTTACCTGACTTGGACAATATCTGGTGAGCCGGAACTTCCCGATCCAGTCGAACCACGTGACCAAACGCAGACAGGCAGCGGCGGACTAGAGTGCCCAAGATGGAGGAAAGACTCGTCTTTGCAGATATTCCGACATTACGGACGGGATCGACTAACCGGAGAACGAGGATGCGTCGCTGATTGCGAATATAAAAATCATCGAGTCTTGATATGTCCTGTTTAAGTAGGGTCCAAGTCTCTAAACCACACAGAAGGACAGGATTCCCACACGTCTGATAAATACGAACTTTTGATCCTATAGTGTGTCTGCCATTATTCCACACCTGGCAAAGGTAGTTCATAGCGGAGCCAAATCCGCCCTAACATGTCATACATGTCCATCGGATGAAAAAGATCTCTCCAGGTATGTGAATTCATTGATGCACTCGACCGTATGACCATGGACAAAAATGCTGTGGGAACCAAATATCGAGCTCTGAAATTCTAAACAAGTTAAACAAGTACAGCTTCCATTGCACCACTGAAACATCCATATAATATGGGCGAGACATGAAGCTCGCACGTCTAATGACTGCATTCTCAAGCAGCTGTTGTACGATGAGATCAGAACTGCTGATCAAGGCAACAGAAGACACGTTACAGAAACTCACTGAAGGTGTTCATGAAAAGATTCACCACTGATTCCACCTTCTGGGATATGTTTGCATAGAGCTGATCCACCTGACGTGTTTGTGTTACACAAGGTGCTTAGATAGCAGAGTGAAACTCCATTACCGAGGCTAGGAGAAACCGTGCCGTCCGAAAGGAAATAATGTACAACAACCTAACATAAGGCTACTTCTCTTATATGCGACATAGTCTGTTGTGCCAGGATTGGAATTTACAATCACACGAGAACACGTCACGCAGGACGTCTGATGATGTATTAATCTTTACATGCGATGGGAAACTATTACTACTTTCCGTTTACAACACGTATGAATTAATATCCATTTACAAAACTTTACAACACACATAAAGTACTTTCCCTTTACAATACGGAATACACTTCTCTGTTACAACATCTGTAATGTGGTTTAGCTTTACAAAAGGGAAAAGTAATTATCCCTACAATATGTATAAAGTAGGCAGCTTTACGTACCTTGGCAGCACTCTTTCAAAGGGAAACTAATATGAACTCTGAGGTCAGTAACAGAATCTGCAAGGCCAGTGCTGCACAACAGTGTCTGGAATCGAAGGGATCTTAGGCTTCATACGAAACTCAAAGTCTAGCGAGCTGTAGTGCTCCCAACCCTTCTGTATGCCAGTGAGACGTGGACTGTGTACAGCAGGCATGCTAAGAAAATAAACCACTTCCATACAAGGTGTCTCCGTAGATTGTTCAAAATAAAGTGACAGAATAGGGTACCAGTTTCCGAGATCCTCATGAAGGCAAAAATGCCGAGCATCCACACACTGTTGCAGAAGACCCAGATCAGGTTGACCGGCCACGTCGTGCGCATGCCAGACAACCGCATCCCCAAACAACTAATGTATGGTGAGCTGAAAGATGGTCTGTGTCAAGTCGGTGGCTAAAAGAAGCGTTTCAAAAACTCTCTCAAAGTATCTCTGACACGCTTCAGCATCGGTGCACACGCATGGGATCGCCTCGCACAAGGACCGCAAGGCATGACGTAGAACCACCGTCAGAGGCGTCTCCATTGCTGAGGAAAGCAGGACCTCCGAAGCCCAGAATAAAGACACTTTGCGTAAAGACAAACCAACTGAAATTCACATGTCCAATTCTGACATTAAATGCTACGTATGTGGAAGGGTTTTACGTACCGGAATTGGACTATGCAGCCACCCCCGGACTCACTGGTGAGGTGCAACACAACATGTCTGACTTCTGTTGTCATCATGGCTTGCGATGGACGGCTGTTATTATTTCGTATAAAATAATTCCCGTGAAAGGTAAAGATGGGTCCCATGGCAATTATTGCCGTTGGGGATGAAGATATTTCTTCATAGACTAAGCCGCAGTCTATGTGAGGTAGGGTGGCCAGTTCTCTTTCTTGTTTGTGAATACCTTTCCTAACTCATACGTCAGGTACCTATTTACAGCTGGGTCAACTGGAGTAGAGGTCGTAACAGGTACGAACCACACCCGGATTTTTAAAATGACCGTCCGTGATTTCGAACCCTGGCGCGCTGTAATCTCAGTCTTAGCAAGCCAGCTCACTGTCTACTAGGCTACACGCTCTAATTTACAACGCGTATCACACTTCATCTTTACAATAAGGGCGTGGCGCGGGCAAGTGGTCAAGTGACACGGCTCACAGCCCGAGTGTGTTGGGTTTGCTCCCCATCACAGCACCGGCCGTTAACTAAAGAAAACCTTTAGAAAATGCAGGAGGTAGCAGACCCTTACATAAAATGGATGCCGAAGTCGGATGCACTGTGCCGACAGGCGCAAAATAAAAACATAGTGCAACGCACACCACCTTGGGGAATAGAGAAACAAGGCGAACGCAAAAACAAAGAAACAAAAAAATCTTCACAACACGTATAAAGTACTTCGCCCTCACAACACACGTAAATTACTTTCCCCTTTCATAATGCATAACGCACTTTACCCTTACAACACACGTAAGTACTTTCTTTTTACAATATGTAAAGTAGTTACCATTGCATAACCTATTTTTAATTTACAACACCTTAAAGTACTTTTTATTTATAACACACGTAAAGTACTTTCCCCTTATATAATGCATAAATTACTGATCCTTTACAATGCGTATAAAGTACTTTAATTTTACGTACCACGTGGAGTAAGTTGCATTAATAACACGTTTAATTAAAGAAATTTCATCATCATAGGCGTCACAGTCTTCATAAACTATACACGGGGCGCCCCGTAAGTGTTATCCAGCTCTGTCTCCTGTATCTACCATGGCTGTAAAGTTCGATCCGCGAGTGACAGTCCCAGCTACAGATTGTACAAGCTGAGGAGGCTGGCTTGCGTGACTGTTCCTTGACCTCTTCAGTCTTTCTCTTTTCTCTGCAGTCAGAAAGTCTCTTCCAGCGTCAGCAGTCACTATGCCCCCTCCAAATGACTGTTTCCAGATAGTTTGATCCTGATAAATTTATTCCCAGGTTTCGGATGGGATTACAATAGGTATAAAGAGCTTAACCTTTACGACACGCTCAAAGTACTTTACCTTTACGACACGCTTAAAGTACTTTACATTTACGACACGCTTAAAGTACGTTACATATTTAAAAAACGTTTTAAAGCACTTCATCTTTACGACACGTCTAAACTACTTTCTCTTCACAAGAAGTATGAAGTACTATCCATTATTCAAACATATAAAGCACATTACCTTTACAACACACATAACCTACTTTCCTTTCACCGCACCTGTAAAGTCCTTTTTGTTTATAAAACGTATACAGTACTTTATCCTTTACATTAGAGAATGTATACATATCTTTAGCTTCCCAGCACGTATAAAATACTTTCCTTTAAAAAACCAAATAAAATATACTTTACCTTTAATATTTTCTTCTTTTTCTTTATTTCTATTGCTCTTGCCATACGGTATCGCAGAGAGGGGGGATGTCCTGTCATACAGATGCGGGATGTCCTGTCGCAGAGAGATGGGATGTCCTGTCTTTGAGATGTGTGATGTCCTGTCACAGATAGGTGGAATGTCCTGTCGCAGAGAGGTGGGATGTCCTACTGCTCTTGTCATATGGAGTCGCAGATAGATGGGATGTCATACTTCTCTTGTCATACGGCGTCACAGAGAGGTGGGATGTCCTGTCACAGAGAGGTGGAATGTCCTATCGCAGAAATATGAGATGTCCTGTCACAGAGAGGTGGGATGCCCTACTGCTTTTGTCATGCAGCATTGTAGAGATGTGGGATATCCTGTCACAGAGATGTGGGATGTCCTGTCACAGAGAGGTGGAATGTCCTGTCACAGAGATGTGGGATGTCCTACTGCTCTTGCCATATGGAGTCGCAAATAGATGGGATGTCCTTCTTCACTTGTCATACGGCGTCGCAGAGAGGTGGGATGTCCTGTTGCAGAGAGGTGGGATGTCCTGTTGCAGAGAGGTGGGATGTCCTGTTGCAGAGAGGTGGGATGTCCTGTTGCAGAGAGGTGGGATGTCCTACTGCTCTTGCCATACGGCGTCACAGAGAGGTGGGATGTCCTGTTGTAGATAGGTGGGATGTTCTGTTGCAGATAGGTGGGATGTCCTGTTGCAGATAGGTGGGATGTCCTGTCGTAGAGATGTGGGATGTCCTGTCGTAGAGATGTGGGATGTCCTGTCACAGAGAGGTGGGATGTCCTGTCGCAGAGATGTGAGATGTCCTGTCGCAGAGAGGTGGAATGTCATGTCGTAGAGATGTGGGATGTCCTGTAGCAGAGAGCTGTCATGTCCTACTGCTCTTGTCATACGGCGTCACAGAGAGGTTGTATGCTTAGATTCACCAAGTAACAGGCTCGTGCTGTCCTCTTTACTTTACTGCACGTATAAAGTACATTACCTCTTCCTGTCAACACGCATAGAGTGCATTTACACACGAACTGAACCTTTCTAATTCTTTATAATCGTCTAGATTCATTATTAGGAAGACAGAAGAAATGAGAGCGTTTAGCTTAACCAAATACTGATTTAACGGTCAATATTGTTTTCAAAGTTAATGCTATTTTTCTTTTCTTTCAACGTAGTGCAACAACGGGGAGCCATAGACTATCGAGGACGTAGTTGATCGATTCTGTAATGTTTAGAAAACTTATTGAAGAAGTGTCACTTCAATTTAATACGAAAATAATAAAAACTGTTATAAAGTATTGAATACATTTCTCACCTGCGGGCAGATTATGTGCAAACGTGTGTTTTCGTTTTAATTTCTACAGCTGCAGCTAGGACTAGATTCGTGATCAGACATTTTGTATTATACGTTTTGCGTTCTATATTCGTCTCAGTAGTTGAAAATATATTGGCACATTGTCTTTGAGAGCAACGGAAAACGGCATGCAATCACATATTTTATGAAGGCAGCCATACGAATCACTGCAAAACGCAAGTAAGGAATATTAAAAATACACGATGGAACAAAATGAAAGTGATAAAATTGTATATCATAATAATAATAATTGTCGTTATGGCTAGAGATGGTGCCAACGGCAGTCAAATATGTTGCATTGCTGTATTGCTGTTGTATGTTGTATATGTTGCATTGGATCAAGATGCTGAGCAGCGCATGAGCTGCAGTGGTCAGCGAACCATAGCTACCAAGACCCTTCTACACCTCCACGCGGTGATCCTGGATAACAGGCTGCAGCAGGGCAGACTGGCTAAGGAGAAGGGATCGAAGACGTAATGCTAACCCGGTACTCAAAAAATGCTTGCTGAAGTCGGATGTGTTGGACCGAAAAGTGCAAATATCGCAGCCAAGCTGTAAACTACGACACAACGTATTCCATTCTCTGGACTACATTCCGCTACTAAAGCCTTGTCAGGGTTTGGTAGTGGGAGATTGAGAACGAAGAAGAAGAAGAAGAAGAAGAAGAAGAAGAAGAAGAAGACGTATTGCTTCTCATGGGTGAGTCCGGAGGTGGATGTATTGTCTAGTTCTAGTACAACATCCTCGTCCACATTTGTAGTATTTGACATGCGAGTGTCAGTTGTTTTGACTTTTCGCAAAGTGCCTTTTCTTCACGCTCGAGAATCTGCCGTTCCTCACAATGGAGGCGCCTCTGGTGATGGTTCTACGCTATGCCTTGCTGTCCAGTGCCAGATACTCCTATAAGCTTACATCGATGTTGACGCGTGTCAGAGATATTTTGAGGGAGTCTTTGAAGCGCTTCTTTTGTCCCCCGACCAGACGCAGGCGCCCCTCTTTCAGCTCACCATACAATAGTTGTTTGAAGACGTGAATATCTGGCATGCGACGTGGCTGACCCACTTAACCTAGGTATTCTACAACAGTGTGCGGATGATCGGCATTTTCGTCTTCTTCAGGATCTCAGTGTCTCGTACCATAGTGTTTGAAGACAGTCATTGGTGTTGCCAGGAACGACAGACTGCGAAACAAGACATTTTAAGTATGGTCTGCACTAAGACGTGTGCTATGTTGTTAGTCAGAAAATAGTTAATGCGTGGAATGGATTGCCACGGGAAACAGTGGGGGCAGGGTCAGTTAATGCATTCAAAAATATATTGGACGCACATAGTTATTTTGTTGTTGTCCTGTCCATATTCCACAATGCTTGCAAGACGGACAGTTACAGCTGACTTGCAGTGGATGATTCAGCCTTGAAGATGAGACGTTTCCGAAGACTAATAAACGTTACGTACAAAGACCAAGCTACACATGAGGCAATACAAAAAAGAATTAAAACAGCAATCTGGCCTTTTGAAGACCTTTTGGCAATGGTCAATATACGGAAGCTCGTTTGGTACGGCCACATATCGAGATCAAAAGGTCTTGCAAATATGATCCTGCAAGAAAAGGTGCAAAGCAGACGATGAAGAGGTGGGAGGACAAAATAAATGAATGGACTAATCTCCGACCAGACGAGGCACAGCCAGCGGCCGCTGACAAAGAAGGGTGCCGTTAGTTTGAGGGGGTGTCTTCATGAGTGCCCAACGACCTCACCGGTTACAAGATGACTTCCATTGACTTGGCACAGTTATTAATGAATCAAACAGAGTAGAAGAAATAACCTGGCTATACACATACTCTGCAATCATGTAAAATAGTATAACGAAGTTAAGTTAAGATAACATTAAAAGACAAACTCTTTTCTGGTTTGGACATCTCATGAGAATGCATCCTCATCAACTTCCACTGATGATTTACAACGCTGGTAGGTCTGGCTACGGGGTAAGAGGTCAGCCGCGAGACAGATGGATAGATGATATTCGATTTATTGTGCAACCACACGGGCTCACAACGACCAATGTCAGGCGCAAGGCCTCAAGCAGGATGTCGACCCCACAATACTAATAATGTTTGCTTATGCATCTAAGGCCCGTTGCGTCAATCGACTACTATCATGTCAAACTACTGAGGCTGTGTTCATGCTTAGCGTATCGACCGAAATCCCTACAGACTCCACACCTGGAGCCGAGTAATCCGCTGCCTTGGCCGCAAGGAGTGTGTTAGACCAGTGTTTGTGTCAGGCTTTCCGTGTCTGTCTTTGTCAAACTTGATGTTTCTCCGTGCCCCGTCGCCGAGTCCTCTAGATTGTGTCAACCTTTAGTTAGCGCGACCCTTGCTGTGCAGAGAATACAAGGTTGGGAGAGGTATTGTGTAACCTCCGGTGGAGGGAGGGGCGGGCAGGAGTTTTCAGTCCAAGCAGGAAGGTCCTTGATTAGTGATAATCTAGACTTAATTCTGGCGTGTAGTTAAACGGGACGTTGGACACCGCCATGGACTGGTCTCCCACGGCTTAAGCCAGGCACGAAATACAGCATAACAAACAGGAAAACTGATTGAAAGCACATCAATTCCACAGAATAAAGTCCTTGATACCATCCTGAGAAGGAGTCGTGAAATATAATCCAAACAGGAACCACCAAACATCAGGAAACGACACAAAGACCGGAGCGAGTCCAGAGCGCAGCCAATAAGGCGGCCATCTTACTTGAACCCTGCGACGATGTACATGGGATCAATGAAATACTCCAAAAGTTCGACATGTCTGTATCAGACGTTTCCCACCTAGCACAAACTTGAAGTCTACGCCTACCTCCTCTCTTAGGCGCTGCTAGGCAAGATCAGCAGGTTAATAGAGGAAGATCAGTTCCGATTCAACAATTGTCACTATCCATTTTGTGATGTCTTTCTATATTTTGTCTTAGTCTTTACTGTGCATCTTGTGCTCTGAATTTTCCTGTTTTCGCAACAACAAAAATTAGATGTAATCTTCAACATCTATTATGTTTTAAATAATGAGGTTTCTAGCCCCATGTTCAACCCTTGTCAGTCGTTTTTTTACGACACATTAATACGGTTACGTCAATTCTATTATTTTTAAAAGAGATTCTACGTGTATATGCAGGTACTAGTCGGGTTGTATTTCAGTAAAGGCTACAGACTATGCTGTTGTTACTGATCCAGCAGCACCCGGGCTCTCGTCCTTCAGCCCAATACCATATACTCGTATCTGCACGTGTTTGCTAGTTGTTGCTTAGGGGTATTCAAAGTGTTAATTGATCTAGTCTTGGAGGAAGAAGCATTTTCCTTATATCGTAGCGTGCTAAGCACTCAAAGATACGATGATCAACGGTTTCATATGGGTGTGTACATAGCTGGCGCTCAGGTGTGTGTTGTGGTTGGATTCTGTTCAGGTGCTTGTTAAGTGGTCCAGACAATGCATTAACAGAAGCCGAAGACGCGATGAACGCGATAGCAGAAAACAATGCCTCTTAGCTGACTGCTTGCGTCAGTCAATGACTCTTAGCTGACTGCTTGCGTCAGTCAATGACTCTTAGCTGACTGCTTGCGTCAGTCAATGACCCTTAGCCGACTGCTTGCGTCAGTCAATGACTCTTAGCTGACTGTTTGCGTCAGTCAATGACACTTAGCTGATTGCTTGCGCCAGTCAATGCCTCCTAGCTGACCGCTTGCGTCACGGTCAGCGACACATAGCTGTAAAGGTCCCTATATTGCCTACACGTATAGGCCCTGATAACGTCCGAGCATAAGAAATAAAGTAGAAGAAGAAAATGAAGAATAAAAAAAAAAAAAAAAAAAAAGGAGAAGAAGTAAAAAAGAGGAAGAGAATCAAACAAAAAAAGAAAAAAAGAAAACGGATAAGAAAAAAATGAGAACACAAATAACGAGAACAAAAAAAAAGGAGAGAAAAGGAAGAAGAAAAAAAAACAGAAGTAGAAGAAGAACAGGAAGATGGAAAAAAATAAGTAAACAAGAAGATAATACAAAAAAGGAAAAAAGAAAAAGAAGAAGAAACCCAAAATGAAAACAGGGAAAAACAAAAAGAACAAGAAGAAGAATAAGAAGAAAAATGAAAATTAGAAGAAAAAGAGAAGACGAACAAAACGAACAAGAAAAAAGGAAGAACAAACAGAACCAAGAAAAGAGAAACGGGAGAAGAAGAAGAAAAAGAAGAAGTAAAAGAAGAATAAAAACAAGAAAAAAGGAAAATAATAAAAACAAGAAGAAGAAAGAAGACAAAGAAGAAAAAGAGTGCAAGAAAAAGAAGAAGAAGAAAAAGAAAAATAAGAAGAAAAAGACAAGAAGAAAACGAAGAAGAAGAAGAAGAAGACGAAGAAGAAGAAGAAGAAGAAGAAGAAATGTTGAAAGGACCGAAACATTCCTTCAAACTAGAAACGTAATGTAATAAATTGTGGGATGTTTATGTCGGTTACGGGTCTTGAATTTGGCATATTCTCTAACTCTGAAAATGGGTATGTTTGTTTATTCCAAGTATTGTTGGTGTTGTTGTTGATAATATCTCTCGATCTTGGGTTAGGTACCTTAACGAATTTAGATGGTGGTGGATTACATTAAATTACCTCAGATCCAGAAGACGATGAGGCTGACGTCTAGTCAGGCAAAACGCACTGATTGTAGAATGTTATCCAGGCTCAGGAGAAATATATTGGTCAAAACCCTCATCTGACCTTCTCGTTGGTCATCCTGGAAATGGGCTGTTGTCGAGGACAACGGCCTGGCTAACAAGGTGAGCTTCTACGTGATCTCCGTAGTAGTGAGCGACACGCACATGAGGCCAAGGATAGCACAACCGCCTGAAGGATCCCGGTCTACCTTCATCAGCACACTCGGGATGTGAGGAAAGCTACTGTTAACCGTCACTGAACGCCCTTTTCAGGGCGCACATAAGAGTAACCTACTTATTGTGGGCATTCGCAAACAACAACAACAACCTCAGATCCCGAGGCGCACTTGAGAAGGTAGACTGGGGTCTTTCTAGCTGTAGTGCAATGCAATGCTTCTCTCAGTAAGATCATCACTACTGAGATCCCAGTCTCAGTCGCTACCGTTAGCCAGACTGCCACGAAACAGTGAGAACAGTTTAGAAATGAGGTTGGGCCTTGATCAATATGTTTCACCTGACCCTGACTAGTATAGTCTGATAAGTGTGTTTCACCTGACCCTGACTAAGATAGTCTGATAAGTATGTTTCACCTGACCCTGACTAAGATAGTCTGATAAGTATGTTTCACCTGACCCTGACTAACATAGTCTGATAAGTTTGTTTCACCTGACCCTGACGAACATTATCTGATAAGTGTGTTTTACCTGACCCTGACAAACATTGTCTGATAAGTGTGTTTCCACTGACCCTGACTAACATAGTCTGATCAGTATGTTTCACCTGACCCTGACTAACATAATCTGAACAGCATATTTCACCTGACCAGACGTAAGTCTCCTCTCACCTTCTAAACCACATAAAGGTCCCCGTCGAACGACCTCTGAATCGATTTATAAACCAGACGTTTGCCAGTGATGAAATATCTTGATATTTGATTAACGAAATACAGGAACCCAACTTTAGAAGAACAACTTATTACTCTTTGTTAATTTAAAAAGCTGCGGCAGGAGTGAAGGTCAAAAGCCAATAAAAACATACTTATTCTGTGAGATACAATACGCCATTTTCCGTTCTTTTTAGGGCGCACAAAAGAGTAATTATACTCACTGTGGACATTCAACAAGAACACGCAAAATTTAATGTGTAAAATACAGAGGACCAATGTTTTTTTATGTCAATGTAAAAAACTGGAGAATATAAGAAATTTTAATAATGTTTCCCCATAATGGAGAGAAGAGAACAAAAAATACAAGCCAGAAATTGACAGCATAGACAAACTAGGCAGAGATGGACAGACAAAGATCTTCAGACTCAGAAACGGGACATTGTAGACTCAAGGCCCACATCCGCAGAATGGGTCTCAGAGACACCGTCACGTGCGATTGTGGAGCACTCAAGCAAACACCAGAACATATTCTGCAGGAATGCCCCACCTATACAGACCAAAGAGAGGCAGTCTTGCCTGGGGAAGCGACCATGCTCGAAAAGCTGTGGGGGACCGGCGAAGACCTGAAACGTACAGTCTCCGCCGTGAACCTCACCGGACTAGAAGCAAATCATCAGTTGATCAACGAAGAAGAAAGAAAATAGAAGAAGAAGAAGAAGAAGAAGAACGCTCCCTAAAAAATCCAGGTAGGACTTAGTTACCACATGGGGAGATAAACAAGACAGAGCCCACGTTGCGACCCCAAGATCTTCGTCAGGGATACGAAATAAACAGAAACTTTAAGGAAAAACAAAGACAATGGACCTAAAGTAACAAATGCAAAATGAATGGTATTCTTCGAGGCCGTAATGTGGGTATGTGGTTGTTTCTAGCCCGATGCCTGACCCACGCTTCTGTATTGTTTCATTAATATACTGCATGCTGAAGTCGGATGCACTGGGCCGACAGGCGCAAAATAAAAACCACAGTGCAACGCACACCGCCTTGGAGGTTAGAGAAATAAGGCGAACGAAAAAAAAAAATAAATAAATAAATTAATATACTGTTTATTATACAGATTTGCATTTTAAAATGTTGGACATTGCCAGAAGAAAAACGTTGCTTCTTTCGTTCATAAGGTACTTCATGCCATTGACAGCTTCCTGCAAGCATACACTGTCACGGGCTGCTCCTTCTGCATCTCTTCGAGTGTGATCATTTAATTGTTGTTCATCTTACACTCTTCTGTGTGAATGTTTTGGGAGGAAGACTAAAGTCGGCTCAGGTGAAATATACTGATCAGATATGTTAGTCAGGATCAGGTAAAATATACTGACCAAGACCCTCACCTTGGCTTTCTTGTAGCCCTCCCTGGAAACGGGCTGTTTTGATGGCAGTCTGGTTAACGAGGTGGGATATTTACGTGATCATCGTAGTAGTGAGTGACACGTAGATGAAGCCAAGAATAACCCCACCTGCCTGAAGGAACTCGGTCCACATTTATCAGCACGCTCGGGATGGGATAAATGCTACTGCAACCCGACACTTAACGTCCTTTGCAGGTCCCACAAAACAGTAAACATACTCATTGTGGGCATTCGTAAACAACAACAACATATATTTTTGGATCTACCCCTCTCCTCTCTCTCTCTCTCTCTCTCTCTCTCTCTCTCTCTTTCTCTGTCGCTGTCTGAATAGTTTTTACTTAATTCCACCTCCTGTGAGCTGTTTGCACTAAACTGCTCAGCCTGGTGCACTACCACCACACACGGTGCTCGCATCTCCAGAAGAGAGGCAGTCTACCCATCCCACCTCTCTGCGACTCCGTACGGCAAAATCAGTAGGACAAAGGAAGATTATTATGATTGACCTAACTTATCAGTATACGATCTGTAAACTGACTTTTGCGGCCTCATTGTGTGTAGTACTTGCTGTGATCAGTGAGAATGGATACAGGTGACACTGAAGTTGATCAGTGACTGCCTTTTGGACGAAGACTGTAATGCACAGATTGTAAAGTACTGAAATTATCACGACCGGCGCCCGAGTTCTCTTTGAAGGCATTCTCATGAGAACGTTTCCTAAATCTCCAAAAGCCAGACAAGGCTGCATCCTTGCTCCCAACCGTTTCTGCTGGGCTTTTGACTGAATCCTTCATCGCTTCAGCTCTTACCATCAGGGCATCACCATTGACCAGTCAAGCATCCATGACCTCATCAATAACTTTGATATAGTTCTGATTTTTCCATGCAACGCAGCACTGCAACAGTCATTCGAATATCTAGACCACGAAGCAACAAAAATGGACTCATCGATCTCCTGGGCCAAGACTAATTTCAGAAGATCTATAGCAGTCCATGAACAAAGTGAAGTATAGCATGGTCTAACCTGACGGATGGCTCAGGCATGTCAAGACAGATCGGGTTTGCCGCCGTGCAATTAACGATATTCGACGCGTTTTGAGCTATAGCAGGCTTTCCTAGCAATCCAAATTACGCATCTGACAAGCATGGGTGATCACTGTGGTCCTGTATGGCTCACAGACATGGCCTTTACTTAAACGGGATCAAGACGCTGAGCAGTGCATGAGCTGCTGAAGTCAGCGACCTAAAGTTGACTGCCAGCATCAGAGAAAGCAGCGAGTTGTCAAAACCGTTCTGCACCTCTACCTGATGATACTGGATAACAGGCTGCAACAAGGCAGGCTGGCTAAGGAGAAGGGAAAGAGTGGGAAGGCTAGCTCGGTACCCAAAAATGTCTGCTAAGGTCGAATGTGTCGGACCGAAAGGCGCAAATATCGCAGTCAAGCTGTAAACTAAGACACAACGCAATCCGATCTCCGGAATATATCCTGTTACTTGCAAAGCTCTTTTCATGGCTTTGTTGAGGGAGATTGAGAACGTTCAGGGCTTGGTAGAGGGAGATTGAGAACGTTCACGGTTTGGTAGTCGTGGATTGAGAACCTTCAGGGCTTGGTAATGGTGGATTGTGAAGCTTCAGGGCTTGGTAGTGGGAGATTGAGAACGTTCAGGACTTGGTAGCGGGAGATTGAGAACGTTCAGGGCTTGGTAGTGGGAGATTGAGAACGTTCAGGGCTTGGTAGAAGGAGGTTGAGAACGTTCAGGGCTTGGTAGAAGGAGATTGAGAACGTTCAGGGCTTGGTAGAAGGAGATTGAGAACGTTCAGGGCTTGGTAGTGGTGGATTGAGAACCTTCAGGGCTTGGTAGTGGGAGTTTGAGAACGTTCAGGACTTGGTTGTGGTGTATTGATAACGTTGAGGGCTTTGCAGCGGGAGATTGAGAACCTTCAGGGCTTGGTAGCGGGAGTTTGAGAACGTTCAGGGCTCGGTAGGGAGAGATTGAGAACGTTCAGCGCTTGGTAGGGGGAGATTGAGAACGTTCAGCGCTTGGTAGGGAGAGATTGAGAACCAGTCCTGACAAAAAGCTACATAACATGACCATGGCAGAGGAAGATCGATGCAACAGGCCACTGACGCGTAAGCGAAAATTTTTATTGTAGTTATTGTAGTTAGACTACTGTCGGGAAATTAAGTTATTGAAGTCTTCAGTATATTGAGCCATATTATCTATAATAAAGTGGGCAGTTCCTTTTCTCGCTGCCTTTTTCTTACCTAGTATTTTGCAAGACACCCATACAATGCTTGGTCGACTAGTGCGTACCCTATTGTGATCAGGAAAAAATTCCTTAATATATGGTACAGGAATACCAGAGCCAGTAAATGATTTCCCCCTGAGGGATGGTACAGATACTTACCAGAATGTATAAATAGTAGTTTGCATAAGGAAACTTGTTAGAACGTACTAGAACCATGTACTACTGACATGTTATTAAGTTACTATTTTGGTAAAAAATCAATATTTGTGTAAAATTCAACGATTAAAAATAGTATAATGTGAAAGTCATTAAGTAACATCAATTATATTTATAACACGAGTGCCATCCAGGCATTTATTGTCTTATTTTTCGACATTGTCTCAGTGCTTTATAACCCACTTTGTCTGCATGCCCACCAGCTTGTGGATGTCCAACACACTTTGTCAACTTGTATACTAGCTTGTGGATGTCCAACACACTTTGTCCAACTGTATACTAGCTAGTGGATGTCCAACACACTTTGTCCAACTGTATACTAGCTTGTGGATGTCCAACACACTTTGTCCAACTGTATAGTAGCTTGTGGATGTCCAACACACTTTGTCCAACTGTATAGTAGCTTGTGGATGTCCAACACACTTTGTCCACCTGTATAATAGCTTGTGGATGTCCAACACACTTTATCCACCTGTCCACTAGCTTGTGGATGTCCAACACACTTTATCCACATGTGCACTAGTTTGTGGATGTCCAACACACTTTGTCCACCTGTCTACCTTATGGATGTCCAACACACTTTATCCACATGTCCACTAGCTTGTGGATGTCCAACACACTTTGTCCACCTGTCTACTAGCTTGTGGATGTCCAATACACTTTGTTTTCCTGTCCACTAGCTTGTGGATGTCGAACACATTTTGTCTGCTTGTCCACTAGCTTGTGGATGTCCAACACACTTTGTCCACCTGTATAATAGCTTGTGGATGTCCAACACACTTTATCCACCTGTCCACTAGCTTGTGGATGTCCAACACACTTTATCCACATGTCCACTAGTTTGTGGATGTCCAACACACTTTGTCCACCTGTCTACCTTATGGATGTCCAACACACTTTATCCACATGTCCACTAGCTTGTGGATGTCCAACACACTTTGTCCACCTGTCTACTAGCTTGTGGATGTCCAATACACTTTGTTTTCCTGTCCACTAGCTTGTGGATGTCGAACACATTTTGTCTGCCTGTCCACTAGCTTGTGGATGTGCACCACACTTTGTCCACCTGCCCATTAGCTTGTGGATGTCCAACACACTTTATCCACCTGTCCACTAGCTTGTAGATGCCCAACAGACTTTGTCCAGCTGTCCACTAACTTGTGGATGTCCAACACACTTTGTCTGTCTATCCACTAGCTTGTGGATGCCTTCTAGAAAAACGTGTTTGGGGAGAAATGTAACCAATTTTACACCTTCTCCAATACCTCGCTGTCAGCTGCCTTTGGGACTTATCTACTACACACTTTCCTATAACCGAGATCATCTTGGAGAATTTTGTGCGCAGCGCCCTGACACATGTTGAAACTACGGCTATTTCATCAATAAGGACTCGCCTGTTGTCACAGACTAGCTGGTCGATCTGCTGTTTCATTGTATCAGTGGTCTCCCTCGCCGCTGTTCATCAATGACGTTTTGTCTTCCGTTTTGAAATCTTTCCACCCATTCATAAACTGTCTTCTTTCTCACAGCTGTCTCCATACGGGCAAATTCATTGTTCTGTAGATTTCAGGTTTCACACCCTCTGAGCACAAACAACAAATCACGCCTCGTTGTTCTTCCACGGTACAAGTCGGCAGTGGGGCGATCATGTTGTACGTTATATTGCACATGCGCATACTGCTCGACCATTACAATCCCTACATGGGGGTATTGCTAAAGAGCCTCTTTGTGTCCTAAAATAAGACATTCCGTTGCACCTCATACTCTTCCATGAATTTTTTTTAAAAATTTGATGTTACTCATCTGATCTCTCTAGCCCATTGATCCCTCGACTTTATATGTTTTTCTTTTTCCTCTTCTTCTTCTTGTTTCATTTCGCATTTTTGTTTTTTCCTTCTACATTCATTTACATTTCATTCCTTTTTTGTACCTCTTCTGTCTTCTTATTTCTTCATTCTTTGTTCTTTTTCATCTTATTGTGTTTCTTCTGGCTATTATTTTTCTTCTTTTTCTTCTCTTTTTCTTCGTCTTCTTCTTCTTCGTCTACTTCCTCTTCTTTTCTTCATCTTCTTCTTCGTCTTGTTCGTGGTCTTCGTCCCCATCTTTTTTGTCTTCTCCTTTTTCTTCCTCTTCATTTTCTTCTTTTCTTCATTTTCTTCTTCGTCTTGTATGCCTTCTTCTTCTCTTTTTGTCTCCTTATTTTTCTTCTTTTTTTTTCGTCGTCTTCGCCTTCTTCTTTTTCATCTTATTCTTCTTTTTCTTTTTCTTCTTTGCTGCATCTTCTTCTTGTTTACGTTTTTCGTCTCCTTCTTCTTCTTTTTCTTCGTCTTCTTCGTCTTATGCAATAATTGCTAATTTTGACTGGCACTACTGATTCTTCAATAAACTCTGCTATCATTTTCATAGTCTTAATACAGCCGTACAGTTCCTCCTCGATGGGAGTCTGTGCGTGCTACATTCTTCTCCCGAGATCTGTGTGAGCACATGCCTTGAAGTATATGGACTGCTGTCGTGTTTGCCAGGCCGTAGTGCCATATGCTGGTTGTACCTATTCTAAATTTGGGGATAATTGGAATTATGGTATTAAAACAGGCATGTTTTTAATTTCTGCTGCCAAAGGCTTCGGCTATGCGTAGTAAGTATTCCAAAACTTGATGCGGCTTACTAAACCTAGGTACAACTAATATGGCTACATTTTCAACTTTTCGATTTCTAACTGCTAATAGATTTGCTAAAGTATTTGGGCAGTATTTTTTCAGCAGAGGGTAGGATCAACAAGGAAATCAACACAAGGTGTCAGAAAGCATCTGCAGTGACTTATCAGCTGTCCCCCCTGCTTAAACACCCGAGCATTAGTTTGGCAACAAAGCAACAGCTGATAAACAGTATTTTTATGCCGACTCTGTACTACCAGTGCCAAACATGGCCTCTGTCAAGGGCGTGCAGAGCAGAATTTCGACTTGTGAAATGAAGTATTTGAGGAAAGTCATCGGTGTTACCAGAAGAGACAGGATGCGAAATGACGACATTCGAAGTATGGTCGGCACTACGGCTTATGTCGAATACATTTCCAGGCAGAAAATAAGTTAGTTTGGTTATCTCATGAGAATGCACCATCGTCTTCTTCCACTGATGGCTTACAATGCTGGTAGATCTGTCTACAGGGCAAAAGGGCAGCCGCGAGGTAGGTGGATAGATGACATTAGAGTGATTGTGCAACGACAAGGGCTCACATTGGCCGACGCAACGCACTTGATGCAGGATAGACGACTCAAGCTCCCCACGGCGCTAAACGGCATAAGTGGAAAGAAAACTAACTAACTAAATAACTAATAGATTGTTAACGTGCTAGACACTGAACACGGGCGTCCTATCTCACTATCCAGAGATAATGAGAATTTTTAACCAGAAGATCCACGTTAAAAAAATCCCGGTCTCCACTGCGTACATTGGTCCTGTCAATATTTCTCTATGCTTGTGAGACATGGACAGTTACAGCTGACCTTCAACGAAGGTTACAGGCCTTGGCGATGAGATGTTTCCGAAGACTTTTAAAGGTCACGTACAAAGATCGAGTTACAAATGAGGAAATACGAGATAGAATTACAACAGCAATAGGGCCTTTCGAAGACCGATTGGCAACTGTCAAAAGAAGGAAACTCGCTTGGTACGGTCACATATCGAGATCAAATGGTCTGGCAAATACAATCCTCCACGGAAAGGTCCAAGGCAGACGACGAAGAGGCAGGCCCAAAAGGAGGTGGGAGGACAACATAAAAGAATGGACCAATCTCCGACCAGAAGAGGCACAGGCAGTGGCTGCTGACAGAGAGGGGTTGTGAGGATGTCTTCATGTGTGCCCCAACGACCTCACCGGTTACGGGATGACCTGACCTGACCACTGTGATTCGAACCCCGAGGTCTCCACCACCCAAGGCGGACACCTTACCTTAAGACCACTGAACCCCCTTTGAGCATAAATGGTAATAATAAGAAGTGAAGGGCAGGAGGTAAGACTAATGTCAGGGTAAGGTGAAACATGCTGATCAGGACCCCGTCTAGCGTCTTTCTGAAAACAGGCTGTGTTACAGTAATCTGACCAACGAGTTAGGGATAGCAAATGTAAAACCAACAGGGGGTCGAAGATGCAGCACAGCAGTAGAGATGGTAGCAGCCAGCGTCTCATGTCCGTCTGCTCTCATTAGGGTCAGCAGACTACAACTGACCAAGACCCTATTCCGCCTCCCAGTGGCGGCCCTGGAAACAGGCTGCGTTAGTGTAGTCTGGCTAAGAGATTAGTGATCACAGTGTGAAGGGACCCAGTGGGGTGACCTAGTGGTCTCGAGGTAAGGTGTTCGCCTCGGGTGCTGGGGGTCTCGGGTTCAAATCACGGTAGAGATTGGGATTTTTTCGCGTGGATCATCCGGTAAATATTTCCTCTGTTCTCTGAGTAGTGAGATCAGACACCCGTGTGTAGTGGGGCGCACGTTAAAAATATCTTAGCAGTTGGAAATCGAAAAGAGTAGGCCTACCCGGCCGCTGCTCCGGCAAAATTCAAGTTAAAAATTTACTCAAATTAATTTAGGGATATTCACCTCACAGAGAATATGTCGCAAAATAAAAATGGGACTGTGTGGCTATAACTTCAGGTCTTGGTTATGTGGTTAGCGGTGCGGCTTAGATGGCGCCTGAAAGGCTGTGGGTCTACTTTGCTCTAATTTACGCTTCCACCTCCCCCATTCTAAAAAATAGGCGAACGTATATTCCAGAGGCTAACAGATGCTGGGATTGACCTGGCAAGTCACTAGTGCATTTTCACCTGACAATAAATATGAAACAAAACAGATCACACGTCATAAGTGGACTGAATATAGATGTAGAGAGTATCAGTTCAGTTCAGTTCATCCCGTAACCCATCAGGTCGTTGGGGCACACTTTAAGACACTCCCACAATCCAACGCCATTTCTCTGTCTGCCGCCGCCTGTCGTATCTCACCGGGACGAATGCTTGACCACTCAGTGATGTTGTCCACCCATCTCTTCATTATACGTCCTCCCCTTCTCTGTCCTGGTACGGAACCAAAGAGTATCGAGTTGGTAATTCCGTTGGACCTCGCGAAATGCCCGTACCATGACATCTTTCATCTTTTGATTGTTGTGAACAGATCTTCAAAAGGGCCAATAGTGTTTTCAACTCTCTGTCGTATTTCTATGTTCGTGACACAATCTTTATATGTAACATTTAGGAGTTGTCTATAGCACCTCATTTCCATTGCATGTATTCTGCCCTGGATATCTGCTGTAATGGTCCAGGTCTCGCAGGCATACATAAATATTCAGAGCACCAAAGAGCGCATTAGTCTAACTTTTATGCCGAGGGCGAGCCGCTTGTCTTGCCATATAGGTTAAGCTGAGAGAGTATATATATATATATGAAAAGCCGCAACATTGATAGGGGGATTCCTGAATTAAAGTTGTGAAGAGAGCCTTAGAAAAAGCGACTTCACTAGAGAAGAACAGACTTCGAGATGATTTAATTCAGGTTTATAGAATAATCAGCGGATAGGATAGATTAGACCTAAGTACAGTCACTTGTAGGAACAAGAGTGTGCAGATACAACTTAAAGAAAGGTTCAGATTAGATATTAGGTAATATTTTTGCACTCAGAGAGTGGTGAATGTTGGAATGCATTGTTACACGAAATAATGTGTGCAGGTTCAGTTAATGCATGCAAAATAGCTTGGATGCACATATTTACTTTTAAATCAAATTAAAAAGAACAAAATAGTAATATACACATTTTGCAAAGCCTTCTAGACCAGTATGAAGAAGTAGTCAAGTTCAGAAAGTGGCCAGGTACATGTGAGTCACGGTATGCCAGCTATGAAATTGAACAGTCCAAAACAAGACGTTCTTAAGGTAGAATAAACATTATTTTAAAATGCACACGTAAACAAATTCGATAAAATCAGAAGTAGTGGACCAATGACTACAACATAACTGCAGCAAACTGCGTAACGGCAACAAAGAGCACTTCAGGGACACATAAAACAAACAACAAACAGGAGGAAACACAAAGGTACAAGCCAAAAGAGACGCACTAAAACAATTGAGAAGTTACTGTCTCTCTTGGAGAGGCTTCAGTGCACATAACACCCATTATACCCTTTAATTATCTATTCAACCAACACATTTACGCGTTTGACAATACGGCTAATCCATCCTTTGTTCTTGAATATGTCTAACCACTCAAAGTGCATTTATATCAAAAAACGCCTTTTGAACCCCCACAAGACTGTACATAAAAGCTTTTATCAAAGTGTCACGTAATTGTGGCCAGCTTCAGAGTGGGTGGCATTCTTTAAATGGGGTTTAATGGATGTGCAAAGAAGGAGAGTTCGAAAGGTGGCCAGGAACGTTGTTAAAAAGAAGAGTTCTTGAAAGGAATGGCATTTTATCAACAATTTCTCTACTGGCTTGACTTCACATTATAATAGTCCATGCCTGCAGTGTTTGAGATACAATCGACAGAGGCGGAGCGAAGGAAACAAAAGTTAAAGTAATATTTATTTTATATCTGAGTCTGTCTTCAGGGAAAACAACCCCTTCTATGTTGGTAGGTATCGTCTTGACTTACTTATCGTCTTCTAGTTGGTCAGTTCTGGTTGTAAGGTTATCTGAGCAGACTGGTTGTAAGGTTGTCTGAGCAGACTGGTTGTAAGGTTGTCTGAGCAGACTGGTTGTAAGGTTGTCTTAGCAGACTGGTTGTAAGGTTGTCTGAGCAGACTGGTTGTAAGGTTGTCTTAGCAGACTGGTTGTAAGGTTGTCTGAGCAGACTGGTTGTAAGGTTGTCTTAGCAGACTGGTTGTAAGGTTGTCTGAGCAGACTGGTTGTAAGGTTGTCTTAGCAGACTGGTTGTAAGGTTGTCTGAGCAGACTGGTTGTAAGGTTGTCTGAGCAGACTGGTTGTAAGGTTGTCTGAGCAGACTGGTTGTAAGGTTGTCTGAGCAGACTGGTTGTAAGGTTGTCTGAGCAGACTGGTTGTAAGGTTGTCTGAGCAGACTGGTTGTAAGGTTGTCTTAGCAGACTGGTTGTAAGGTTGTCTGAGCAGACTGGTTGTAAGGTTGTCTTAGCAGACTGGTTGTAAGGTTGTCTGAGCAGACTGGTTGTAAGGTTGTCTTAGCAGACTGGTTGTAAGGTTGTCTGAGCAGACTGGTTGTAAGGTTGTCTTAGCAGACTGGTTGTAAGGTTGTCTGAGCAGACTGGTTGTAAGGTTGTCTGAGCAGACTGGTTGTAAGGTTGTCTGAGCAGACTGGTTGTAAGGTTGTCTGAGCAGACTGGTTGTAAGGTTGTCTGAGCAGACTGGTTGTAAGGTTGTCTGAGCATGTCTTTTCATTTGGCCCTATCATCTGGTTTGTCAGTCCTAAGATTGGTTGTAATGTCGGAGCATGCATCTGTCTCCATTACTATGACACCCCAAGATTTCCCTCCAAGCAAATGAACAGATGATAAATAATATCTTTAATCCCTGCCCTGTGTAATCAATGCCAGACATTGACATTGAATAGGGCCCAGGAACCAAAGTTAGCCACCGGCGAAATGATGTGTCTAATAAAGGTCACTAACAGCAACAGAAGAGACCGAATCACAAATATGAATATTCGAGAGAAGGTTGGAATATTTCCCTGCCTACAATACATCGATCAACAGAGAATGATTTGGGTAGACCACATTGTGAGAATACAACCATACTATATTGTTCATGCAACCTTCTACAAGAAAACATTAGGAAGAAGGGCTAGAGGTAGACCGAGAAACAGGTGGATAGACAGCGTGAACGAGACCTGCAGTAAAGTGGGGAAAAATGTTACTCGGCCCAAGAAAGAGTTGAAAGACAAATACATACCACGACACTGGGCTACAACTCGGTCGAAAGTGAGACGACACTGGGCTACAACCCGGTCGAAAGTGAGACGACACTGGGCTACAACCCGGTCGAAAGTGAAACGACACTGGACTACAACCTGATAGAAAGTGAAACGACACTGGGCTACAATTCGGCCGAAAGTGAAACGACAATGGGCTACAACCTGATAGAAAGTGAGACGACACTGGGCTACATCCTGATAGAAAGTGAGACGACACTGGGCTACAACCTGATAGAAAGTGAGATGACACTGGGCTACAACCTGATAGAAAGTGAGACGACACTGGGCTACAACCTGATAGAAAGTGAGACGACACTGGGCTACAACCTGATAGAAAGTGAGACGACACTGGGCTACAACCTGATAGAAAGTGAGACGACACTGGGCTACACCCTGATAGAAAGTGAGACGACACTGGGCTACAACCTGATAGAAAGTGAAACGACACTGGGCTACAACCTGATAGAAAGTGAGACGACACTGGGCTACTTCTTCTTCTTCTTCGTACGCTGTCAGACGTCAATCTGTATTTTTTCGAAAAAAGCAGTGGTCATCCTGAGGCTGTCGACACTGCCATAGAGCTTGTCTAGTGTTGCCACTGGTGATGGCCACATCTGCTCTCTCTGATCCCCGTATGTCGGGCAGTTTAGCAGCAAATGTTCAGCGGTCATTTTCCCGGTTCCACACGAGCATTCGTCAGTGCTACCTATCTTCAATTTGTTGAATAGGTGGTACATCAGTCTATTGTGGCCAGTGCGAAGTATGAAGACCACGACCTCCTCTCTTCTGTTCAACTGGTAATAGGCATCTTTTATTTTGTAACACTGGGCTACAACCTGATAGAAAGTGAGACGACACTGGGCTACAACCCGGTCGGAAGTGAGATGACACTGGGCTACAACCCGGCCGAAAGGGAGACGACACTGGTCTACAACCTGATAGAACGTGAGACGACACTGGGCTACAACCCGGTCGGAAGTAACATGACACTGGGCTATAACCCGGCGGAAAGGGAGATGACACTGAGCTACAAGCCGGTCGAAAGAGAGATGACACTAGGCTACAAACCGGTCTGAAATGAGATGACACTGGGATACAACCCCGTCGGAAGTGAGTCGACACTAGGCTACAATCTGGTAGAAAGTCAGATGTCACTGGACCACAATCAGGTAGAAAGTGAGATGACACAAGAAGAAACTAGTGGGTTTTATTTTCTTTGACATTCATAAGAATACATTTGTTAGCATGAGACAGACACTTCTGTCCAAGCAGATATCTCAGAAACCCAAAATTTAAATCATTAAATGCTATATGCTTTCATTTTTATTGTATAGAGTAGAAACCTGGGCCAAGACTCTGTGGTCACGTGGTAAGGTGTCCGCCTCGGGTGCCGGTTTCGAATCCCGGTGAAGACCAAGATTTTTTCACGTGGATCTTCGTAAAAATGTCCATCATCTCTGGATAGTGAGATTGGACTACCATGGTCAGTGTCAAGCACGTTACAAATTCCTTGGCAGTTGGAAATCTGCCCGGACAAAATTCAAATTCAAAATCTACCCAAGTTTGTTGTACCCTTCCCCATGTGGTTTGATAGAGCAGCTATAGAAGGCGCCTAACTGGCTACGGTCTACTCAGCTCTAGTGTTTGAGTCTATTGAGATGAGCTCACACATAAGTTAAACTACCCTCAAAGAAACTGGTTGTATACAGATTATGTAGAGTTTTCTAAACGAGTATAAATACGGAAAGACAATGGAGCAGAGAATTAAAGCCTTTGCAATACAGGTCTTCAGAAAACTTGGACGAGTTAATTTGGAAAGATGAAAAACAAATAGTGTGGTTCTGTAACAATTCTACTAACTAATGTTCGCTGGTTCGCTGCCCCTGATGCAAGAAGCCAGATCTGGTTCGTTGACCCTGATGCAAGAAGCCAGCTCTGGTTCGCTGACTCTGATACAAACATCCAGCTATGGTTGACTGACTCTGATACAAACATCCAGCTATGGTTGACTGACTCTGATACAAACATCCAGCTATGGTTGACTGACTCTGATACAAACATCCAGCTATGGTTGATTGACTCTGATATAAACATCCAGCTATGGTTGACTGACTCTGATATAAACATCCAGCTATGGTTGACTGATTCTGATACAAACATCCAGCTATGGTTGACTGACTCTGATGCAAACATCCATACATGAATCGCCAGCTGGTGTCTGCACATTCTCTGCTGCAACTTCTGCCGTTGTGATTTGAGGCGCGGTATGGATGGATTACTAATACTGTCATCAGCGTGTCTCCAATGAGGGTGGTATCGTTCCTGTTCAGCTACGAGAAAAACCTTTGACAAAATCGAGACAAATGTTGTGTACATGATCTCAGAAACCAGGGCATCTCTAAAACCTATATCAAACTGATTGAGGAAATCACCAAAGACTGCTATACAGCCGCCTCGCTGTACAACTGTCCAGTATCTGTTCCAATAGCAAGTGGAGTCGGACAGAGCGGCACCATCGACAGGGAGGCACTATCGACAGGGAGGCACCATCGACAGGGAGGCACCATCGACAGGGCGGCACCATGAACAGGGAGGCACCATAGACAGGGAGGCGCCATCGACAGGGAGGCACCATCGACAGAGAGGCACCATCGACAGGGAGGCACCATCGACAGGGCGGCACCATCGACAGGGAGGCACCATCGACAGGGAGGCACCATCGACAGAGAGGCACCATCGACAGGGAGGAACCATCGACAGGGCGGAACCATCGACAGGGCGGAACCATCGACAGGGAGGCACCATCGACAGGGCGGCATCATCTCCCCAAAACAATTTATACCGGCTGTCGAAGAGATTGTCATTGATATACATCGAATCAACAGAGTTGTAAATATAGATGGCGAGTGGTTCAACCATTTACATCGGATCAACAGAGCTGTAAATATAGATGGCGAGTGGTTCAGCCATTTACATCGGATCAACAGACCTGTAAATATAGATGGCGAGTGGTTCAGCCATTTACATCGGATCAACAGAGTTGTAAATATAGATGGCGAGTGGTTCAGCCATTTACGATTTGCATATGGCATTGTGCTGTCCATCAGTCATACAATTTAGGAAGGCCGACAATCCTTGAACGATCTAAATGGGGTCAGCAGAGTTGCTGGTCGGAAGATGAATAACGGTAAACCACAATCCTCCGGAAACCCTTACTGCGCAATGTAGGATATCAAGCTAGGACAGGAAACCACCTAGGATGTCATCTTCTATTTCTACCTAGGCCAAGAGGTAAATGCCAACCAGGGAACAGAAAATGGAATAAATAGACGACGAAATGCAACTTGATTTACCTTTAACTCCATTAAGCATGTAATCAAAGAGATGAAGATACCTCGGCAAAAGCACACACTTTCAATTTCATGAACAATCCAGCAATGATTGACAGATGTGAAGTGTGGAACTTACGCACAAAGATGCTGAGACGCTTAGAGTCGCTCAGAGAGGAAATGGAACGGCGCGTACTAAAAGATTTCGATACGGAATCTGATCTGGATCAGTGGCCACGCCCTGCAGGCGTCTATGAAAGTTGTGTTAGAGTGTGATTGTTGGACAGAGTGTGATTGTTGGACAGAGTGTGATTGTTGGACAGAGTGTGATTGTTGGACAGAGTGTGATTGTTGGACAGAGTGTGATTGTTGGACAGAGTGTGATTGTTGGACAGAGTGTGATTGTTGGACAGAGTGAAATGCAACAGAGTGGGAGGTAAGAAGAAGGTTGGAGTGAAGTCAGTGCAGGTAATCTGCTACTTACGCGACTTGAACAACTGCGAGAAATACAGGTGGTTTTCTTGGATTAAGTGTGAGATCAAGATGCTGAGCAGCTCATGAGCTGCAGCGGTTAGCGAGCCATAGCTGACTGCTATTGTCAGGGCCAGCGAGCCAGAGCTGAACAGCGCATGAGCTGCAGCGGTTAGCGACCCATAGTTGACTGCTAGCGTCAGGGCCAGCGAACCAGAGCTGAGCCGCATATGAGCTGCAGCGGTTAGCGACCCATAGCTCACTGCTAGCGTCATGGCCAGCGAACACGATCTGCTAAGCTCGTTTTGCACCTATCCCCGGTGATCCTGAATAACAAGCTGCAGCAGAGCAGACTGGAAAAGTTGAAGGAACAGAAGCGGAAAGGGAGCCCGGTACTCAAAAATGCCTGCTGAAGTCGGATGTGTTTGACCGAAAACTGCAAATATAGCAGTCAAACTGTAAACTACGACACAACGCCTTCCGTTCCCTGGACTACATTCGGCAACTTGCAAAGTCATTTTCAGGGCGTGGTAGCGGGCGATTGAGAACGAACGAAGAAGAAGTAGAAGAAAGAAAATCCGACGCAAAGAAATTCGACATCAAACTTTATCTCAGGAGGTTATCAAAGCAGTGATATCATACAAACATCGCTATGCTGAATATGTGGTCCGGATACCCAACTGATGAACACGCAGAACAACGTTTTGGTGGCCATTTGCCCACCTACGCGATGACGAGTTGGACTGACCAAAGATTTAGCCCCTCATTGGTACACCACAGCGAACGGATCGGAACACCTACAGAATATTGTTGGATTCCTCGCACACGACACATCTACCGGACTGACGCTGGCGATAATGGCATAATGTATGTCTCCAGTCTGGAAATATCATCGCCTACAGCAGTGCATTTTATGGGAATTCCTTTACTAAATTTAGAAGCATTGCTGTGTAAGTGTATCGTCATGTTATCACGGATTTATAAAAACAGCATATGAATTACGTCAGATTAGGCGGTGTAGAGATTATCATTAGCTCTTACTGTCTTGTCAGACGATAGTAAATGTGCTTTGAAAAGGTATGCAACTACAGTCCATGTCGGTAACGAATGTGACTCGTAAGACCAATCCGGGCAGAGAAGAGTCTTCCACAGTGGGTCCAAGAAAAGTCAGGACCGTTTGCGGCATCGCATGGTGTGGCGTGTCTTCTCAAACTCTGAGTCTTTAGCCTATCAGCAATCAGTATCTCCTTTGTCTGTATTCCATGTTTAATCCTGCCCCTCCATGTAACACGATCCATGGCGTCCTGTTCCCATTATTCCAAATCGATGCCTGCATCATTCATATCCCGCTTGCATACATCCTTGTACCGAAGTAGTGGCCGGCCCCGAGACCTTTTCCAGAATTGTAATTCCACATAGAGAAGATATTCTGTTATTCTGCAATCATCCATCCTCCTAATGTGTCCCAGCCAGCGGCGACTTCAAAGACTAAGAATGGACAAAATTGTGACAGTGCTTGTTCTCTCCAACACCTCTGCGTTGTTGATCTCTCTAGGTGTGGAGATGAAGAACAAACAAAATGTACATTTTTCCCCATTGCTGAAATAGTCGAGGAGTTTAAAGCTGAAGACTAAAGGCCGCTTCGTCAATGCTGTAACCCCCAACAGCAAAGCAATATATGTCTTGCCGGGGATTTGACCCGCTGCCCTCCTTGTCAGCAGGCAGGCATCGAAACCATTCGGCCACACGCTTATCTTGGGGGATTGCGAAAAAAGCAAATTCAGGTTTCAAGAAAATGAAACAAATTTTGCACAATAACTAACAGCGTTAGAATTAACGAAATTGTCTTTTTATGTTTGTGTTTTCTTTAGTATTATGGTCTGGGTTCAAGATTCTGAGCAGCGCATGAGATGAAGCGATAGCTGACTGCTAGCGTTTAGGGCCAGCGAACCAGAGCTGCTAAGACCCTTCTACTTCTCCACGCGATGATCCTGGATAACAGGATGCAACAGAGCAGACAGGCTAAGTAGAAGAGATCGAAAAGGGACGACAAACCTGATTTTTTTTTAAATGGTTGCTGAAGTCGGATGTGTTGGACCGAAAGGTGCAAACATCGCAGTCAAGCTGTAAACTATGTTACAACGCATTCCGTTCTCGGGACAACATCCTGTTACTTGCAAAGCATTTTTAGGGCTTGGTAGCGGAAAATTGAGAACGAAGTGCCATCTCTCATTGCTGAAAGTGCCTTCTCTCATTGGTGAAAGTGCCGAATTTCATTGCTGAAAGTGCCCTCTCTCATTGCTGAAAGTGTCGAATCTCATTGCTCAAAGTGCCCTCTCTCATTGCTGAAAGTACCGCACCCAATTACTGACAATGCCCTCTCTCATTACTGAAAGTACCACACCCAATTACTGACAATGCCCTCTCTCATTACTGAAAGTACCGCACCCAATTACTGACAATGCCCTGTCTCATTACTGAAAGTGTCCCTTTCACTGCTGAAAGTATCTCCATTCATTGTTGAAGGGGCCGACGACAATGCACGAACCTCGATTCCTTCGCGGCTGCTCCAAAATTGTCTTTTGGCTTCATAAATTACCTGTTTATAGCGTGATCAACTAGTAGAACCAATCATACCCTAAAAAACAACAACACATGTCTGTTCTATCAAATCGAACAAAACAAGATTAAAATCTGGCTCATTGGGATTCTATACTAAAATCACAATCTCTAGGCCACCATTTGCCTTACGGAACATGAAAGTCGTGTAATAGACTCCGAACTGGTGTATCACAATGCAGGAAGAACTTGAAAAGATGTGGATACTGAGACTATGAGATAAGTAGCGAAGCGTTAGATATATAAGATAGGATGAGCTATCCCAAACTGTTTTAAAGAGTTAGGAAAGACAGCCCTTTACACCTAAAAAATGTGAAATAAAATTTGAAATTGAAATTGTGATGGTCAATATTTTTTTAAGCGTATGGACTTGTTAGCAAACGCGCGAAGCTGAAAAGTGAATTTGTCATTTATTATTGGAAAAATAAGTTGATTGCGTCCAGCGTAACAGCGTTGGAATAAAATCAATTGGTAATTGGGATACGGTCATTAAAGCGCTAATTGTTTTAACAGCCAACTATCCACAAATTAGGCCGGACTTCCCTGACCGATGATGTATATTTAAAAAAAAAATGAAACAAAGACGTTTAGAACTGATTTACCAGAAAACGTAGACAACTGTGAAGAACATAAAGGGTTTCAACTACCACAGTCAGCGCAAACACGAAACTGGTTGATACAGTAATCAGTGACGCGCGTCCGATAGTATCATGGTGCCTTAAATTCATCCACCCCTGGATGAAATATATCCCATAATTGTCATAGCACTAACTCAGATCCGGAGAAGAGTCGCAAGAGAAATTGTACGAGAAAAACAAAGACAGGACCCAAGACATGCAATGTTTGGACATCAGGTACAAAGCACAAGACTCAAATCCAGTCATAGTTTTATAAAATCAACAACGCTGATACATACAAACCTTAAGAGTCGACTAATCTAGAGATAGCACGAATTGATCCAGGCACCAGAGTTGGCACTTTGGGAGGAACTTTTCCCCAGACATCATCTACCATTCACAGCATGGAACCCGCTGAACAGACTCAAAATTGGTGTATCACAGTACAAGAGGAATATGAAACAATGGCGATACACATGTTATTGTGGCGCAATACAGAACCCAGACCACCTGATGATCTGTCTCATCCTCTAGAAAACATGCATCAGGTGCGCCAAATACTGGATGCATACTGTATGACGCGGTACTTGGACACGGAAATATGAAAGTAGAAGTACAAAGACGAAATACTTTTTAACATTTGTTCGACATCGTCAAGTTTGCCTGCTAATGTTTATGACTCCGCTTACCCTAAAATTATCATAATTGAATGAGACAAGTGACTGTGGAGCAGCACAAGACCCAAACCACCTAATGATCTGCCAAAACCGTCTGGAAACATGAAATATGGATGACATGTTGATGGGGAATGACAAGGGAATCGAAGGAATTGAACATGAAAAACAAGATGTCTGACATAGAAGAAGTAAGTCCTGGTGTCTAGGACAGGGGAAGTAAGTCCTGGTGTCTAGGACTGGGGAAGTAAGTCGTGGTGTCAAGGACAGGGGAAGTAAGTCCTGGAATCAAGGACAGGGGAAGTAAGCCGTGGTGTTCAGGACAGGGGAAGTAAGTTGTGGTGTCCAGGACAGGATAGGGGAAGTAAGTCGTGGTGTCCAGGACAGGGGAAGTAAGTCGTGGTGATCAGGTCAGGGGAAGTAAGTCGTGGTGTCAAGGTCAGGGGAAGTAAGTCGTGGTGTTCAGGTCAGTGGAAGTAAGTCGTGGTGTCCAGTACAGGAGAGGTAAGTCCTAGTGGTCAGATCAGGGGAAGTAAGTCGTGGTGTTCAGATCAGGGGAAGTAAGTTGTGGTGTCTAGGATAAGGGAAGTAAGTCGTGATGTCTAGGAATGGGGAAATAAGTCGAGGTGTCCAGAAAAGGGGAAGAAAGTTGTGGTGTCTAGGACAGGGCAAGTAAGTCGTGGTGCCAAGGAAAGGGAAAGTAAGGTTGGACAGGGGAAGTAAATCGTGGTGTCCAGGACAGGGGAAGTAAGTAAACTACACAACGTCAGACTACATAGAGAGCATTTTTGTTTCCCCATTACTCTGTTTTGTCCTTTAAGATGCTTTCCTGTCTTCCACTGTACGTTACAATCTTCATATTAATCTTTTATAACCCTGTCTTGCATTATCTTCCACTATATGTCTGTCTCACAAAATACGTATATGTATTCCACTCTACTTTACTGTCGTTCACTATACGTTCTTGTATTCCAATATACATTCATGGACTCGGCTATACTTTGCTATCTTCTACTATTCCTTCCAGTCCTCCCCAATATTTTCGGTCTTACGCTAAAACTTCCCATTTTACACTCTCTCTATGGCTTCTACAGCTGTTCTATCCCGTCTCCCACTCATGTATGCCGTCTTTCATACTGCTCTCCCGTCTCCCACTAATCTATCCCAACGCCCACTTTTCTGTCCCATTTCCCACTCTTCTATCCCACCTCCTACTATCCAATCCTGACTCCCACTAATGTATCCCGCCTCCCACTCTCTATTCCCGACTCCCATTCATGTATCCCGTCTCCCACTCAAGTATCCCGTCCCCCACTCATGTATCGTGACTCCCACTCCCTATTCCCGTCTCCCACTCATGTATCCCGTCTCCCACTCATGTATCGCCCCTCCCACTCCCTATTCCCGCCTCCCACTATTGTATCCCGCCTCCCACTGTCTATTCCGCCTCCCACATATGTATCCCGCCTCCCACTCATCTATCTCTCTTCCCACTCTCTATTCCCGCCTCCCACTCATATATCCCACCTCCCACTCATCTATCTCTATTCCCACTCTCTATTCCCGCCTCCCACTCATGTATCCCGCCTCCCACTCATCTATCTCTCTTCCCACTCTCTATTCCCGCCTCCAACTCATGTATCCCGTCTCCAACTCTCCATTCCAGTCTCGCACTCATGTATTCCATCTCCCACTCATGTATCACGTCTCCCACTCATGTATCACGTCTCTCACTCATGTATCCCGTCCTGCCACTCATGTATTCCGTCTCCCACTCATGTATTCCGTCTCACACTCATGTATCCGGTCTCCCACTCATGTATCCCGCCTCCCACACTTCTATTCCGCCTCCCACTTTCTATTCCTGCCCCCACTCTCTATTCCCGCCTCCCACTCATGTATCTCGCCTCCCACACTTCTATTCCGCCTCCCACTTTCTATTCCTGCCCCCACTCTCTATTCCCGCCTCCCACTCATGTATCTCGCCTCCCACACTTCTATTCCGCCTCCCACTCTCTATTCTCGCCTCCCACTCTCTATTCCTGCCCCCACTCTCTATTCAGCCTCCCACTCTCTATTCCCGCCTCCCACTCTCTATTCCTGCCTCCACTCTCTATTCAGCCTCCCACTCTCTATTCCCGCCTCCCACTCTCTATTCCTGCCCCCACTCTCTATTCCGCCTCCCACTCTCTATTCCTGCCCTCACTCTCTATTCAGCCTCCCACTCTCTATTCCCGCCTCCCACTCTCTATTCCTGCCCCCACTCTCTATTCCCGCCTCCCACTCTCTATTCCTGCCCTCACTCTCTATTCCTGCCCCCACTCTCTATTCTTGCCCCCACTCTCTATTCCTGCCGCCACTCTCTATTCCACCTCCCACTCTCTATTCCTGCCCCCACTCTATATTCTGCCTCCCACTCTTCTATACCGTCTCCCACACTTCTATACCACCTCCCACTCTTCCATCCCGTTTCCGACTCTTAGACAAAGTTGCATTAATTCAACCAGTTACCCGCACATTTATACAATATTTAATTTATCTATTCAGTCTCACACATATCTATCAAAAGACCCACTAATCTGTCAATACTCCAATCTATCTATCCAATCTCCCATCCATCTATATAATCTCCCAACCCATCTGTCCAATCTGGAACCTATCTATCCAATATCACACATACTCAACCAATTTCCCCCCAAAACATCCAAACTCCCATCCACTTATCCAATCTTGCACAAACCCATCTAATTTCCCACCCATATATTCAAACTCCATCGATCCAAACTCCCGGTCACCTATCCAGTCCTTCACCCGTCTATCCAATCCCACTACCCACCTACCCAATCTCCCACCCACCTATCGAATCCCCCCTCACCTACCCAATCCCCTACTGACCTATCCAATCTCCCAATGACCTACCTAATCTCCAACCCACCTACCCAATCCCCTACTCACCTATCCAATCTCCCAATGACCTACCCAATCTCCAACCCACCTACCCAATTCCCCACCCACCTATCCAATCTCCCACAAATTAATCCAGCCTCTCACTCGTCTCCCACAATACTCATATCCATCCTCGCCCTCCCCTACCTTTCACTCCTCCACCATCCTCACTTGCCCCAGAGAAAGCCGACTAGAAGTACATTAAACCTAAAACCATTAAACATGTCCCCACTTATCGTCTGTTTCTCCACCGCCACATCATCTCCACACGCCTCATCTATTACCAGACTATCTTATTCTTTCTAGAGAACAAAAATTGTTTGATTACAGTGCTTTGTAATCGATTCTTAGAAATTACCTTGCTTGCTTTTTTTTATCAAAACTGTCCCGTTATTATTTTTCCGTAATTCAGAGGCGAATTACAGTCGTTAAATGGTCGTCAATTCTGTTTTCTTTCTTTAAGCTGTGTCAAAAACTCGTTTTCACACACACCACGAAAAGACATTGAAAGCTAATCTTTGTGTTTGGATGGATGTAACATTTTCTATTCATCTCGCTTTCTTTTTTTCTCTCTCTCTCTCTCTCTCTCTCTCTCTCTCTCTCTCTCTCTCTCTCTCTTCTCTCTCTCTCTCTCCCTCTCTCTCTCTCTCTGTGTTTGTATGAATGTATCATTTTATGTCCAATCTCCCTCTCCTTGCGTTTGCAGGAATCTATCATTTTATGTCCAAAATCCCTGTCTATGTTTGCATGAATCTATCACTTTATGTTCAAAATTCCTCTCTATGTTTGCATGAATCTATCATTTTATGTCCAAAATTCCTGTTTATGGTTGCTTGAATGTATCATTTTTGTGTCAAAAATTCCTGTCTATGTTTTCGTGAATGTATCATTTTATGTCCAAAATTCTTTTCTATGTTTGTGTGAATGTATCATTTTATGCCCATCTCTGTGACTTTAGTTCTCTCTCTTTCTGTTTGTATGCACGTATCTCTGTCTGTCCATCTCACTCTTTGGGGCTTTGTGAGTGCATCACTCTCTCTCTCTCTCCCTATTTCTCTCTCCTTATCTGAATCTCTATGAATGTATTACTTTCTGTCCATCCCCCTCACTACGAATGTATTACTTTCTGTCCATCTCCCTATGAATGAATCCTTTCTTTGTTTGCCTATCTTTTCCATCCTCTATGCTTCTGTGTAAATGCATCATACCCATCACATACACTTTATATTTAACTCCTGAGAGGAGCCCATTCATCATCAACATGTCCTCGCTAGCAACCATGTTGTGCCATTTCAAGTCCAATATCCTGCTTGTACAAGCAACAAACTGCCACAGTCAGATCATGACAGATTTGTTTTCCCAAGTATTGAAGTAAAAATAGGGGAGAGAAACATGGATGTGATTCATGATCTTGTTGTTATATTATCTACACGGAAGAAATATTCAAGAAGATATAGGGGATGTCATTGGAGGAGTGACAATGAATAACCTTAGATATACCGGGGATACAGTTTTTAACTCAAAAAGTGAGCAAGAATTACAGTAGCTTGTGAAAACACTATACACAATACTTTAAGCATTTTGATTAGACATTAACATAAAGAAAACAACGATTATTATACTTATGAAAATTAACAAGAAACCATGTATGCAGATAAAAGTCAAAGATCAACTACTTGAACAGGTACAGAGTTTCTCCTATCAAGGTCATATAATAACGGATGAAGGCAGGTGTGAAGAAGAAATCAGAAAGAGAATAGGTATGGCCAAGATGGTATTCAGCTACATGCGACACATACTGACACCCAAACAGATAAATCAGGATTTGAAAATGAGAATTGTCAGGTGTTATGTATACTCGTCACTACTTTATGGCGCAGAAACATGGACAATGAATAACAAGTTGGAAAAGAGTATTGAAGCCTTCGAAATGTGGGTATATAGAAGATCGGGTCACATTTCTTGGAAAGAAGAGAAAACAAATTTGGAGGGATTGGAAAAGTTGGGGGTGAAAGAATAATTAATAACCGAAATCACAGTTGCACATTTAAAATATTTTGGTCATGTACCATCGTATATTTTGGTTATGTAACAACAGATATTTTGGTCAGATAACATCAGATATTTTGGTCATGTAATATTATATATTTTGGTCATGTAACATTATATATTTTGGTTATGTAACAACAGATATTTTGGTCAGATAACATCAGATATTTTGGTCATGTAATATTATATATTTTGGTCATGTAACATTATATATTTTGGTTATGTAACAACAGATATTTTGGTCAGATAACTTCAGATATTTTGGTCATGTAACATTATATATTTTGGTTATGTAACAACAGATATTTTGGTCAGATAACTTCAGATATTTTGGTCATGTAATATTATATATTTTGGTCATGTAACATTATATAGTTTGGTCATGTAACAACATTTATTGTGGTCATGTAATGAAATATATTTTGGTCATGTAACATTAGATATTTTGGTCATGTAACATGATATATTTTGGTCATGTAACATTATATAGTTTTGTCATGTAACAACATATATTGTGGTCACGTAATAAAATATATTTTGGTCATGTAACATTAAATATTTTGGTCATGTAACAACATATATTGTGGTCATATAATAAAATATAATTTGGTAATGTAACAAGATATACTTTGGTCGAGGTAACATCAGATATTGTGGTCGTGTAACAAGACATACCTCATACTAGCGGGTAGGGTGGAAGGCATTCGTTTAAAAAGCAGAGAAGGTTATCAGTCAGGAGATGGACATGAAAAAAAAGCTAGTCAGGCTGCATCATTAAGACAAGCGAGTACTTTGAGGATCTATTGCAATCGGTCACCGATACGGAGATCGCACTTGAAATATTTGAGATGAAGATACTAATTAGTGCACGAGATGAAGCCATCAGAGACCGAAACCTGACTGCTAGCGTCAGGGCCAGCGACTAAGAGCTGCCAACACCCTTCTACACCTCCTAAGGGTGAGCCTGGATAACAAGCTGCAGCAGAGCAGACTGGCTAATGAGAAGGGATCGAAGAGGAAGGCTAACACATTACCCACAAATGCCATGGTGAAGTCGGATGTGTCGGACCAAAATGTGCAAATATCGCAGTCAAGCTGAAAATTACGACATAACGCATCCTGCATTCTATTCTATAAATGAGCATATGAAACTCGGCTTCCGTGTGGGCGACCAGGCTTGCATCGTCTGCGAAGAGCATATTCAAAATGACAGTCTGCCTTTTCTAAGTTTTTGCAGGCAGTTTTGTCAGATTGTAAAGACACTGAGATCAAGATACTGGACAGCGCATGAGCTGCAGGGGTCAGCGACCCATAGCCGACTGCTAGCGTCAGGGCCAGCGAACCAGAGCTACCAAGACCCTTCTACACCTCCACGCGGTGATCCTGGATAACAGGCTGCAGCAGGGCAAACTGGATAAGGAGAATGGATAGAAGGGGGAATGCTAACACGGTACTCAAAAATGCTTGCTGAAGTTGGATGTGTTGGACCGAAAGGTGCAAATATCCCAGTCAAGCTGTAAACTACGAGACAACGCATTCCGTTCTCTAGACTACATTCGGGAGAATGAGAACGAACAAAGCCAAGCCAATAGACACCCATCTGACCTAATATACACGAAGCCCCCGTTCCTAAGCAGTACCAAATGCGCGTTTGAGCACTATGGCAAAGAAAATACCCAGAAATCTCTTTTCGGCATTCTGTCAGTGCATTTGTATACGATATTTACTGCTAACACCATTCTGTAAAATTACATTTGAAAACTTTTCTTTTCAAAATCATCATACCAACTCCAAGAAAATGTATGTTCATCCTGGCAGCCACTGCCGTCAGCAATGAAGAGTTAAAGACTACATTTCCCTATTCCCCAGGTTCTGAAAAAAACAAACCATACTTGCAATATTTATCCACAATGTTCTTGTGGGCGTGTCATTTCTTCACTTATGTTGATTTTTTAGTTGAAATTCCGTAAATGGGAGAAAATACAACTGGTCGATACTTCTATATTCCCAAACTCCCTGCGCTAGCAACATTTGCTTAAGGACAGATACAATTAAAGAATATTATAAACACAGAACAACAAAGACATTCACGTTGTGCCTTCTTTCATTTAAAAACATTAAACACTCTAATGATTTCTTACAAAGCCGGGGTTTTCTTCATACAATCTCCGACGTGCATCTTGAATATTACAAAACATTATTTTCTGAAAGGGACAGTCAATATGTAATTGGCAAGCAGACTTGCCGGTTCTTTAGTCGAGAGGAAAAAAATGGATGTCGCTTAAAATTTTTTTTTATTGTTATTGCTTTCTGTTGCTTGCGGCTTTTACAAATTGGAAAATGAGGCATAACAGTGCAGGAATCATACATTATTTACGTGGCGAGCACTAAGAGGGCGTGTTTGTTGCTTGCTGGAGTCAGGTAAACGGTAGATTTGATTATGTGTGTGCTATGTTGTGTTGCGTTTATCTGTTGCAGCAGCGAGAAGTAAAGCGACGCTGTGGTAGTATCGGGTCTTTGAACGTGTTTGTCTGTCTGTCTGTATGTCTGTGTGTCTGCCAACCAATCCGTTCGTCTGTATTTCTGTCTGTGTGCCTGCCCATTTGTCTATCCGCCTGTCTGTCTGTCTACCAATCTGTTTCAATATGTTTATATCCCCTCTACATTAAGACACCTGTACCCAGTACTCCAATCTAGGTCTGACCAATGCTTTTTACAGTTTCACTATCCCTCTCTCTCTTCTGTCTTAAATATTGATTTGTTTCGCACCTAACATTCCATTAAATTGTTTTACTGCTACCTGGACTTGCTCACTCACCTTACCTGTATGATCCATTACAGCATCTAGGCCCTTTTTCTTTTCTATCTTATTAATAATATTCTCTACCATTCTGCTATTTTATTCTATAGTGCATCTGCTCATGTGGGCGACTGTACATTTATCTATATTAAATTCCACCTACCTGATCACAGACCATTCTTGATTTTTATCTAAATACGAGCTCAGTATAATTCTCTGATTTAGATGAGACACTTCTGCAAAGATATTTTATCACTCGCACATTTTGCAATCATAAATCCGATATAATTTTCCAAATCATATAAATTTGTATATTTAAAAGCGAGCCTTGTGGCGCTCACCTTTTTACCTCGCCCCACTCTCAGTATTCATTTTTTTTGTCCACTCTCTGTGACACACCAGTGGACTGCGGCAATTTCTTAAAGGGTACAGGAAGAAATCATGTGGCCAACGGCGTTATCTGAGTTTTTTCACACACAAACACTCCCAAATTATAGGCCAAACATTGATTTTACATCCAAAATGTGTTGTTTATTCTACAATTATGAAGCATAACGCACATGACATTATTCTGGTCATCCTGTCTGGCAACTCATCATGATCGTGACGTATTGATGAAATGGCAGGTTATGTGTAAAAACAACTGACTGCAAAACTTCGAATTCTGAACTTCATCTAAAAAAATCTATGAATCACTTGTATATGATAATGAAGTCCTTCTGATGGCAGTTGGTTGGTTTTTGAACGGGGATCAACTTTGATCAAATGAAAAAAGACATCGTAACAGCAGAAATAAAATGCATGAGAAGAATATGGGTGGAACAAGTAGAGATATGATAAGACACGAAGATATTAGGATACTTGTTTTAACTTCTTCTTCTTCTCCAACTTCTTCTTCGTTCATCCTCAGACCAAGGTCTCGGTTTCCCCTGAAAAGGGCACCGTTGTTTGTAAGGCTGTTTTTATCCCAATTCAGTGGAACAGGATGTCAGAACCCTGAGCATATTCTACAGAAATGTCCAATCTATAGGGGAATGAGATGCCAGACCTGGCCAGAGGGTGCGGAGCTGAGACAAAAGCTGTGGGGCAGCCGCTCCGACCTGGTGAAGACTACAGACTTCATCATGGCGACTGGCCTGCAGATATAGCATGACCAAACGCTGTGGGGCAGCCGCTCCGACCTGGTGAAGACTACAGACTTCATCATGGCGACTGGCCTGCAGATATAGCATGACCAAAAGCTGTGGGGCAGCCGCTCGGACCTGGTGAAGACTACAGACTTCATCATGGCAACTGGCCTGCAGATATAGCATGACCAAAAGCTGTGGGGCAGCCGCTCCGACCTGGTGAAGACTACAGACTTCATCATGGCGACTGGCCTGCAGATAAAGCATGACTAAAAGATCCTGAACGCAAAGAAGAAGAAGAAGCTTTTATCTCATATCCGGCTCGCGAGACCAGTATTGTTCTCTCTGATCCTCACACCTTCACGATGTTTAAAGAAGGACGTGAGTTAATGAAAGATCTTCCGAGACCAGGTCAGGCGCATATTGTTGCGTTAACTCACGTCCAGACCAGGTCAGGCGCATATTGTTGTGTTAACTCACGTCCGAGACCAGGTCAGGCGCATATTGTTGCGTTAACTTCCGAGACCAGGTCAGGCGCATATTGTTGTGTTAACTCACGTCCGAGACCAGGTCAGGCGCATATTGTTGTGTTAATTGCCGAGACCAGGTCAGGCGCATATTGTTGTGTTAACTTCCGAGACCAGGTCAGGCGCATATTGTTGCGTTAACTTCCGAGACCAGGTCAGGCGCATATTGTTGCGTTAACTTCCGAGACCAGGTCAGGCGCATATTGTTGTGTTAACTTCCGAGACCAGGTCAGGCGCATATTGTTGTGTTAACTTCCGAGACCAGGTCAGGCGCATATTGTTGCGTTAACTTCCGAGACCAGGTCAGGCGCATATTGTTGCGTTAACTTCCGAGACCAGGTCAGGCGCATATTGTTGTGTTAACTCACGTCCGAGACCAGGTCAGGCGCATATTGTTGCGTTAACTTCCGAGACCAGGTCAGGCGCATATTGTTGCGTTAACTCACGTCCGAGACCAGGTCAGGCGCATATTGTTGCGTTAACTTCCGAGACCAAGTCAGGCGCATATTGTTTCGTTAACTCACGTCCGAGACCAGGTCAGGCGCATATTGTTGCGTTAACTTCCGAGACCAGATCAGGCGCATATTGTTGCGTTAACTCACGTCCGAGACCAGGTCAGGCGCATATTGTGGCGTTAACTTCCGAGACCAGGTCAGGCGCATATTGTTGTGTTAACTTCCGAGACCAGGTCAGGCGCATATTGTTGTGTTAACTCACGTCCGAGACCAGGTCAGGCGCATATTGTTGTGTTAACTCACGTCCGAGACCAGGTCAGGCGCATATTGTTGTGTTAACTCACGTCCGAGACCAGGTCAGGCGCATATTGTTGCGTTAACTTCCGAGACCAGGTCAGGCGCATATTGTTGTATTAATTGCCGAGACCAGGTCAGGCGCATATTGTTGCGTTAACTTCCGAGACCAGGTCAGGCGCATATTGTTGTGTTAACTCACGTCCTTGTTTAAACATCCTTTTCCAGTTCTTCACTGTTTTCTTCCACACACTTTTGTCACCATACACTGCCTGCATTCTGCGATGAATGTCAACTGGTCGACATCCTTCACATGTTAGAAACCGAATCACCGGTCACTGATTAACTCTGGACGGATTCCGTATCACACGCGCCATGTTTTTAACGGTCTGCTGAGGAAACTATAATAGTGACATTTTGCAAACTTGACGGTTGTTATGTTCTGTTTACACCTGAAGTGACGTCATAACATGCCCATCGTACGTACGTTCACTTGTTGCAGTTTGGTCCGGTTTCATTTGAACACGCCTCGCAGTAGGAAAACTAAACTCAGGCTACATTATAGTAGTGTCTAATGGTTACTTCTATATGGTTGGGAATGATGGGAGATGACAACGAGCGGTAACCAAAGATTTAAACCTTTCATCAAACATGCCTTCGCACAATAATTTGTGTTTCGGCAAGAGAAACAGAAAATAACAAACTCTTACAGACACCAACCAAGAAGATAGTTGGTTCGTTTTCTTTCCACTTATGTCTTTGAGCGTCGTGGTGAGCTTACGTCGTCTGTCCTATATAAGAACAACACAGAAAACCATACAAATGAAGTCTTACAGTGGATTCCGGCAAACTCCCTCAAATCGTGAAGGCGAATGAGCCGGATAAAGCGAGAATTGGCGACACGCAGACTCGCCATCCACATAGTTATACAGGGGCAAAGACACTAGCAAACAATCTACAAGGACAGACTGGAGAGAATAGCACAAAGAGTACAAGCCAGAAAATGACAGCAAAGACAAACTTACCAGAGATGGGCAGACAAAGATCTTCAGACTCAGAACAGGACAATGCCCACCAAAATGACAGCAAAGACAAACTTACCAGAGATGGGCAGACAAAGATCTTCAGACTCAGAACAGGACAATGCCCACCAAAATGACAGCAAAGACAAACTTACCAGAGATGGGCAGACAAAGATCTTCAGACTCAGAACAGGACAATGCCCACCAAAATGACAGCAAAGACAAACTTACCAGAGATGGGCAGACAAAGATCTTCAGGCTCAGAACGGGACAATGCCCACCAAAATGACAGCAAAGATAAACTTACCAGAGATGGGCAGACAAAGATCTTCAGACTCAGAAAGGGACAATGCCCATCAAAATGACAGCAAAGACAGACTTACCAGAGATGGGCAGACAAAGATCTTCAGACTCAGAAAGGGACAATGCCCACCAAAATGACAGCAAAGACAGACTTACCAGAGATGGACAGACAAAGATCTTCAGACTCAGAGCGGAACAACTCCTACCTCCACAGAAAGGGCCTTAGAGACAGCACCACATGAGATTGTGTAGCACCCATTCAAACACCAGAATATTTTCAGCAGAACTGCCCTACTTATACAGACCATAGAGACAGTCTGGCCTGGGGAAGCGACCATGCTCGTAACGCTGTGGAAGATCTGCAAAAACCTGTAAAGCAAAGTCTCCTTGGTGAACCTCACCTAACTAAAAACACATCATCAGTTGATCTACGAAGAAAAAGAAGAATACGCACAAGTTTCTGTGGATGCAGGAAACAAACACTCAAACCATTCTGCAACTCAAATTATAGTGTACGATAAATAAACTCGAAGTATAACACAGGATTGTGTTTTTATTTTGTTTATACACTTTATTCTCAAAGATGAAACAGACAATTATAACATTTGTTATTGTTCGTGGCTGTTGTAATTCCGCAGTTGATATAATTTGTAAATAATAACAACCTTAACCTAACCTGACCTAGAAACAAGTAGAACAAATCCAGACCAGAGTTCAATCCAGCAAGTGAAAATAAATTGATGTTCCATCCAGAAACAGCTCAATATAAATTCAACTGAAGCGATGACGTGGTTGAAGATTAGTCGTCGGAGGTTTGAGTTCGAAACCTGTTATTGTTTAATTTTATCATAACTGTAATTGACGTCTGCTCCTCTGGTTTCTAAATATACCCAGATAATGATGTGGTGGGTGAAGCTGGAAGCGTTTTATGTTACTAAGTATGGATCAAAAGGTCGTGGGTTTTCCCAAAGGCTATGTTTAGTAAGCTATCTGAGATTGATAATTGAATAACTGATATGTCAATATACTGCAAAATTATGTTGTTATTTTATATTGAAAATAACATCACTGCGTCGCGGCTAGAAACATAGGTGCATAGTTTGTTTTGACAGGTGGTTAGGGATATGGGTGGTTGCAAGGTTGTCTGATGAGCATGTCTCTCCATTTGACTCTATCCTCTGATTGGTCAGTCCGTCCTAAGACTAGTTGTATTGTTGTTTGATGAGCATGTCTCTCCATGTAATCTATTCACCGGCGGGTCAGTCCTAAGACTGGTTGTAAGCTTGTCGGAGGAGCATGTCTCTCCATTTGTCTCTATCCTCTGCAGTTAACCTCAACGAGGAATAGGTTCATACCCTTATGTCTCTGCATGCCTGAGATGTAAAGATGAGGCTTGGTCGTTCATCTTCTCTCTTTTCTCCTGAATATGCCTTCCAGTATATTCTTTAGCAAATAGTCATGTCAAATAGTGTGTCTCATCGAAGCTGAAGATGCAACAATGACTGAACTGACAATAACCAGCGATGTGTAGTCAGTAGTGAAGAGTAAGAATAGACAGGATAGGCTAAGATATTCCAAACAGTTTTAAAGAATTACAAAAGACAACCCTTTATATAAAACAGAATAAGAAATTGAAATTGTAAAGGTCGTTTTTAAAAAAATCGTTGGGGTGTTTTAGCAAACGCGTGAAGCGGAAAAGTGAATTAGAATTATTGGAAGTGGAGGAATATTAACGTCTAGTCAGGCACAACATACTGATCAGACATGTTAGTCAGGAACAGGAACAACATACTGATCAAACATGTTAGTCAGGGTCAGGCACAACATACTGTTGAGACATGTTAGTCAGGGTTAGGCACAGCATACTGTTCAGACATGTTAGTCAGGGTCAGGCACAACATACTGATCAGACATGTTAGTCAGGGCTAGGCTCAACATACTGATCAGACATGTTAGGGCCAGGCACAACATACTGATCAGACATGTTAGTCAGGGTTAGATGAAACATACTGATCGAACAAGTTAGTCAAGGTCAGGTGAAACATACTGATCAGACATGTTAGTCAGGGTCAGGTCCAACATACTAGTGAGACATGTTAGTCAGGGTCAGGTCCAACATACTGGTCAGACATGTTAGTCAGGGTCAGGCACAACATAATGATCAGACATGTTAGTCAGGATAAGGCACAATATACTGATCAGACATGTTAGTTAGGGTCAGGCACAACATACTGATCAGACCTGTTAGTCAGGGTCAGGAAAAATATACTGATCAGACATGTTAGTCAGGGTCAGGCACAACATATATATCAGACATGTAAGTCAGGGTCAGGTCCAACATACTGGTCAGACATGTTAGTCAGGGTTAGGCAAAACATAATGGCCAAAACCCTCATTTCGACTTCTACGTAGTCCTCACTGGAAACGAGCTGTTTTCTTGACATTCTGGCTAACGAGGGTTGGGATCAACGTGATTCTCTCAGTAGTGAGCGACACGTAGATGAGTATATCACAACCACCCTGAGGACTCCGGTCAACCTTTACGCTCGGGATGTAAGGAAAGTTACGAAAACCCGCCACTTAACGTCGTTTTTAGGGCGCACAACAGAGTAATCCTACTCATTATGTGGATGCAACAACAAAAACAACGGCTAATAGAAAGTTTAGCTGGTTGCATCCAGCCTAACACAGTGTGGGAATCAGGTTAACTGGTAACTAGAAGACGGTCATTACGGCGCTACTTTTTCCTCACATCCAACTAGCCCTAAAACTCGGCCAGCCTTGCCTGACTGAGAGTGTAACGTTCCAAACTCTCAAAGTGTTTCCAATATTATTTAATTGCAGCTTTGTTTAGTTTTGTGATTGCCATTTCATCACGCGATAAAGGAGAATGGGTTATATTTTTTTCTTTCCAGAAATGAAACATCGATGATTGGAGCTGATTTTCTAGAAAACGTAGACAACTGTGCGGAAGTAGATCGACAGCATGGGTTTCATCAGCTTCATTCAGCACAAACGCCAAGTACTTTTCAACATATTTTCGACATAGTTAAATGGGCCCCTTTATATTCATGACTGGGCTTATCCTAACATTATCATCATTCTCCGCTGATGTTCGTCCATCACAAGTGATGAAAACCACTCTTTTTGTTCAGCCGTGTGGATAGTCTTTTCTCTTGCTGTGTCAGCTGGAATTGGTGACCTGCGCGGTGATTTGGATTAAAGTGATCAATGAACAGCGCCTTTTGTCAACCTCACTCTCTCGTCCTGAGCTACCTTTGGCAACTGGCAAGAAATTTAACGAGAAGACTAGAGATAGCATAGAATGCAGATTTTTCCTCAGGGCTTACTCCCGAAGCCTTTCCCATAAAGAAGTATTTCGCAAGGCAGCGGAGGGTAGATGACATCTAACGTTGTGTGTCGTGCCTTTTCCATAACCACAAGAGGTCGTACGGACATCACTCAGCGTGTGAGTGACTATGGCATCTCTCCGCGTCTGTGTTCAGTTCAGTATAGTGGTGTCTAAATTTCTCAGACGCCAATTTCGTGAAGTTCAGCTGGGTGAACTAGGCCGTCTAATACGACACAGGTTTAATCCTAGTGCCATTCATATAGCCGATGTCCAGACCAGGATAATCGGACGGAAGAAAACACAAATAAACGATGGAATTAACCAGTCCAAACGGAAAACAACAACACGTTTCCGTGAACACAATTGTAAACCGTCTACTTGTGTGAACTCCTGGCAAATCTTCACTCCTGCATAGATGGCTGCTTGCATCAGGGTCAGTGAATCGTAGTAGTCCACGACTCTTTTCTGCCTCCAACTGGCGGCCCTAGAAACAGGCTGCACTAGTGTAGTCTGACTAAGTGAATAGCGATCGCAATGGAAAGGGATATTTCGTATCCAAAAAAGTCAGCTGAAACCGGATGTGTCTGGTTGAACTGCTCAGATATCGCAGCCCATTTCTTCTTCTGTGTTCGTTCTCAATCTCCCACTGCCAAACCCTGATAGGGCTTAAGTAGCAGAATGTAGTCCAGAGAACGGAATGCGTTGTGTCGTAGTTTACAGCTTCACTATGACATTTACACCTTTCGGTTCAACACATCCGACTGCAGCAAGCATTTTTTGGATACCGGGTTAGCATTCCATCTTCGATCCCTTCTCCTTATCCAGTCTGCGCTGCTGCAGCCTGTTATCCAAGATCACCGTGTGGAGGTGTAGAAGGGTCTTAGCAGCTCTGGTTCGCTGGCCCTGACGCAAGCAGTAATCTATGGGTCTCTGACCACTGCAGTTCATGCGCCGCTCAGCGTCTTGATCCCACAGCCCACTGTATACCAACACAAGAAGTAGCATTTGCCAACAACCAGTGTCCTTCCACGAGAAGCTGTAAGGGAGTGCACGGAGCCTCAAGTCGACTTCTGCCTTCGTTAAAATCATTGAAATCAAGGTCTGAAGACGTACGAGTAAATAGAAGAAGAGGAGGTATAAATAACCTCAAGGGCCGAAGAGGACGTGTCCCCGCTGGTATCATAAACTTCTATAACTCCTCAAGTCGCGTCCTCTCTCGCTCTCTCTCTCTCTCTCTCTCTCTCTCTCTCTCTGCCTCTCTCTTTATCGCTCTACAAATCTCCTTGTTTGTTCGTTCGTCACAAAGTCACTATCAGTTACATCACTCGTTGGTGTGTTTGTCGTTGGTAACATCCATTATATGTGCGCAGCTCTCGTGTCGGATTTGGGGAATAGCGCTAGGTCTAATAATACTGTCACACAGTCTGTGGATTGAGGATTTATCGATCACGCGGTCGTCTGCCGCCGGGCACGCGTTTCTTCCTCTGATTATCCTGTCCTTAAGAAAACAAAGGTATACTTTCAAGCGTGTTATTGTCTCAGCTTCGCTACATATGAAGCATAGGCTTCCAACTGTATTTTGAGACCATTTTAGGAACCCGCTCCTTATATTTATTTGTTAGTTACTTTTCTTTCCACTTGTGCCGTTAGATGTCGTGGGAAGCTTAATTCCTCTATCTTGCGCCAAGTGCGTTGCGTCGGTCAATATGAGCCCTTGTCGCTGCACAATCACTCTAATATCATCTATCCACCAACCTCGCGGCCGCCCCTTGCACTGTAGACATATCTACCAGCGTTGTAAGTTTTCAGTGGAAGTTGATGAGGGTGCATTCTCATGAGACGACCAGACCAATTTATTTTCTGCCTGGAAATGTTTTCGACACAAGACGTAGTGCCCAACCATACTTCGAATGTCGTCGTTCCGTATTCTGGTAACACGGATGACCTTCCTCAACCACTTCATTTCACTCATCGAAATTCTGCGCGCCCTGGACAGAGGCCATATTTGGCACTGGTAGCACAGAGTCGGCATAAATATACTGTTTATCAGCTGTTGCTTTGTTGCCAAACTAATACTTGGGTGTCTAAGCAGTGGGGACAGCTGATAAGTCACAGTTGATGCTTTCTGACACCTAGTCTCAATTTCCCTGTCGATCCTACTACCGCCTGCCGAAAAAACACTGCCCTAATACTTGAACTTATGGACCTGTTGAAGAGCAATATCATTTAGACTTTTCTTTCAGTTTTATTGATCATCATTTATATGTCTAGACTTTTCCTTCAGTTTTATTGATCATCATTTATATGTCTAGACTTTTCTTTCTTTAGTTTTATTGATCATCATTTATATGTCTAGACTTTTCTTTCTTTAGTTTTATTGATCATCATTTATATGTCTAGACTTTTCTTTCTTTAGTTTTATTGATCATCATTTATATGTCTAGACTTTTCTTTAGTTTTATTGATCATCATTTATATGTCTAGACTTTTCTTTAGTTTTATTGATCATCATTTATATGTCTAGACTTTTCCTTCAGTTTTATTGATCATCATTTATATGTCTAGACTTTTCCTTCAGTTTTATTGATCATCATTTATATGTCTAGACATTTCCTTCAGTTTTATTGATCATCATTTATATGTCTAGACTTTTCTTTAGTTTTATTGATCATCATTTATATGTCTAGACTTTTCTTTAGTTTTATTGATCATCATTTATATGTCTAGACTTTTCCTTCAGTTTTATTGATCATCATTTATATGTCTAGACATTTCCTTCAGTTTTATTGATCATCATTTATATGTCTAGACTTTTCTTTAGTTTTATTGATCATCATTTATATGTCTAGACTTTTCTTTAGTTTTATTGATCATCATTTATATGTCTAGACTTTTCCTTCAGTTTTATTGATCATCATTTATATGTCTAGACTTTTCTTTAGTTTTATTGATCATCATTTATATGTCTAGACTTTTCTTTAGTTTTATTGATCATCATTTATATGTCTAGACTTTTCTTTAGTTTTACTGATCATCATTTATATGTCTAGACTTTTCTTTAGTTTTATTGATTATCATTTATATGTCCTCTTGCAATAGTAGTTTGTGTGGCTATTAGTTTTAGATTCCGATATACAGATTGTTTGATTGAACTGTTCGGCTAGAGTCATTGAAGTAATCGGTCAGATTCCAATTCAAGCATTTAGCTATTAGGAAGGATACTTTTTCTTCTTCTTCTATTTACTCTGACAGACGGCAACTTGGATTTGTTGAAAGAAAGCAGCGGTCATCCTTAGGCTGTCGACACTGCCATAGAGAGTGTCTTGTGTTGGCACTGGTGATGGCCACATGTGCTTTCTCCGGTCTGGTCCTTGTATGTCGGGCAATTTCGAAGCAAATGTTTATTGGTCGTTTTCCCAGGTGTACTCGTCAGCAGTACATATCTTCAGTGTATTGAATAGATGGTCGAGTACCAGTATAGGTATTTAGTTATTCTGTCAGATCACTTCAGGTATTTAGCTATTCGGTCAGATATCAATACAGGTATTTAGTTATTCGGTCAGATATCAATACATGTATTTAGCTTTTCGGTCTGATATCAATACAATAATTTATCTATTCGGTCAGATATCAATACAATCATTTAGCTATTCTGTCAAATATCAATACAATAATTTAGTTATTCGGTCAGATATCAATACAATCAATTAGCTAGTCAGTCAGATATCAATAAAATAATTTAGCTAGTCAGTCAGATATCAATACAATCATTTAGCTGTTCAGTCAGATACTTCTTGAATTTCTTGGCACGTTGTCAGACGTCAAGTTGGATCTGTCAAAAGAAACCAGCAGTCATCCTGAGACTGTCGACACTGCCACAGAGCTTGTCTAGTGTTGGCACTGGTGATGGCCACTTGTGCTTTCTCTGGTCCTCGTATGTCGGGTAATTATGCAGCAGATGTTCAGGGGTAATTGTGTCTCTGCCACAGGTGCACTCGTCAGTAGCACATATCTTCAGTTTATTTAATACATGTTCGAGTGCCAATACATAAATAAATTTAGCTATTTTGAGAAATATCAATTTGTGTATTTAGCTATTTGGACAGATATCAATACATGTATTTAGCTATTTCGGCAGATACCAACACATGTATTTAACCCTTCCGTCGGATTCCAATACATGTATTTAGCTATTTGGACGGATACCAATACATGTATTTAGCTATTTGGACGGATACCAATACAAATAATCAATGAACGTTTGTTATTAAAATTTGTATTCAACTCGTCTACCGACATTTTCTATAAATATAAAATAATCAACAAAATGTTCGATCCTTCAAAGTGTTACATAAAGACATACTGATATAATTACATAGCATTGGGCCGAAGGGTTAGCGCCAGGCTGATGCTGGATCCGTTACAGCAACAATAACAACAACAACAACAACAAAGTGTTGCATTGTAATTATAGACAAAACAAAATAATATTTTTATGGGACACATATTAACAAACATGTAATGGCTAGCTGGCTATATAGTTGGATAGTTAGTTAGTTATCAATCTACTTGTATAAGATATCTAGTTAATTAGTTACTAAGCTAGTTAGCTAGGTAGTTTTCTATTCACCTGTGTAGGTTAGTTAGCAGGCTAGTTAGTTAGTTAGATAGTCATCAGTTCACTTGTAAGTAATGTAGCAGATCCCACTGTTTGCCCAAAGGTTATTCTAGCTTAGAACATTATCACACTCATCCACATCATTCCTGACCATACTAAACAAATGACATAGCACACAGCAGATGGCATATTCATTATAGAATACTCATACCAGGAAGATTAGTAGTGAAATTACAAACACAATACAATACATATCATCTTAACTAAATATTCCTATATTGTATATATGTTAATATAAATATTAACTAAAACGGAAATTTAAGAATTAACTATTGATGGAATTCCCAACTATCATTACCCAGTTCTATTGCCGTACACAGATCACACGCTTATCTAGTCGATCTACACACTCGCTTAATTCGTCGGGACATACCTCGTTTACAAGGTGTCCTGCGTACAACACACGCTCAGATTATCTATTAATACAAAACTCACACACCTATTTGAGCGATCCTGTTCTATCACTAACATTCGAACAACAGTCTATCAATCGCTCCTCGATCAAATCGGTGAGCTAAACGGACTCCAATCTACAGTCTCTCTCTCGCTCTCATCCCTTCTCCATCCAGCCTCTTTGAGCTAAACTTTGACTAATGTTATATACTGTCAAGCAGTATCAGAGCTGACCAATGGATCTCAGGGGGATGGCTCTATTCAGTCGTTTTTAGAACGAAATACTCTGAACACCTGTCACTCATTTCCAACTACCCAAATCGAAACGACAGTGGTCAGTTCCTAGCTGTACACATTCTTTCCCCCAACTCCGTTTTCACGTGTTGAGTCGGTGAGTGACCTTGGCACGCATTCAGGTACCTTTGTTATCAGCAACCACATCACCCCTGCCCTAAACTCTCTTGCTCGGGGTAGAACTGTTACATTAATTACATTAGTTAGTTATCATTTCACTTGTGTTAGTTAGTTAGCTAGCTATTTGGTTAATTAGTTAGCAAGCTATTTAGTTATTTATATAGTCATCAGTTCCCTATAAGTATTTAAGTTAATTAGTTATCAATTCCCTTGTGTAAGTTAGTTAGCAAGCTATTTAGTTAGTTAGTTAAATAGTCATCAGTCCGATGTGTTCCACGGTCATGTATATGCTCCCCACATGGACACTTGTCATCTGTCCCAATCCTCCTTTTATTGAGAAATGACACTTGATTCTGTTATGTCCAGTTCTCAGTCTGAAGCCGATGACTTGCTGTTTTCTAGTTAAATTAAAGCAGCTGTCTTCTTTTCGGAAGTCGGGGTGTTGATCAGCCAATTGTACCCCGAAGTTGGCTTTAATTATAGTCTTGGCCTGATTATACGTGATGCTCAGATCTGTTTGTGGGAATGCTCCTCCAATCTTTGCTAGTTTGTCTGCAGCTTCATTGGGATCTACTGTATAACCAACCTTGGGTGTTCTGCTGAGAGCTGTGGGAGAACATACATTGCTCGAGATCTTCATTTTTCTGTTTTTGTAGCGCTGCTAACAAATTGACGTGTGCAAGTTAGTAAGTTAGTTAGTCAGTTAGTTAGTTATAATATCAGTTCGCTTGCGTAAATGAGTTAGTTAGTTGTTTGCTGATGAGTAAGTGATTGGTTCACTTCTGTAACTGAATTAGTTAGTTCGTTAATTAATTAATCAATTAATTTGTTCAGCTCAATATAGTAAGTTAGTTAGTTAGTTAGTTTGAAACATAGTCTGATCAGTGTGTTTCACATAAACCTGACAAAAATAGTCGGATCAGTATGTTTCACATAAACGGGACAAAAATAGCCTGATCAGTATATTCAACATAAACGTCACAAAAATAGTCGGATCAGTATGTTTCACATAAACGTGACAAAAATAGTCTGATCAGTAATGTTTCACATAAACGTGACAAAAATAGTATGTTTCACATAAACGTGACAAAATAGCCTGATCAGTATGTCTCACATAAACGTGACAAAAAATAGTCTGATCAGTATGTTTCACATAAAAGAGACAAAAATAGTCCGATCAGTAGGTTTTACAAGACCAGACGTTAGGCTCCCCTCCTCCGAGGTGGGCGTTTTGATCAGTATATTTTACCGGACCATCTTATAACTGGTCACTCCCCTATCGACACGTGTATAGCTTGTTATCTCATCCTCCATTGAACAGGCTACTCTGTCCATTTTTCATAAGGTTTAGCACGAATGGTTACGAATGAATTGATATGTGACGGACAGATCTCAAACCCCGTGGGACTAACTTGGAACAGCCGCGTTGGTTACGCTGTAGTTGTCCTCATATGAAGAGCAGATATGCCGGCTTTGACATCACTTATATTTGGACCGTTAGATACAGATAAATGTGAACAGACTAAACCACTCAACGAAGCCTATTAAGCAATGGCTCTGCAATCGATAAATCAACACTCCAGAGACTTGAAGCTATTTGTAGATACAGATAGGCGCTTGAGTAATCCTGTCACTAATTTACTTACCCAGTATCGTCTGGATATTATTTATATATAATTTTTGTTATTTCTAATTTTATGAGGATTCCGTGACGAAGTGGTTAAGGTGTCGGCCTCGTGATCAGTTGGTGTGGGTTCGACTCCGGACTCCGCCGTCGCCCTCCGTAGTCGCTCCCTAGTCGTCTTGTCCTTGACTTGCCACTGGGGTCGGACGGCACGCGACGAGAAAGTGAGGATAAAAAGTATCGCAGTTAATCCTGACTAAAAATATCGCTAGGAAAATAAATTATACCATCATTACTTTTCTTAATCTTGCTCACTTTCTTCAATTTCTTCTTGTTATTCTTCTTCTTATTATTATTGTGTGTATTATTATTTGTTTCATGGTTGCAAGAGAGCAGTTACTATCTCATGTCGCTAAACCCCCTCGTCCAATAATTACAGATAATGGCCCCCGTCTCGGCCCCAGTACTTCAAACTACAGGAATAGAGCTCTGGATTGTGTCGTTACGCCTGCAGCAGTCATGAACGTGTGGCGAATATCCCTCACCTCAGTCCTCCTTCCACCCTCCCAAAGATGATAGTGGTTATCCGTCAGTCTCAACAGTTTAGCGTGCTGGCAAGCTCTAGTTATTCAGATTTCGTCGAAAGTTTCAAAAGAGAGCTTTCAACATTGTTTAAAGTGAACAAGAAATGTTCCTCCTCTTTGTATGGTTTCGTCTAAAGATCTATATTTGTGTTTTCCTAAAGCAGAAGAGCTTATATCATAAACTTCAGTTAGGCAGTGGCGTATCCACACTGATATTCGTCCATCACACGTGATGCAGCCCACACCCTCTATTCAGGCGTGTGGACAGTCTTTATTCTGATGTGTCCGCTGAAATTGGAGAATTGCGCTGTAATTTGGATGAAAGTGTGGAAGGTACTGCACCTTTTGTCAACCTCACTCTCTGGTCCTAAGTTACCTTTGGTCAGTGGCAAGATATTATCGAGATGCGACCCGAAAAGCCACTTCAGGAAGCGCGATTATAAACTCATGCAACAAAGGGAAGTAAACAGACAAGGTCGCAAGGAAAAGATAAACCAAAAACCCAGTTGAAAGCTACTACTACAAGATCGTATCAACCTAGAGTCAGAAATGACTGACAAGGGTCTACTTACTTAAGAAGATGCACTCACTGTATTTTTCATCCGGTTATAAGTAAGGTGCCCTTCGCAAGTGAAGATGTCGACTTTATCAGACGGTTTTGTCTTGTATATATAATTTGCGTTGTATTTGGATTGTAGTGAGGAAGTAACTGCGCTAGTCATCAACTTCACTCTCTGGTCCCGAGCTACATTGGACCAGTGGAAAGACATGTCAAGACGTCTGGATGTAACTCAGGATGCGGGCATTGTGGTCCCACTTCTCCTGAGACCAGGGGTCGCTTGAAGCTTGCGGGATTTAATCACTCACTGTTTCAGTTAATTTCTTTGAGACACGAGTATCTTACTTCTCGACCACAGTGGTCTGTGAAGAGAAGACAAGTACTAGGTTCAACATCCGTTACTGACACGCTTCAGTTGACCCAGCTGTAAATGGGTTCATTTGTAAATGGGTTCCCGACCTATATTTAATGAAAGGAAGGCAGCAAGGAAGGGAATCCTCGAGAAAGGTAACGATTCTTGTCTGGACAGTGTGTGGCGGCAACTGCATGGCAAAAATCCTTTATTCCTCAGCCTTTACAATTCTTGCGATGGAGTAAACATTGTAGCGATGACAGTTTAAAAGAATCATTATTATTATCCAGATATATATTATTACAATCAATCAATTAATCAATCGAATCTGTCAATACACTCCAACTCACTGCATAGCTAAGTTACGTAACAAAATACTCTCAAATCTTCCTGTCACGTGCCATCCTTCCTACCTTAGCACACGTGACCCATGACGTTCTTGTTGTTATTGTTGTTGTTAAATGCCCACAATAGGATTCCAGAACGGTGACTGTCTTGTAACGCTAACAGCTGTTTTCCGTCGTATAACGTAATCTAACTTAACCTAACTTCTTTATACTGGTCTAGAAGACTCTGCAGAGTCTGTAAACAACCAGTTTCATTTACATTACATGGCTCTAAAAGTTATGGGCGTCCATTTTATTCTTAAATGCGTTAATTGTCCCTGCTTCCACTACCTACTGTGGCAATGCATTCCAAGCATTCATCACTCTCTGACTAAAAAAACCTTTCCTAATATCTAATCTGGACCTCTGTTTACTTAATTTGTAGCTATGACCTCTTGTTCTTGTAGGGGGTTGTATTTTGAAAAAAAACTAGTTATAACCTAATTTATCCGTTTCTCTGATCATCTTATAAACCTATATTAAGTCACCTCGAATTCTTCTCTTTTCTAGACACCGTAGGCCGGTTTTTGTGAGTCTTTACTCATAAGTGTAATATGTGTCTCATCCATCTCCAACTCCATCTCTTTACGCCTAATCCCACTGACATCTGTCCGGTTCTTTCTCACAGTTCAATATTAGTGATTTTATCATACCATTTTATTCTCTCAATTCGGGGCAAGCAACCATTAATGAAAGCTTTGGCCTTTTACGTTGTACTTTTCGTTGCTCCTCACGTTACAGAGCCATACAATAGGACGGCCTTGACATTGGAGTTATTCTCCGCGTTACAAAGCCTACAAAGGACAGCCTTGACATTGGGGTTAAAGATTTGTATTTTTGCGGCGGACTTAATTTCCTTCGATTTCCACAAACTCTTAAAACAATGAAAGCCCCTCTTGCCTTTTATATTCTTAAGTTGATATCTCTATCAGTACCTTCTACCTTCTTTATATTACTATTCATTTTTCAGTCAAGCATCTGGCCCAACCGGTTTCTTAGACAGACTGGGTCTACTATCAGATAAGTTTACAATTTTTTACTTATATGTTGATTTGTTAGTTCAGTATTGTTGTCCCTGATGAAGGCCTATTTGTCGTAACGTAGGTTTTGTTTGTATTCTCGTCTCGGTGCGGTATCTGACCATACCCATTTTACAATTTTGATTAAACTCAACCTTAATCAACTTTTACAAATTTGTTTTCATGTTTTTTTCCCTTTATATTACTACAAAGAGTTATGAATAAATCTTTCCTTTGTTTGTAAAGTCTTTGTTCGAGATCAAATGGTCTTGCAAATACGATCGTCCACGGAAAGGTGCAAGACAGACGACGAAGAGGCTGTCACAGAAAGAGGTGGGAGGACAACATAAAAGAATGGACCAATCTCCGACCAGAAGAGGCACAGGCAACGGTCGCTGACAGAGAAGGGTGGAGTTGGGGTTGTGAGGATGTCTTCATGTGTGCCCCAACGACCTCATCGGTTACGGGATGACCTGACCTGAAAGTCTTTGCCTCTCTGTATTCTACTAGCGGAGACACGCCTTTTTCCACCTTTTTACTCCAACCTAAAATCAAGATACCTGGCGAAGAGATTGACAATGTTTGGACGTTTTGAATATCTGGGATCAAAACTGAACAACAATGGCGACTGTACAAAAGAAGTAAGAAGACGACTGACTATGGCAATGTTAAAGATAAGAAGTATGCAGAAACTATGGCATAATACAAACAAAGAACTAAAACTAAAGATCCTAAAAACATGCATTTTTCCTGTGGCAACCTATGAATGTGAAACATGGACGATTACAAAAGCAATAAGAGCGAAGATTGGTGCTTTTGAGACACAGTGCTACAGAAGAATCCTGAAAATCCCGTGGACAAAGAAAGAAAGAAATCCATCCGGCAAGACCTGAATGTAGAGGAGAGTTGGCCCATGAATGACGTAATGAACCGAAAACTGAGGTTTTTTGGACACGTCAAACGACACAATGGACTGGAGAAAGTGGTTTTAGAGGGCATGGTCATTGGGACGAGAGCCAGGGCCGACCGAAAAGACGATTGACCCAGGACATCAAGCAGACGCTGAATTTGACTTTGGAGCAGGCCGGAAGACTGGCGAAAGATGGAGTTTCCCATAGAAAGGCTGTCATGAGAGCGACGTTCTGCAAAGGTAATGCTACATGATGATGATCATCTGGTTGTGGTTATGAGAAAGACAAGCCAAGATAACAGCAAAGTCCATATAACAAAGTCTTTTTGTCAAAAGCTTTGAACTAAATTTCACAACGGTGTAAATTAAATACCGTAGAAAGAAATACCTAGAATTACGGGTCCTTGATATAGGGGACATAAACACAACTCACTTTTATGAATGTTATCCAGGCTCTGATCGCGACCGTTTTCAGAAACTCCCTTTATTGAGCCATAAATAGAACAGTCGGTCTACCACAGTTGAGGTTCAAAGACCTGTGTAAGCGTGACATGCAGGTCCTAGAGATGAGTTTGACATCCTGGGAAGTCGAAGCTGCTGACCGATCCAAGTGGAGATGTACCGTGAAGAGTTACCTCCTTTGCAGCACGGAGAGGTGAAACGATAACGTTAAGAACATAGCACGACATTGCAAAGTGAGGAGAGAGTTACCACTCCAAGGTCGTTTCGTCCTATAGTCAGTAATGACTAAAAGAGGCTACTACAGTCGTTCATGACTGAAATGTGCTGCTGTAGTGAGTCATGAATGAAAAGGGATCCTTTAGTCGGTCATGACTGAAAAGGGCTACTGTGGTGAGTCATGAGTCAGAAGGGCTATTGTGGTGAGTCGTGACTGAAAGGGCTACTATGGTCAGTCATGTCTGAAATGGGCTACTTTAGTCGGTTATGACTGAAAGGAGCTATTGCAGTGAATGATGACTGAAAAAGGACTGCTGCAGTGGTGTATGACTGAAAATGGCTACTGGAGTGATTCATGACTGAAAAGGCTACTGGAGTGATTCATGACGGAAAAGGCTACTGGAGTGATTCATGACGGAAAAGGCTACTGGAGTGATTCATGACGGAAAAGGCTACTGTAGTTAATAATGACTGAAAGTGGTTACTATAATCAGTGATGACTGAAAGAGGCTCGAAACATAATCACCATGCTAAACCGTCGCCGTTTGACTCTATTTGGACATGCCCAGGATGTCCCCGTCCACCTGCTCTTAAAGCACGCCATGGAAATCAAGGACGGGAAGCGAACCTATCCACCATGGTTCCACTCTAGTGTCAGTCCACATGAAGCCTGGTCAGGGCAGATAGAAAGGACGTCACCCTCACTGCATGCAGCCTGACTAAGCCGCGTATAGTGTTCATGGACCATTTCGTAGCGTCCATGGACTTCTAATCGGACTGACAACTTACCTAACTACCATCTTACCTACCTATCTACCTACCTATCATATTACCTACCTATCTACTTACCTATCATCTTATCTACCATCGTACCTACTTTTCTACTTACCTACCATCTTACCTACCAATCTACCTACCTACCTACCTACCCACCTATCTATCTATCTACCATACTACCTACCTATCTACCTACCTACATATCTACCTATCTACCTACCCACCTATCTACCTATCTACCATACTACCTACGTATCTACCTACCTACCATCCTACCTACCTACCAATCTACCTACTTAACATCCTGCCAACCTATCTACCTACCTATTTACCAGTATTCCTACCTACATACCTATTTACCAGTATATCTACATACTTAAGTATCTAATTACCTACCTACCTACCTACTTTCCTACCTACCATCCTACATACTTACCTACATACCATCCTACCTACCTAACATCCTACATATCTACTTACCTCCCTAACTACCTACCAACCTACCTACCTACCACCCTACCTACCTACCATCCTACCTACCTACCAGCCTACCTACCTACTTACCTACCTATCTACCTGCCTACACACCATCCTTCCTACCTACCAGCCTACCTACCTACCTATATACCTACCTACATACCATCTTACCGACCTAACATTCTACCTACCTACCTACCTACCTACCTACCTACCACCCTACTTACCTACCATCCTAACTATCTACCTAACTACCTACTTACCTACTTACCATCCTACCGACCTATATTCCTACCTAGCTACCATCCTACCTACCTATCGACCTACCTATTTACCAGTATACATACCTACCTCTCTACCTACCTATGTAGCAGTAGACCTACATACTTAAGTATCTAAGTACCTACCTACCTACCTACAAATTGTGTTTTTTTTTCCTCTACTATTATCTGAGACATGAAATTAACAAGGCGTTTACTATCCTTCATTAGATCCATTCGCGCAATACACCAATCAACCGATCAATCAATCAAGCAATGATAACAGTTTAGCCCCCCGATGGAGCACGTTTCTTCCACAAATATACGTCAACTCTATCCTGTCCTGTGCCATTGGATCTTTCCAGTCCTCCCGTCTCGATGTGTTTGTTTATAACTCTCCTATCCATATGTTTTAGTCTTCCTCTATTTGCTATCCCCAGAGGATTCCAGAACATATACTTTCTTGTAATGCTATCATCGGTTAATTCTTAAGTGTGTGTCTTATCCAGAGCCGGCGTCTTTACCTCCCGTCATGGCCACCTGATATCGGTCTGGTTCTGTCCACCAGTTCTACATTTGAGATCTTATCATACCATTTGAACACTTCAATTCTGCGCAGAAACCAATTGATGAAAGTCTGAGCGTCATTCGTTGTTAATTTTATTGCTGTCTGTGTATCAGAGGCGTATACTAGAAACGATTGTCCTTTGGAGTTGACGATTTATACTTTTGTGTTCAATAAAGTGATCGATGAATTAACATCATTGCACACGGATTAACCCATCAGTGCTCTGTCTTCTCCATATTGGTTGGATCATTTCAGCACAATGAACGAGCTTGAAAGCGTTAGCGAGGGTAGATTGGGTAGATTTTTAACATAATTTCAAATGTTGGTGGGGCAGCGGCCTCTAAGCATACACTTTTCGATTTCCACTTACCAGAGATCGGGGAAAATCCCCAAAAGTCCACGCGGGAAAATCCAGATCTCCATCGTGATTTGAATTCGTGATCTCAAGTACCCAATGCAGACCTTCTACCTCGAGACCACTCAGTACCTACTGTTGGGGAATGAAGTTGTTATTAACTTCAGCATACTGAGTCAAGGTTTTTCCCATAGTAGTTACACTACTGTCGGGGAATGAAGTTGTTAGAGACTTTAGTATACTGAGTCAAGGTTTGTCCCATAGTAGTTACACTACTGTCGGGGAATGAAGTTGTTAGAGACTTCAGTATACTGAGTCAAGGTTTGTCCCATAGTAGTTACACTACTGCCAGGGAATGAAGTTGTTAGAGACTTTAGTATACTGAGTCAAGGTTTGTCCCATAGTAGTTACACTACTGTCGGGGAATGAAGTTGTTAGAGACTTTAGTATACTGAGTCAAGGTTTGTCCCACAGTTATGAAGAAAGACTCAGAAGAACCAGCCTACGGTGTCTAGAAGAGAGAAGAATTTGTGGTGACTTAATACAGGTTTATAAGATGAATGGAGAAATGGATAAAGTAGACTATAACACGTTGTTTTTAAAAGTACAGCCACCCACAATAACAAGAGGGCATAGCTACAAGTTAACTAAAGAGAGGTCCAGATTAGACATTATAACATATTTTTTTTTGTCAGAGAGTGGTGAATGCTTGAAATGCATTGCCAGAGGAGGTAGTGGAGGCATGGGCAGTTAATGCATTTAAGAATAAATTGGATGCGCATAGCTCTTAGTGCAATGTGAAGTAAATGAAACTGGTTGTTTACAGACTCTGCAGGATCTCCTAAACCAGTATAAAGACGTTTAGTTAAGTTAAGTTACACTACTGTCGGGAAATGAAGTTGTTAGAGACGTCAGTATACTAAGTATATACCAAATATGGCTAATCAAATGTTATATATAATCTAAATTATTATGCAGTGTAGAAACGTAGATAAATAGTTGGAGAACAAAATAGAGACCCTTGAAATGGGATTATAAAGAAGAATTTGTCGAATTTCTTGGGAAGAGAAACAAACAATCTCTACGAGGTCCTGACGAGAGTAGGCACGGGTAAAGAATTTTGACAGACATTAAAATTAGGCAGATCAAATAGTTTGGTCATATAAGAAGACACGATACTTTATTGTAAACAATACTGGATCAAAAGGTGGAAGGTCAGGGGACATGACGTGGTCAGCGATATAAGTTGGAGAGAAACATCAAAAGATGAACTAATGTCAGCCTGGTGGAGTCTACCATCAAGATTAGAGACAGGCAGCGATATAAGTTGGAGAGAAACATCAAAAGATGGACTAATGTCAGCCTGGTGGAGTCTACCATCAAGATTAGAGACAGGCAGCGATATAAGTTGGAGAGAAACATCAAAAGATGAACTAATGTCAGTCTGGTGGAGTGTACTGTTAGACAAGAGACGGGAGTTATTTGAAGTCCACTGCAGGCAACCTTCGTTGCTGTGACGGTACTTGAATTGTATGAATACTAAGTTTCAGTTTGTGTGAGGTATGGTGGCCAGTTCCCTTCTTCGCCGCCTTTTACTTTCGTAGTCATGGTAATTTACAGCTGGGTCGACAGGAGCACACCGATAGAGTAATTCATACCTCGCTCCTTTCGCAGGAAAACCAAGTGCTCTAACATTTCGCTAATCGTACACTCTTTCGTGTTCAGAATAGTTGAATAGATTCAACAAAGATAGTGCTACTGGCTGTGTTGTGACGCCAACAGAGACGATAACCATGGGGCATAACTCCTCCAAACTCTCTCTTTCCGAGAACAACACTTTGGCATACTGTCGGTCTGTGGTTACACAATTAACATCACAGCTTTCAGCAGCGACCGATAACAATTGTTTCAAATAGGAAAGCAACGATCCAACTCTTTATGCAAGTTCGTGCGCTGATCTATATTCGTGTTTTCATAGTCGCGTTGTATTTATCGGGAATTAGAACAATGGGGCACAGTGGCGTATTGACACTGTAAGTGTTGTACATGCAGAGGCGTTCCCAATGTACTTTAAACACTGTATGGAACCTTCTGCATATAAAATAACAAAGATATTAGAAAAGAGGATTAATGAATTCGAGAATAAGTATCTTAGAATACTGTTGAACATTGGGGGAAATCATAACCAACACAAAACAATGAGAGAAGTCACCAGTCAAAAATATGTTTCATCACTCATCAGACGCTGAAGTCGGATGCACTGGGCCGACAGGCGCAAAATAAAAACCACAGTGTAACGCACACACGCCTTGGGGAATAGATAAATAAGGCGAACGCAAAAAAAAAAAAAAAAAAAAAAAAAAAATCACTCATCAGGAAGAAATGGTGGACATACATCGGACATGTTCTTAGAATGGACAGCAACCGACTCCCTCTGCAAGCGTTTATGTGATCACCATCTTGGAACAGGAAATTAGGAAGGCCGAAAGAAACTCTCTGTAGAACACCGGTCAACCGTTATCAGCACGCTCGTGATGTGAGGAAAGCTACTACAACCCGATACTTAACGTCCTTTTCAGGGGGCACTAATGAGTAAACCTACTCGCTGTGGGCATTCGAAAAACAACAACTTAACTTAAGGTCGTTACAACGGTTTAGAAGACTCTGCAGAGTCTGTATATAACCAGTTTCATTTTCATTTTCGTAAAGCTATTCGCATCCAATCTATTCTTAAGTGCATTAAATGTCCCTGCCTCCACTACTTTATGTGGCAATGCATTCCGTGCATTCACCAATCCGATTAAAACGATATTTTCTCAATGTAGTCAGAACCTTCCTTTAGTTTATTTGAAGCTGTGGTTTCTTGTTCTTGTAGGTGGTTGTGTTTTTAAAAAAAACTTGTTATAATCTAATTTATCCTTTTCTTTGATTATCTTATTCTTCTTCTTCTTCTGCGTTCGTTCTCAAACTCCTGCTGCGAAGTCCTGAACATTGCTTTGTAAATAGCTGGATGTAGTCCGGAGAACGGATTGCGTTGTGTCGCTAGTTTACAGTTTGACTGCGATATTTGCACCTTTCGATTCGACACATCCATCTTCAGCAGGGATTATCTTATAATCCAGTATCCAGTCACCTCGAATTCTTCTTTTCTAGACACTGTAGTCCAGTTTTTCTGAGTCGTTCCTCATAACTGTAATTCTTGAAACCCACTATCATCTTTGACGCTCTTTTTTGTATCCTTTCCAGCATGTTTATATCCCCTCTACGATATTGACTTTCTCCTGTGGTGTCGCTGGCTGAAACAGTAAACTAAAAAAAGATTCTGATTTTAAAGGAATTTTCATTTTTATTTGGTGTCTTAAAGTTTGAATAATAGCATAATCTTAAAATATCGAATATACCTAATATAAATATGAGCAATTTAATATTTATTGTTCCCAGTGGATACACTAAAGCGAGCCATAGTAACATACATCAACGCTCGAACCCCAGACTGTTTACATAAGCAGTTTTTGAGAAACCTAAAAGGACGTAATCGCGTCCTGCACGGAGATCTGTTTACGTGAGCGGATTGCCCGAAATATCATCAGTCGTGTGTTTGTGGAACCAATCAGATGAGGCGATTGCATCATCCAGAAATATGTCTTAAGTTAAAATGATATTGAATTATATTTGACTGAAAACTAAATTTTCCATGTGTTTTCTGTTATTCTATTTAAACACTTTTTTAAAATAAATACGAGGCGTGTTCAAATAAACCGGACCTAACTGCGCCAAGTGAACATACGTACGATGCGCATGATGAAGTCACTTCTGGTGTAAACAGCACATACCAACCGTCAAGTTTGCTAAATTGTATTATCATGCTACCCATAGTTTCCTCAGCAGACCTTTAAAAACATGGCGGGTGTGATACGAAATTCGTCCAGAGTTGATCAGCGAGCGGTGATTCGGTTTCCAACAGGTCAAGAATGTCGGTCATTTGACATTCACCGCAGAATGCAGGCAGTGTATGGTGACAAAAATGTGTCGAAGACAACAGTGAAGAACTGGACAACGATGTTTACAGAAGGACGTGAGTTAACGAAAGATCATCCGAGACCAGGTCAGGCGCATATTGTTGTGTCAGAAGATACCATCGCCAAAAAGTTCGTGTCAGCATACACTGCTTGCATGCTGTGATGAATGTCAACTGGTCGACATCCTTTAGCTATTAGAAACCGAATCACCGCTCGCTGATCAACCCTGGACGAATTCCGTATCACACCCGCCATATTTTCAACGGCCTGCTAAGGAAACTATGAGTCGGAAGATACTTGACCGGTTGGTATCCGCTTTTTACACCCCAATTGACGTCATTATGGAAATCGTACGTATGTTCACTTAACTTAACGTCTTTATACTGGTTTAGAAGACCCTACAGAGTCTGTATACAACCAGTTACATTTACATCACCTTGCTCTAAAATCTATCTTGTTGTACTTCTGTCCGGTTTCATTTTAACACGTCTCGTAGCTGTGAAAAGCTAAGCGTTCAAGATTCCAAGTTGTATTGTGGAATATGTGTGGATCGATCCTTCATAAGTGTACTACTCTCAGGTCTGTGCTCCAGATTAGATTACTGGAAAGTCCGTACAAAGGACAAACATGGAAGAATGACACCTGTAGTGACATAAAGGGGCAATTAGACAATTTATATAAATCGGGATTGCCTGAGAAAAGATGAGCGGGTGTTACTATCGGCTGTACTAATCGGAAATAATATTGTCCTCTAGGAACACTGCATATATCTATGACCTGGAAGTGAACAAAGCCAAAGAACCAACCAGTTTAAGAGTAACCATAAAAGGGAAAGAAGTCGGGCATGAATTCCAATTTCCATATCTTGGTCAAATCGTAACAGAAGATGTACCATGCTATATAGAAATACGATCTAGAATCGCAATGACAAAGAAAGTGGTTAGAAAGAAAGAAATAATCCTTATATCCAATAACATTAGTTTGTCTCTAATGACAAGAATCGTATACACATATGTTTGGACTGTGGCAATGTTTGGCTCTGAAACATGGACTATAAATAAAAGAGAAGAAAAATAATTGTAGGCTTGTGAGATGTGGTGTTACCGAGAGATGGATAGAGTGAGCTGGACAGAGAAGAAATCAAATGCAAAGTAATTTGCGGAGATGGGAGAAGAGAGAGACAGAGATGGGAGAAGAGAGAGGCGGAGATGGGAGAAGAGAGAGGCGGAGATGGGAGAAGAGAGAGGCGGAGATGGGAGAATTGAGAGGCGGAGATGGGAGAAAAGAGAAAGTTGAAAATGAAGATAACAAGAAATCGACTTGGCTGGTTGGGAAATAATTCGCGGAGAGAGGACCCGGTGAAAAAGGTATTGGAGGACATTATGAAGAAAAGGAGGGGGGGGGGGGGAGGAAGACCTAGAAATTCTTTACTAGGAATGAATGACCTCATCATGATGATGATAAGAACACAGTTAGAGGGAAGGGTGCTCATTGCGTTGACGGATTGGACGTTATGCTATTCAAGAAAGTTCTCAGACCACTGATGGAATGGGAGGCATTTTGTCATCGGCTGGATAGGAGACAACAGCCCGTTTCCAGGAGGATCAAAGGTAGCTCAGGTGATGGTCTTGGCCAGTATATTTCTTCTGAACCTGGCTAACATTGTCTAATCAGTGTGTGTTGCCTGATCAGATGTTAGCCTCATCGTCCCGTCAGGGTAAGGTAAAACATGTTGGTCGGAAAATGTTGGTCATGGTCAGTCAACCATGCTGGTCGGGAAATGTTGGTCGGGGTCAGTGAACCATGCTGGTCGGGAAATGTTGGTCGGAGTCAGTGAACCATGCTGCCGGGATATGTTGGTCGGAGTCAGTGAACCATGCTGGTCGGGAAATGTTGGTCGGGGTCAGTGAACCAAGCTGGTCGAGAAATGTCGGTCATGGTCACTCAACCATGCTGGTCGGGAAATGTTAGTCGGGGTCAGTGAACCATGCTGCCGGGAAATGTTGGTCAGGGTCAGTGAACCATGCTGGTCGGTGAAATGTTGGTCGGCGTCAGTGAACCATGCTGGTCGGGAAATGTTAGTCTGGGTCAGTGAACCATGCTGGTCGGGAAATGTTGGTCGGGGTCAGTAAACCATGCTGGTCGGGAAATGTTATTCATGGTCAGCATGTCCATACTGCCATCACTGAGACAGCACATATCGGAACTGGGTGCCTAGAATTGAACTCAATCGGAAAAACATACTCAATTCTTGGTATTGCGCCCCCCCCCCCCACAGCCCCCACCACCCCGAAGAAAAAGAATCGTTGTAGCAGAAGTTGAGAGAGACAAGCCACAGCCTGCTGTAGATACAAGCATTCTGACTCACAGAGAAATCCCTTTGAAACGTCACATTCCTAGGCGGACTAAGTAGCAGATCTTGCATGTGTCAACTATCAATGCAACTTTAATAGCGTATTTTGGAAACAAAGGTAGATGTTCAGTTGATGTCAGAGCAGGTTTCTGTGAAAGCATCACTCTCAACAGTGATTTGCTCGAACCTAGCACGCAAGGCAGAAATTCCTCCTCCCGGTTACATCCTTCTCACGTCAGACCTGGGACCTACACAGGGCCATCATCCCCTGTAGAAGTTCAGGTCCACTGACAGACCTGGGACCTACACAGTGCCATCATTCTCTGTAGAAGTACAGGTCCACTGACAGACCTGGGACCTACACAGTGCCATCAACCCCTGTAGAAGTACAGGTCCACTAACAGACCTGGGACCTACACAGGGCCATCATGCCCTGTAGAAGTACAGGTCCACTAACAGACCTGGGATCTACACAGTGCCATCATCCCCTGTAGAAGTACAGGTCCACTAACAGACATGGGAGCTACACCGTGCTATCATCCCCTGTAGAAGTACAGGTCCACTGACAGACCTGGGACCTACACAGACCCATCATCCCCTGTAGAAGTACAGGTCCACCGACAGACCTGGAACCTACACAGACCCATCATCCCCTGTAGAAGTACAGGTCCACCGACAGACCTGGAACCTACACAGACCCATCATCCCCTGTAGAAGTACAGGTCCACCGACAGACCTGGAACCTACACAGACCCATCATCCCCTGTAGAAGTACAGGTCAATCAAGACTAAGTTGAAGCTTTTCTGTTGTAAAGTACAGCCAATATTCAAGCAATAATCCCCTTCATTCAAATTGTTTTGTTTGCTATTTTTTGGAAAATGTTATTAAAAAGGTATTACATCGTCCTCCGTCATTAAACTTATTTGTCCACTAATTGCATATAATGGCTCTCGTCTCATCCCCAGTACTTAAAACTTCCAGAATAGTGCTACTGGATGTGTTGTGACGCTAGTGGAGACGATAAACACGCGGAGGACCTCCCCAACTCTATCCTCCACCATCCCAGACCATTATCGTGGCTGTCTTTCACTTTCTCAATACTTCATCGGAATGTCTGTCACTGGGTATATAGTTTACATCCAAGCTGAGAGCTTTTAAAACTGTTTCAAATAAAACACAAATGATCCGTCTCTTTGAATTTGTTCACGTATAGATCCATATGTTTGTGTTCATAGTGTAGAGCTATATTATCCAGCTCTTTAGCTGGACCGAAAATATACAATCTGGCAGTGGCGTAGGAACACGGTAATGGGCAAGCAGGTAAGAGGCGAACCAATTTTATTTTTCCACCAGCAGTAGACATGTATATCTTTCTCTTCTTCTTCATCTCCGATTTGTTCTCATCTGTGTCTTATTCTCCTTCTTGTTCTTCTTATTTTCATCTTCCTCTTCTTCTTCTATTACTTTTAAAATCCTTCTCTGCTACTTCGTTTTCTAGTTTTTCATATTATTGTTCTTCTTCTTTGTCATCTTTTCAATCTTCTTTTTCAGTTTCTTCTTCTTCTTTCTTTTCTCATTTTCTTCTTCTTCTTCTTCTTCTTCTTCCTCTTCTTCGGCCACTTCTTCTTTATTCATTCTCAGATCGATTTCCAGATTTCTCTTACATACGACACAGAAGTTTAAAGGCTGTTTTATCGCCATTCAGCTTTTGTCTTTCATCTGTCTCGTAAGGCGAGTACTGATCTCTCTATCTTTTAGGAGGAGTTATAAGTTTACTTCCCCCATATGTTGGCTGGTGTGGGTTCAATCCTCAAGAATGGTAGACAGAATTGAACATAATATAGCAAAATTTACTTACTTAGTCGCTCCTCTTCTACCGTGAGGTGTAGACGCATCTATCTCCTACCAGGCGCGTCAGCAGGGTTGCGGATTGCTGAAAGGCCTCCTAATCTGGAGGTTAGCTGCGAATAAATAAGCAGCCGTGGACAAAAACGGGTCAACAGGCATGGAGGCTGTAAGGAGGCAGCCCCTCCACCATGCAAAGACACAACAGGCTAATCACCTGTTTGTCTTAAAACAACGATTACAAGTCAACAAAGCAAAATAACAACACGAAAGCAACAGCGGCAAAAAACAGTCAGTCTGAAGATTTGTTTTTAATTTTTGCGTTCGCCTTATTTCTCCATTCCATAAGTGCGTTACACTTTTGTTTTTATTTTGCACCTATCGTCCGAGTATATCCAACTTCGTCATACATTTTATGTAAGGGTCTGCTTCCTCCTGCATTTTCTAAGGGTTTTCTTTCCCGGGGTAACGACCGGTCCTGTGATGGGGATTGAACCCAACACCTTTAGGTAATGAACGGTGTTACTTGTTGTTGTTGAATACCCACAATGCGTAGGTTTACTCTTTTTGGGCTCTGAAAAGGACAAAAAGTGGTGGGTTGTCGTAGCTTTTCTCACATCCCGAGAGTGCTGATGAAGAACGACTAGCCCCTAATCAAAATATGACAATTGGTAGACATGAATGGGACGGAAGGCATACTCAAAGGGAAACGCACAGCCATAAGTCCTTCGGACATCTGAGCTTGTCTTGTGTTTTTCCGGAGCTGAATACACTAGTCTGGAACAACACCATGCAAAATTAGTTGACACGGCAATAGATGAGGCGGGTTAGATAGTATCAGGTTGCTTAAAGCCCACCTCATTGATAAAATATACACCATTATTGGCATAGCACCAACCGGGATTTGAAGAGGTGGTGCAGCAGATGTCGAGCTTGAAAAACAAGAGCACGACCCAAACCACCGAATGTTTGGACATCAGGTACAGAGGACACGACCCACGCCACCCAATGTTTGGACATCAGGTACAGAGGACACGACCCAAGCCAGCCAATCTTTGGACATCAGGTACAGAGGACACGACCCACGCCACCCAATCTTTGGACATCAGGTACAGAGGACACGACCCAAGCCACCCAATATTTGGACATCATGTACAGAGTGCAAGGCTGAAATACAGACATAGCTTTCTAAAGTCAACACAGCCGATACAGACATGCCCTGAAAATCGCCGTACCCCCTCCCCAGGCATCATCTACCATACACGACATGGAAGTCGCTGAACAGACTCCGAACTGGTGTATCACAGTACAAAAGGAATATGAAACGATGGGGTACACAGATGATGACATGTGACTGTGGCGCAATACAGGACCCAGACCACCTGATGACCTGCCCCAACCTCCAAGAAACATGCAATAGGTGCGACACGCGGGAGGCAAATGACAAGGCAATCCATGTCGCTGGATACTAGATACATACTGTATGACGTGGTGCTTGGACAGGGGAAGTAAGTCAGTATCAGAAAATGAAAGATACAAACAGACAAACGACCCAAGGCACACTCTGTTTGGACACCATCTGCAGTCCACAAGACTGTTCTAGACTAAATGTTTTAGTAAACACAGCCCTACGGAATAGACCTGAAAAACGATGCATCGAACTACGAAATAAAAACTGTTACTGACGCAGATCCTCTGAAACAAACGGCTAGACACTTGGACAACACTTGCCTTACGGAACATAGAAGTCGCTAAATAGACAACGAGCTGTTTGTATCACGATGGATTACGGATTTTAAGAGATTGGGATACAGGGATGATGAGACATGTGGCTGTGGAGCAACACACGACCCAGACCACCTGGTGATTGGTACAAACCTTCTGGAAAGATGCAATTTTGATTGACATGAGGACGGGGTAGGACAAGGGGATCCATATGTCTGAACATTGGAAACAAGATGTCTGACGTGGTACCCAAGATAGGGGAAGTAAGCCGTTGTGCCTAGGACAGAGGAAGTAAGTCGTTGTGTCTAGGACAGAGGAAGTAAGTCGTTGTGTCTAGGACAGGGGAAGTAAGTTGTTGTGTCTGGGACAGGGGAAGAAAGTCGTTGTGCCTAGGACAGGGGAAGTAAGTTTTTGTGTCTAGGGCAGGGGAAGAAAGTCGTTGTGTCTAGGACAGGGGAAGTAAGTTGTTGTGTCTAGGGCAGGGGAAGAAAGTCGTTGTGTCTAGGACAGGGGAAGTAAGTCGTTGTATCTAGGACAGGGGAAGTAAGTCGTTGTGTCTAGGACAGGGGAAGTAAGTCGTTGTGCCTAGGACAGGGGAAGAAAGTCGTTGTGTCTAGGACAGAGGAAGTAAGTCGTTGTGCCTAGGACAGAGGAAATAAGTCGTGTCTAGGGCAGGGGAAGAAAGTTGTTGTAACTAGGACACGGGAAGTAAGTCGTAGCGTCAGGACAGGGGAAATAAGTCGCTATGTCCAGGACAGGGGAAGAAAGTCGTTGTGCCTAGGACATGACAAGTAAATCGTTGTGCCTAGGTCAGGGGAAGTAATTCGTTGTGATAAGGACAGGGGATGAAAGTCGTTGTGGCTACGATAGTATAAGTAAGTCGTTGTGTTTACGATCACGGAAGTAAGTCGCAGCGTCATGACAGAGGAAGTAAGCCGTTGTGCATAGGACCGAGGAAGTAAGTCGATGTACCTAGGACAGGAGAAGAAAGTTGCTGTGTCTAGGACAGGGGAATTATGCAGCATCAGGATAAAAGAAATAAATCGTGGTGTCCAGGACAGGGGAAGAAAGTCGTTGTGCCTAGAACAGGGGAAGTAAGTCGTGGTGTCTACGTCAGGGGAAGTAAGCCGTGGTGTCAAGAACAGGGGAACTAAGTAATTAAGTAAGTAATACAATACATGCTTTACATAAAGGGGACAGATGGAATTTGAGAGAATTGTCACTTACTCGATCCGCCTATTTGACCCTGTATGATTTCATGACGCAGGGGCATTTCGTCACTGTATATGTAAGCCCATATGATCCGATCTCTACTCGACATAACAGTTGCAAGCAGCGGTTGTTTAAAATTGACAACATCTTTGTTCCACACACGAAAGTTGTAAGCCATTAGTTCTCCAACCTGTGCGTCGCTACTTCCCAAACATTTACGTCTCCTCACCCCCCCCCCCCCCCCCACCCCCTCCTCCTTTCCATACCGCACCTTCACTTCTTACTTCAACAACGTCCTGCACATCATTAACACCAACCTGCACGTCCGTCTTCAAAGTCGCACGTCATTTCCCCTCACCCAAACCTGCACGTACTTCAGCCTGCACGTCAATCTTCCATCCCCCCCCCCCCCTGCGACCCCCTTACCCGTTCCAAGATACACGTCCTTCTTCCCCAACCTTTCTGTAAATTGCATCCCCCTCCGGTAGTGCTGTCTGCACCCTTCAGCTTTTGAAGGCAATTGATCGCTGCCCTATTCCATTCCATATGAAGGATAGTGTCACTCCTAACATGTGTAGACGCAACACATCCCCGTTCACCTATCACTTGTGACGCTCTTGGTATCTTACAGTGGCTCTACTCTTATCAACCCCGTTACGACGAGAGTGAGAGAAAATTATACTGGGAAGGGGAAAAACTAATAATTGACAATAGATAGATGGGTAGAATGACGCCATAGTTGCCCTGCATATTATATCGTACACCCGATGTCCACCAAAGATAGGCAGGGATGACATGCTACAAGAACTTGGTCTGTCATTGTACTCTAAGACAGATGACATAGATGAGTTTAGGGAGAAGACAGAGATGAGTTTACGGAGAAGACAGATGAGTTTAGGCAAGAGACAGAAATGAGTTTATGCAAGAGACAGAGATGAGTTTAGGGAGAAAACAGAGATGAGTTTAGGTAAGAGACAGAGATGAGTTTATGCAAGAGACAGAGATGAGTTTATGCAAGAGACAGAGATGAGTTTAGGCAAGAGACAGAGATGAGTTTATGCAAGAGACAGAGATGAGTTTAGGCAAGAGACAGAGATGAGTTTAGGCAAGAGACAGAAAAGAGTTTATGCAAGAGACAGAGATGAGTTTAGGCAAGAGACAGAGATGAGTTTAGGCAAGAGACAGAAATGAGTTCAGGGAGAAGACACAAATGAGTTCAGACTACATTTGACTTCCTGTCAGAGAGGATAGGGTGTACCTAGATGAATAACGCTGCCGACGAAGAGGAAGTGCTAAGGACATTATTCTTACAGGTTTCTTCTTCTTCTTCATCGTTCGTCCTGAAAAGGACTGTCGTAACATTGTGTAGTTGCTTACAGCGAGGCTGCGGTATCTACATCAGATTATTTGAATCAAGATTGCCTTTACTTTTCAATGCCTATTCTCTTAACCAGACTACACGAATGTAGGCTGTTTCCAGGGCTACTAATAAGAAGCAGAATCGGTTCTTGGACCCTCCCTGTCGCAAGCAGTTAAATATGAGTCTCAGACTCATTCCCTGCGTAACGCTCCATTTTATTAAGAATTTAAACACAACCTTTTCCATTGTGATCAAACAGTGGCGTCTGCACAGGCAAACGAATTGAACGTAGGGAAAGAGTAATGGGGAGGGTGGGGCGGTTGGAGAATATATGGTGATTATCCAGGCCAGCACAGAGTTTGAGGACCTCTGTTCTACACGTTGTAAGGATCTGGAGCGGTTCGAATTCGTTGCGGAGTGATCCATTACTCCAATGAGACCCTTTGTTTGCAAGTAGACAGAAATAGTTCTCCAGCGCTAATGGAAGCTAAAACACCCGTTAAACAAAGCCATACAGAGCTGACCCGTTTAAAGGAAATCCAAGCTGATGGATTTGAAGAAATGTTTATTTGTAAGAATTCCATTATTCTAATATGTATGTATTCTGCTGTTCGTTCTTCTGATCCTTTGTGGAGATAAAGTATGCATTTCTCTTTATTGGATACAGCGGATGTGGGATGGGGGAAGGAGTTGGGTTAAGAAATCGTTGTCTTCTTAATAATTTTCTTCTTTTTCTTCGTTCTTTCTCTCACTGAAACCCTGAACGTTCTCAAACTCCCGCCATCAAACCCTGAACGTTCTCAATCTCCCACTACCAAGCCATGAACGTTCTCAAACTCCACCTACCAAACCCTGAACGTTCTCAATCTCCCGCTACCAAGCCCTGAACGTTCTCAAACTCCCGCTACCAAGCCCTGAACGTTCTCAAACTCCCGCTACCAAGCCCTGAACGTTCCCAAACTCCCGCTACCAAGCCCTGAACGTCCACAAACTCCCGCTACCAAGCCCTGAACGTTCCCAAACTCCCGCTACCAAGCCCTGAACGTTCCCAAACTCCCGCTACCAAGCCCTGAACGTTCCCAAACTCCCGCTACCAAGCCCTGAACGTTCCCAAACTCCCGCTACCAAGCCCTGAACGTCCACAAACTCCCGCTACCAAGCCCTGAACGTTCCCAAACTCCCGCTACCAAGCCCTGAACGTTCCCAAACTCCCGCTACCAAGCCCTGAACGTCCACAAACTCCCGCTACCAAGCCCTGAACGTCCACAAACTCCCGCTACCAAGCCCTGAACGTTCCCAAACTCCCGCTACCAAGCCCTGAACGTTCCCAAACTCCCGCTACCAAGCCCTGAACGTTCCCAAACTCCCGCTACCAAGCCCTGAACGTTCCCAAACTCCCGCTACCAAGCCCTGAACGTCCACAAACTCCCGCTACCAAGCCCTGAACGTTCCCAAACTCCCGCTACCAAGCCCTGAACGTCCACAAACTCCCGCTACCAAGCCCTGAACGTTCCCAAACTCCCGCTACCAAGCCCTGAACGTTCCCAAACTCCCGCTACCAAGCCCTGAACGTTCCCAAACTCCCGCTACCAAGCCCTGAACGTTCCCAAACTCCCGCTACCAAGCCCTGAACGTCCACAAACTCCCGCTACCAAGCCCTGAACGTTCCCAAACTCCCGCTACCAAGCCCTGAACGTTCCCAAACTCCCGCTACCAAGCCCTGAACGTTCCCAAACTCCCGCTACCAAGCCCTGAACGTTCCCAAACTCCCGCTACCAAGCCCTGAACGTTCCCAAACTCCCGCTACCAAGCCCTGAACGTTCCCAAACTCCCGCTACCAAGCCCTGAACGTTCCCAAACTCCCGCTACCAAGCCCTGAACGTTCCCAAACTCCCGCTACCAAGCCCTGAACGTTCCCAAACTCCCGCTACCAAGCCCTGAACGTTCTCAATCTCCCACCACCAAGCCCTGAAAAGACTTTGGCCTTGGCCGGGTGAGTAGATAGACTTTACTAAAAAATGGTTCGGTCATGATCCTCATCTTCATCTTCATTTTTGTATCCATGGATGATTTTAAATCTCACGTTCTAGATGCGTTCCAGCCTTTCATACTTTGACCAAGTGATGATGCCCATCACCTATTTCTATTTCTTCTTCGTCTTCTTCTTCTTCTTCTTCTTCTTCTTCTTCTTCTTCATAATCATGCTGTTGTGGTTGTTGTTATTGTTGTTGTTTTTCTTCATCGTCTTCTTCTTCTTTTCCTTTTTCTTCATCTTCTTCTTCGTTCTAAAACTCCTGCTAGCAAAGCCTTAAAAACAGGGCTCCCAGTAGCAGGATGTTGTACGGAGAACGGAATGCGTTGTGTTATAGTTTACAGTTTGACTGCGATATTTTCACCTTACCGTCCGACACATCCGACGTCAGCAGAGTAACGGGCTAGCCTTCCTTCTTCGATCCCTTCTCTTTAGCCAGTCTGCCCTGCTGCAGCCTGTTACAAAGGATCACCGCGTGGAGGTGTAGAAGGGTCTTGGCAGTGCCCAAAACGCTGGCTGCTGCAAATGGTCTAAGCGCTTGATTTCTCTTCTTCTCCTTGTTCATGTTCGTCTTTTCTTCTTTCTTTTGTTTTTCTTCTTCTTCGTCTTCACCTTCGTCCTTTTTCTTTTCCTTTTTCTTCTTCTTCTTCTTATTTTCTTGTTTTCTTTTTCTTCAACCTGTTATACTCTAGATGGCTGGCCTTGATCCAACCTATTATACTCTAGGTGGTTGGCCTTGACCCAACCTATTATACTCTAGGTGGTTGGCCTTGATCCAACCTATTATACTCTAGGTGGTTGGCCTTGATCCAACCTATTATACTCTAGGTGGTTGGCTGGCCTTGACCCAACCTATTATACTCTAGGTGGTTAGCTGGCCTTGATCCAAACTATTATACTCTAGGTGGTTAGCTGGCCTTGATCCAACCTATTATACTCTAAGTGGTTGGCCTTGACCCAACCTATTATACTCTAGGTGGTTGGCCTTGATCCAACCTATTATACTCTAGGTGGTTGGCCTTGATCCAACCTATTATACTGTAGGTGGTCGGCTGGCCTTGATCCAACCTATTATACTCTAGGTGGTTAGCTGGCCTTGATCCAACTATTATACTCTAGGTGGTTGGCCTTGACCCAACCTATTATACTCTAGGTGGTTGGCCTTGATCCAACCTATTATACTCTAGGTGGTTGGCTGGCCTTGATCCAACCTATTATACTCTAGGTGGTTGGCCTTGACCCAACCTATTATACTCTAGGTGGTTAGCTGGGCTTGATCCAACCTATTATACTCTAGGTGGTTGGCCTTGACCCAACCTACTATACTCTAGGTGGTTGGCCTTGATCCAACCTATTATACTCTAGGTGGTTGGCTGGCCTTGATCCAACCTATTATACTCTAGGTGGTTGGCCTTGATCCAACCTATTATACTCTAGGTGGTTGGCTGGCCTTGATCCAACCTATTATACTCTAGGTGGTTGGTCTTGATCCTTCTTCTTCTTCTTCTTCTTCTTCTTCTTCTTCGTACGCAGTCAGACAGTAACCATTATTTTTTCGAAAAAAGCGGCGGTCATCCGGAGGCTGTCGCCAATGCCATAGAGCTTGTCTTGCAGTTCCACTGGTGATGGCCACATCTGCGCTCTCTGATCCTCGTATGTCGGGCAGTTCTGCAGCAGATGTTCAGCGGTCATTTTACCAGTACCGCACGGGCATTCGTCGGTATCACCTATCTTCAATTTGTTGAATAGGTGGTACCTCAGTCTATTGTGGCCAGTGCGAAGTCTGAAGACAACGACCTGCTCTCTTCGGTTCAACTGGTAATAGGCATCGTTTTTGGTGTAACCAGTATATTCGGTTTCCCATTTAGTCATGTATCTAGCTCTAATAAGCCTTTTTGACTTTTCGTAGGTCAGACTAGGGTCTGGTTGTGGTAGTCTTACACCTTCTTTTGCCAGTCTGTCTGCCTCCTCGTTGCCTTGGATGTTGCAGTGGGATGGAACCCACTGTACCACTATTCTTTTTGGTGCGGACTGCTGGCATAGATGACAGAGTACTGCTATTAAATCATTAAGCTCAGTGTTTTTCTGGCTTTTTAGTGCTGTGACTTCGGCGAGAGCATCTGTAAGCAGGACTATATGGTTTTAATTTTCATTGTGTGTCACCATTTCTTCCACTGCCGCCCTCAGTGCCTCTGCCTCCGCTCTGAAATTGCTTGTGTACTTACCAGTAGCGAATGACAGTGTAATTTTTTTGCCATTTGGTAGGTTCAGGAATGCTCCTGCCCCTCCGTTCTGTGTATTGTTTGTTACAGAACCGTCGGTGTATGCATGGGTCCAGTCCATGCTTGGGTAGCTTTTCGATATGAAGCTTAGGGTAGTATCTCTCCTTTCTTTTTCAGTCTGGCAGTTTTTGTTTCCAATACCTGGTATATTTTCTACCACCTCTGGAAATATATCCTGCCTCCAGGTAGGTTTTCGTACAGTAGTGATGGGTTTTGGTGTTGTTAGTGCGTTTATGGGATCTTCGTGCATCTTTGCTTTGGCTATTTCTGCAAAGTTTCTCCGCTTTAGTTTCCCATTTCCCAAATTGTTTAGTCTCTGGTGGATTGGATGGTCAGTCAGTCTTCGGAGTTTCTCTGACTGCAGCTGGGCTCTGCAGTCTCTTCTAACGGTCATGGATTGCAGTTTTGTAATCTTTTCAAGTTCTACAATTGGCGTTGACTTCGTGCCTCCTGTTATAATTCTCATGGCTTGGTTTTGAAGTTTGCTAACTTTATCGAAGTTCGCCTTTGCTGCTGTTGTCCATGCCGCAATGCCATACTCGAGAACTGGTCTCACTCTTCCAGTGTACAGTTTCTTTAGTATGCCTTCGTCTGCTCCCCAGCTTTTGCCAGCAAGTTTCCTCATGATTGCCATTCTTTCTATGGCTCTCATTCGGTTTCTCTCGATCTGACTTTTCCATGTCATGCGCCGATCAAATGTGACTCCCAGATAGTTTGGGTTGTCGTTTGGCTGCAGGAATTTACCATTTAAGCTTAATTTGGTATTTTTGGGTTTGATTGAAAGAGAGAATATTGTGCATGTGGTTTTCTCCTCGTTTATTTTGACCAGCCATGAGTTCGCCCACTCTTCCAGCGATGTTAGGGCCTGCTGCGTCCGATTTCTTGCTATGGTGAGATTCTTTTCAGAGGTCCACATAGTCAGATCGTCTGCAAACATTGAGCTATGGACTCTCCATGGTATATTCTCTGTAATGTCGTTTATATATACCAGGAAGAGTGTGGGTGACAGTACTCCCCCTTGGGGTACTCCCTGCTCGAGGGTCACCTTTTTGCTCATCTGCCCTTGTACTTGGACTCTGGCCGTTCTTTGTTTGAGGTAGTGGTAGATCCACTTGTACATTTTCCCACAAACATCACTTCTTCTTAGCTTGGCTCTAAGTCCGTCTTTCCAGACTTTGTCAAATGCCTTTTCCAGATCCACCCAAAAAGCTACTGTGTGTTTCTGTGCCTGGTAGGCATCTTCTATTTCCTGGTCTATGGGGATGACCTGGTCCTCAGTGGATCTGTGCTATCTAAAGCCGGCTTGCTGTGGAATTAGTATTCGTTTTTCTTTCAGATGCCACATCAGTCTGATGTTTATCATACGTTCCATCAGCTTGCCAACACAGCTCAGTAGGCTGATGGGCCTGTATCCATTTGGATCTGTTTTGTCCTTTCCTTTCTTTGGTACTGGTACAAGTACTGCGTCTTTCCATGCCTGGGGTACAATTCCCCTTTTCCAGCTTTGGTTCAGGACCGATAGCAGTTTCCTCTTCGCTGTTTGGCCCAGCCCCATCAGCATTTCGTTTGTTATCCCGTCTTTTCCGGGAGATTTCCTTTTCTTTAATGTTCTCATAGCCTCTTCTATTTCGCTCATTGTTAATTTGGCCATCATGTGCTCTTCAGGTGCCGTATTGATGTTGTCGTGCCCCTTTAGCTCTTCGCTAATGTCTGTATGCTTATCTGCAGGGACCTCGATGTGGTTTGCTCTGGCATAGTGATCGACAAAAGCGTTTGCGGCTTTCTTACCTGTGAGCAAGTTTTCGCCCTGCTTGATGGTAATTTGTTTGTTTGGCGGGGTTTCGTCGTTCATGGCTCTGACTAGCTTCCATAGCTTGTTCCCGTCTTTGTCAAGGTTTAGGCTTTCCGTTTTGTTTTTCCAGCTTTCTCTTGCTGTTTGCTTGAGAGTGTATTTGTATTTCGCCGTGGCGGCTTTGAGGGCGATGTTTGCCTCCATAGATTGTTCTCGCTCTGCCATGTTCCTAGCATTTGTTACTGCATCTTCCGCTTTCTGCAACTCATCATTCCAGTAGGGCTTATAGTTTTTCCTAGCCCCTCTTGGGATGGTTTCAGTGGCGGCTTGCATTATTGCTTTGCTTAGGCCTTCCACCATGGGCTTCATTTTGTTGTTTCGTGTGTTGATGGTTTCACACAGCCCATCTGTCAGGGTTGCAAATCTGTCCCAGTCGGCTCGTTTGTAATTCCAGGTCTTGATCCAACCTATTATACTCTAGGTGGTTGGTCATGATCCAATCTATGATACTCTAGGTGGTTGGCTGGCCTTGATCCAACCTATTATACTCTAGGTGGTTGGTTGGCATTGACCAAACCTATTATACTCTAGGTGGTTGGTCTTGATCCAACCTATTATACTCTAGGTGGTTGGTTGGCATTGACCAAACCTATTATACTCTAGGTGGTTGGTCTTGATCCAACCTATTATACTCTAGGTGGTTGGTTGGCATTGACCAAACCTATTATACTCTAGGTGGTTGGTTGGCATTGATCAAACCTATTATACTCTAGGTGGTTGGTCTTGATCCAACCTATCATACTCTAGGTGGTTGGCTGGCCTTGATCCAACCTATTATACTCTAGATGGTTGGCTGGCCTTGACCCAACTTATTTTACTCTAGTTGGTTGGCCTTGATCCAACCTCTTATACTCTAGGTGGTTGGCCTTGATCCAACCTATTATACTCTAGGTGGTTGGTCTTGACCCAACCTATTATATTCAAGGTGGTTGGCCTTGATCAAACCTATTATGCTCTAGGTGTTTGCTTGGCCGTGATCCAACCTATTATACTAGGTGGTTGGTTGGCCTTGATCCAACCTATTATACTCTAGGTGATTGCCTTTCATCCAACCTATTATACTCTAGGTGGTTGGCCTTGATCCAACCTATTATACTCTAGGTGGTTGGCCTTGATCCAACCTATTATACTCTAGGTGGGTAGCTGGCCTTGACCCAACATATTATACTCTAGGTGGTTGGTCTTGATCCAACATATTATACTCTAGGTGGTTGGTTGGTCTTGATCCAACCTATTTTACTCTAGGTGGTTGCCTTTGATCCAACCTATTATACTCTAGGTGGTTGCCTTTGATCCAACCTATTATACTCTAGGTGGTTGCCTTTGATCCAACCTATTATGCTCTAGGTGGTTGCCTTTGATCCAACGTGTTATACTCTAAGTGGTTTCCTTGATCCAGCCTATTATACTCTAGGTGGTTGGTTGGCCTTGATCCAACCTATAATACTCTAGGCAAGTTATCCGTTTATAGTCTGATTTGTCCCCCTTCCCCTGTCCAGCTAAGAGCGACCCTTATGGAATCTATTGGCTTCCCTGTCAGAGTTCTTCGGATTATTGAGGCGCCAAAGCCCGCTCAGCGTCTCAATGAAACGAACGCGAAGATATATTATAAATGTGATTTATCATTGTACGCCTGGCATCAAAATTACTTTGAATTGTATACAAGAAAATAGCAGACGGACGTTTTATGTGGAAAGGGATAGAATGGCAATGCACCTCAATGTGAAAAGGGTGAAAAGTAAAACAATGCGAGAGGTTAAAGAAGGTGCACGTTTTGCATGAGGGAAGTGGCTGCATTTCTACGTCTTGTTCTCTGATCTGGGCCGACATTCATGGAACGAACGAGAGGACGGCAGCCAGTATCTCATAGCTGGCTGTATGCATCAGGTTCTGGGAACCAGAGCTGATTAAGATCCTATACCATCCTACAAGGAAGACCCTGAAAATCAGGCTACAATAGTGTAGAATTCGAAAGAAGAAGGCAAAACTGTGGCCAAAATGACGCACGAAAATAGTGGTGTTAGTCCGAAATGTGCAAATATCGCAGCGCCGACGTAAACTACGACAGGACCATCGTCGAAGATGAAGAAGACGAAAAAGAAGAAGAAAACGAATAATAAGAAGAAGAAAAAGAGGAAGAACAACAAGAAGAAAAAAAAAAGAATTATAATATTAGTAAGAAACTGAAAAAGAAAATAAAGAAGAAAATGGAAAAGAAGAAGTAAAAGAACAAGAAAAAGAAAAAAAGAAGAAAACAAAAAAGGTGAAGAAAATAGAAGAAAAAGAAGAAGAAAAAGTAGAAGAAAATGAACCTAAAAAAATCAGAACAAAAAGAAGTTAAAGAATAACAACAGAAAAATAATGAAAAAATGAACAATTAAAACGAAGAACAAGAAAAGGAATGAGAAAAAGAAGACGACAAAGAAGTAGAAGAATAACAAAAAGAAAAATGGAAAAAGAACAAACAATAATAACAAACAAAAATAACAAACAACAGGAACCAACAAGAAGAACAGCAAAAAGAACAAACAAAAGAATGCAATTCTTCGAACCAACAAGAATAACCAACAAGAAGAACCAACAAAAAGAACCAACTAAAGGATTCAGCTAGATAAACCAAACAAAATCAACAAATACAAGGATGAAATTAGAAGAACCAATAAGAAGAGCCAACAACAGGAACCAACAAGAAGAACAAACCAGAACAACAAACAATAGGAAACAGCAAGAAGAATCAACAAGTCGAACCAACAGGAAGAACCAACAAGAAAAACCAATTATAAAAACCAACAAGACGAAAGAAGAAAACGACGCAATTAGTAGAACCAACAAGCAGAACCAACAAGAACAACCAACAAGAAGAACGAAAAACAAGAACCAACAAGAAGAACCAACAAGAAGAACCAATGAGAATAACCAACAATAAGAACCAACAAAAACAACAACAAAAAAGAACAAACAAGAAGAACTAAGAACAGGAACCAACAAGAAGAACCAATAACAATAACCAACAAGAAGAACCAACGAGAAGAACCAACAAGAAGAACTGACAAGAAGAACCAACAAGAAGAACTGACAAGAAGAACCAACAAGAAGAACCAACAAGAAGAACTGACAAGAAGAACCAACAAGAAGAACCAATGAGAAGAACCTACAAAAAGAACCAACAGGAAGAACCAACAAGAAGAACCAACAACAGGAACCAATTAGAAGAACCAACAAGAAGAACCAACAAGAAGATCTAATGAGTATAACCAACAAAAAGAACCAACAAGAAGAGCGAACAAGAAGAACCAACAAGAAGAACCAACAAGAAGAAGCATCAAGAAGAACGAACAAGAAGAACGAACGCAAAGAACCAACAACAGGAACCAATATGAAAAACCAACAAGATGAACAAACAAAAAGAATCAACGAGAAAAAACAACAAGAAAAACCAACAAGACGAACCTTAAAGAAGAACTAACTAGAAAAAAACCAACAAGAATGACCAACAAAAAGAACCAACAAGAAGAACCAAAGAGAAAAACCAACTAGAAGAAACAATAACAGGAACCAATAAGAAGAACAAACAATAGGAACTAACACTAGGGACCAACAAGAAGAACAAACTAGAAGAACCAACAAGAAGAACCAACAAGAAGAAAAAACAACAGGAACCAACAACAGGAACCAATGTGTCGAACGAACAAGAAGAACCAACAACAGGAACCAACAAGAAGAACTAACAAGACGAACCAATGAGAATAAACGACAAGAAGAACCAACAAGAAGAACCAACAAGAAGAACTGACAAGAAGAACCAACAAGAAGAACCAACAAGAAGAACCAACAAGAAGAACTGACAAGAAGAACCAACAAGAAGAACCAACAAGAAGAACTGACAAGAAGAACCAACAAGAAGAACCAACAAGAAGAACTGACAAGAAGAACCAACAAGAAGAACCAACAAGAAGAACCAACAAGAAGAACCAACAGGACGAACCAACAGGACGAACCAATAGGACGAACCAACGCTAAGAACCAACAACAGGAACCAATTAGAAGAACCAACAAGAAGAACCAACAAGAAGAACTAATGAGAATAACCAACAAAAAGAACCAACAAGAAGAACCATCAAGAAGACTAAACAAGAAGAACTAATGAGAATAACCAACGTGAAGAACGAACAAGAAGAACGAACGCAAAGAACCAACAACAGGAACCAATATGAAAAACCAACAAGAAGAACAAACAATAGGAACTAACACTAGGAACCAACAAGAAGAACAAACAAAAAGAATCAATGAGAAAAACCAACAAGAAGAACCTTAAAGAAGAACCTTAAAGAAGAACTAACTAGAAAAAAACCAACAAGAAGAACCAACAGGAAGAACCTTCAAGAAGAACCAAAGAGAAGAACCAACTAGAAGAAACAATAACAGGAACCAACAAGAAGAACAAACATTAGGAACTAACACTAGGAACCAACAAGAAGAACAAACTAGAAGAACCAACTAGAAGAACAAACTAGAAGAACCAACTAGAAGAACCAACAAGAAGAATAAACAAGAAGAACCAACAACAAAAACCAAACTGACAAACCAACAAGAAGAACCAACAACATGAACCAACAAGAAGAAACAACAAGAAGAGCCAATGAGAATTACCAACAAGAACAACCAATAAGAAGAACCAACAAGAAGAACTAACAAGAATAACCAACAAAAAGAACCAACAAGAACAACCAATGAGAAGAGCCAACAGGAATAACCAACAGGAAGAACCAACAGGAAGAGCCAACAGGAAGAATCACAAAGAAGAACCAACAAGAAGAACCAACAGGAAGAACCAACAGGAAGAACCAACAGGAAGAACCAACAGGAAGAATCACAAAGAAGAACCAACAAGAAGAACCAACAGGAATAACCAACAGGAAGAACCAACAGGAAGAACCAACAGGAAGAATCACAAAGAAGAACCAACAAGAAGAACCAACAGGAAGAACCAACAAGAAGAACCAACTAGAAAAATCACCAAGAAGAAACGAGATTTTTTAACTCTACTACAATCTAGTACCACGAAAGTATGTACAGTCGGAGGTTACCCAATTCGGCGCAGAATTGTGCTCCCAGAAACGCATTTTATTCATTTCAGTTTGCATTCACACTGACTAAATCCGTTCAGATTTGTACCTGTTCAGACGGTTATCGATTATCCTAATAAGCACAAGAAACTAATTCGTCCAATATTCATGAAAAATTCCTTTGAAGTTGTATCTGTGATCGTAAAAGACTTGGACAAACACTATTTGTCAAAACTATTGAATCGGATTCAATTTGAGTCGTTCCTGCGCCCACAATGGCGAGCCAGGTAAATCGATATTCTAATCCCGTCTATTCCAAACAGCATAAACGGTGTGATATTGTTAACTGATCAATAGTTACCTTCGATTGCGTTCATTATTCGTGGATATTCTTTCTCCATTTTGTTCATTTTCCGTTTAGTTCGTACGGTGGCCTTCACAGACAGCCTTTTGTCATAATACTGCCGGTGATTGAAAGACACAAAGGGTTACAAATGAAGCCAGTGAGTTCATGCAGTGAGTTTCTGTAACATTTTATTTCAATACGATGAAGTTCAATTGTTTGTCAATTCAGATCGGTTCAATTCGGATGCCACCTTTGCTACTAGGGTCGATTTATTTATCTGTTCATGTACTATCTTCATAATACTTCTAAATAAAGAATCGAATCTTTCGAGTTAATATGTTACAAAAAGATCCTCAGAATAGTCTGGATGGAAGAAAAAGACAAATATAGACATTCGGCAAGAGTTGAACATGGAGGAGAACTCGTTTATTAATTCCATTTTGGCCAGAAAATGTAAATACTTTGGTTACATCAAGAGACACAACGGTTTTGAGAGAACAGTGATGGAAGGTATGGTGCCAGATAAAAGAGGAAGGGGTAGACAAAGAAGGCGATGGCACCATGATATCTAGGAATGCCTGGGTGTCACAGTGTCGGAGGCTGGAGTTTTGACAAATGAAAGCGTTTCTTATGACAGACTGTGATGGGATCGACGTTCTATAAAGGGCATGCTACATGATGATGATGTACTGTCTTTACAGCGAAGATTGGCTAATAAGTTCAGTTTAACGCAAGTGCTATGTCCGCGGAGATATTCAATTGATCAGTTCAGTTCATTTCAGTTCAACTGCCATATCCCTAGAACAGGTCGGCTGTTTAATTTATTTTAGTTCAATTTATATGCTTTCATAGCAGCGAAGGTCAGTTAATCAATGAAGTTCAGCTGAGTCCAGATGTCATCGCCACAGGCAACTCCAGTTGATCAGTTCAGATGTCATATCCACATGCAACCAGTTGGTCAGTTTAGGTGTCATCTCCACAGGCAACAGTTGGTCAGTTCAGGTGTCATCTCCACAGGCAACCAATTGGTCAGTTCAGGTGTCATCTCCACAGGCAACCATTTGGTCAGTTCAGGTGTCATCTCCACAGGCAACCAATTGGTCAGTTCAGGTGTCATCTCCACAGGCAACCAGTTGGTCAGTCCAGGTGCCATCTCCACAGGCAACCAGTTGGCCAGTTCAGGTGTCATCTCCACAGGCAACTCCAGTTGATCAGTTCAGTTCATGTGTCATCTCCACAAGGAAGGCCGGTTGATCAGTTCAGGTGTCATCTCCACAATGAAGGCCGGTTGATCAGTTCAGGTGTCATCTCCACTAGGAAGGTCGGTTGATCAGTTCAGGTGTCATCTCTACAATGAAGGTCGGTTGATCAGTTCAGGTGTCATCTCCACAAGGAAGACCGGTTGATCAGTTCAGTTCTGGTGTCATCTCCACAAGGAAGGCTGGTTGATCAGTTCAGGTGTCATCTCTACAAGGAAGGCCGGTTGATCAGTTCAGGTGTCATCTCCACAAGGAAGGCAGGTTGATCAGTGCAGGTGTCATCTCCACAAGGAAGGCCGGTTGATCAGTTCAGGTGTCATCTCCACAAGGAAGGCCGGTTGATCAGTTCAGGTGTCATCTCCACAAGGAAGGCCGGTTGATCAGTTCAGGTGTCATCTCCACAAGGAAAGCTGGTTGATCAGTTCAGGTGTCATCTCCACAAGGAAGGCTGGTTGATCAGTTCAGGTGTCATCTCTACAAGGAAGGCTGGTTGATCATTTCCCTTTAAGTACCATCTCTGCAGCGGAGGTAAGCTGCCATGAATTTCTAACGTCGTCCTCTGTTCATTACCTTGATAGTACAGTCTTCCTGGATTTTCCCTATCCGTTTTTCAATGTTAACTTCATTTCTAGGAACACTGTCTTCATCTGGTTTGTATGCCCTCCATCTTTCCTCCTAGTATTGCTGTCAGAACAATATGGGACAAAAATATATGTAACTTTCGAACTCTTAATTGGTTGGTCAATTTTTGCAACAGCCACAACTTCTTCAAGCTAACACCTCCGACCCCCCCCCGCCCCCCCCACACCAAACCACCACCCCACCCCATTCCGCCACACATATATGTTTATATTGTTTTACAATACTCTTCAGAATCTGGACACAGCCAGTTTCTTGTATCTATGCCCATCCACTGTATTCATGAATACATTAGTTGACCCTCCCTCCACTATTTTCCGTGGTAATGCATTCTAAGCATTTACCACTCTGACTACAAAAAATATTTTCTAACATCTAATCGGAACCATTCGTGAACTAATTTTTAGCTGTGCGCTTTTGATTTTGTAGGCAGGTGTATTTTGAAAAAAAACTTTCTATAGTCTAATTTAATCTTTCCGTTGAGTATTTTATGAATCTATATCACGTCACTTCGAATTCTTCTCTTTTCTAGACACTGTAGGCCGGTTTTTCTTCTATTAACTGTAATTCTGGAATCCCACTATCAGGTTTGTTGCTCTTGTTTCTTCTCTTTCCAGAATATTTATATCCCCTCTATGATAAGGAATCCACAACCTGTACACAGTACTCCAATGTAGGTCTAACTAATGCTTTATACAGTTTGACTGTCAATTCCCTGCTCCAATGTTTAAGATTTCTTTTTATCATACCTAACATTGCATTGACCTTTTTCACTGCTACCTGGATTTGCTCACTCACTTTTAACTCTATGATTTATTATAACCCCTAGATCCCTCTCCTTTTCTATCATTCTAATATTGTTCTCGTTCATTCTGTAATTATGTTCCATTTTGGATCTATCCATGAAGATAACTGCACATTTATCTACATTGAACTCCATTTTCCATATCAATGACCATTACCAAAATGTATCTAAATCTGACCTCAGTATATCCACTACTCAGGTGGATGACTACATTTATCTATATTACATTCCATTTGCCAACTGACAGACCATTATCAAATTTTATTTAAATCTGCCCTCAATATACCGTCTTCTGCTTTAGATGAAACACTACTGCATAGTTTTGTGTCATCAGCAAATTGTGCAATCATGGATCCCATATCAATGTCCAATCGTTGATATATATCAAGAATAAAATTGGTCCCAAAACCGAGCTCTGTGGCCCTCCACTGTTCATTTAACCCCACTGCGAGTACTCCTTATTTATATCCACTCTCTGTCTTCTTTCCGTTAACCAATCCATTTGGCAGCTTACCCACCTATTCCATGAGATTTTAACTTTCGAAATATATATAGAGGGCGCCTAACCCACCTTCCATGTCACTGGTTGTTTACAGACTCTGTTCAGTCTTCTAAACCACTATAACGAGGAACGAGAATATGAAGATGAATATGAAGTAGAAGAAAATAAAAAAATGAAATGAAGAAGAAAAAAAAACTAATAGAATAAGCAGAAGAAGAAAATGAAGAAAAAGTAGAAATGAATAAGAAGAAGAAGGAGAAGAATAAAACTGGGAGAAAAAGAAGAAAATGAAGAAGACGAGTAAGATGAAGTAGAAAAATAAGCCGCAGAAGAAGATGAAGAAGAGGAAGAAGAAGAAGAAGAAGCAGAAAAAGAAAAAGACACAGAATACGAAGAAGAAGAAGAAGCAGAATAAAAAGAAGCAGAAGAAGAAGAAGCAGAAGAAGAAGAAGAAGAAGAAACAGCAGCAGCTTGGTTTTGCTGAATAGATGACCAATGGAGATTAGTTGTAGAGAAATCTACAAACACATAACTATTTCAAATGCCAACGGCAACATCAACATCTTGAAAAAGATAGACCAAAGCACAATTTTCCTACTTCGCACTCAACATATACAACTTAACAGTCACATGAACAGAAAGGAGTCAGAACACACAACAGACTGCCGGCGGTACACACAACCCTATGAAACTGTTGAGCACCATCGTTGTGAGGATCTTGTGCTTCTCGGTGTTAAGAAATCGTGTCTTTTTCCGAGGCCAAGCAAATGGAACTAAACATCAGCTCACAAACACTTGCACGTACCGCTATAAGGCATTGGGATAAAGATCAGGAGCATAAGGCTGCTAAATCAATAATCAATTAATTAAGACGCTGAGCAACGCAATAGCTGCAGCGGTCTTAGACCTAAAGCTGACTGCTAGCGTCAGGGCCAGAGAACCACCAGAGCTGCCAAGACACTTCTACATCTCCACGCCGTGATCCTGGATAACAAGCTGCAACATAGCAGACTGACCTAGGAGAAGGCATCGAAGAGGCTAAACCTCTGCTAACAAAATGCCTGCTGAAGTTGGATGTGTCGGACCGAAACGTGCAAATATCGCAGTCAAGCTGTAAACTACGAAGCAAAGTATTCCGTTCTCTGGACAACATTCTGCTACTTAAAGCGCGTTCAGTGCTTGGTAGCGGGAGACTTCTTCTTTCTTCTTCTTCGTACGCTGTCAGACGTCAACTTTAATTTGTTCGAAGAAAGCAGCTGTCATCCTGAGGTTGTCGACACTGCCATAGAGCTTGTCTAGTGTTGGCACTGGTGATGGCTACATGTGCTTCCTCTTGTCCTCGTATATCGGACAATTTTGCAGCAGATGTTCAGCGATCATTTTACCTGTACCACAGGTGCATTCGTCAGTGCCACCTATCTTCAGTTTATTGAATAGATGGTACCTCAGTCTGTTGTGGCCTGTGCGGAGCCTGAAGACCACGACCTGCTATCTTCTGCTCAACTGGTAATGGGCATTATTTTTTGTGTAGCCAGTATGTTCGGTTTCCCATTTGGCCATGTACCTGGCCCTAATAAACCTTTTAGACTCTTCGAAGGTCACACTAGAATATGGGTGTGATAATCTTGCACCTTCTTTTGCCAGTCTGTCTGCCACCTCGTTGCCTTGAATGTTACAGTGGAATGGAACCCACTGTACCACTACTATTGTTGGTGCGGACTGCTGGCATAGTTGACAGAGTACTGCTATTAAATCATTAAATTCTGTATTTTTCTGGCTTTTTATTGTTGTAACCGCGGACAGGGCTATCTGGCTTTCATTGCTGTCGCCTTTCAGCATTGCTTCTACTGCAGCCTTCAATGTCTCTGCCTCTGCTCTGAAATTGCTCTGAGAATTTTCCAGTTGCCCCGGACAGTGTTATTTTTCTACCGTTTGTTAACCTCAAGAATACACCCCCCCCCACCCCCCCATCCCTCCGTTCTGTGTTGTGTTTGTTACAGAACCGTCGGTGTATGCATATGTCCAGTCCATGCTTGGGTAGTTTTTCGCTATGTACTTCAGGGTACAAACTTTCGGTAAGATGGCGACCAAGCAAAATCTGCTCTCATGGTCTGCGATTTTCGTGTGGTTTGTTCGTTCCACTTCATGTGTGGGGCGCGGTGTTGTGTTACGATCTTTTTCTAGCACGTCCTACGCTATTCACAGGAAGTCTATGTGTGTAAATTTCATCGGAATTCGGAGATTCACGATCTGTTCTTCATGTGTAATAGAATACCCGTTGTTGGATAGGACGTCACTACGGATTGCGCACCGTCCTTGGTTGGTGTGCACGACCTGCTTGGCAATTGCGTGCCATGACCGGAAGGTGTAAGGTGTGCTCATGCTTGGCGCCGCATTCCAGTGGCGCTCAGGTCGGCTAGCTCTTCCCTGGAAGAGTGAAAAGTGAAATTAGTAGCCTACCGATTAAAGTGAGCTTACAAGCCAACCTCACCTCCTCGGGTACACACTGGGCAACTAGAACCGTGAGGCTCTAGGCTAACGAGGCAATGGCTCGCCTGGGTGGGATGGGCTCCCTCAGGTTACTTGCAGATGTTGGACCACCGCAACTTGGAGAGGAGATGGGCGCCGCCAGTGATTTTATGCCTAAGAATCACACATGACACAAACAAAATCGATTATACCGGATCGGTCGCAGCCCGGACAGACATAGAGGGTTGGCGTGGGATTTTCATGTCTTTATGTGTGCCCCAACGACCTGATGGGTTACGGGATGAACTGAAATGAACTGAACCTCAGGGTTATATCTCTTCTTTCTTTTTCAGTCTGGCTGTTCTTGTTTCCAATACCTGGTATATTTTCTACCACCTCTGGAATGATATGCTGCTTCCATGTGGGTTTGCGTACAGTAGGGATGTGCTTTGGTATTGTCATGGTGTTCATAGGGTCTTCGTTCATTTTTGCTTTTGCTATTTCTGCAAAGTTTCTCCGCTTTAGTTTCCCTTTTCCAAATCTATTTAGTCTCTGATGCATTAGATGGTCTGTCATTCTTCTGAGTTTCTCTGCTTGCTGCTGGGCTCTGCTGTCTCTTCTATCGGTCATGGATAGCCGATTTGTAATCTTTTCAAATTCTACAATTGGCGTTGACTTCATGCCTCCTGTTATAACTGTCATGGCTTGGTTTTGAAGTTTGCTAATTTTATCGAAGTTCGCCTTTGCTGCTGTTGTCCATGCCGCGATGCAATACTCGAGAACTGGTCTCACTCTTCCAGTGTACAGTTTCTTTAGTATAATTTCGTTTGTTCCCCAGCTTGTGCCAGCTAGTTTCCTCATGATTGCCGTTCTTTCTCATGCTCTCATTCGGTTTCTCTCGATCTGACTTTTCCATGTCATGCGCCGATCAAATGTGACTCCCAGGTAGTTTGGGTTGTCGTTTGGCCGCAGATATTTGTAGCGAGAGCCTGAGAATGAACGAACCCAACCCAAGCCAAGCCAACTAACCAACTGCAGGATTGATTCCGAGTCTACTTCGCTAACTCGAACATTCTTTGTGTCCTCCATATAAACTATTTGTTCTTTTTCGTCCTCTGTATAAACTCTTTGTTCTTTACGTCCTCTGTATAAACTCTTTGTTCCCCACGTCCTCTGTATAAACTCTTTGTTCTTGGTGTCCTCTGTATAAACTCTTTGTTCTTGGTGTCCTCTGTATAAACTCTTTGTTCTCTTCACGTCCTCTGTATAAACTCTTTGTTCTTCACGTCCTCTGTAGAAACTCTTTGTTCTCTTCCCGTCCTCTGTATAAACTCTTTGTTCTCTTCACGTCCTCTGTATAAACTCTTTGTTATTCACGTCCTCTGTATAAACTCTTTGTTCTTCACGTCCTCTGTATAAACGCTTTGTTCTCTTCACGTCCTCTGTATAAACTCGTTGCTCTTTGTCCTCTGTATAAACTCTTTGTACTTTGTCCTCTTATAAACTCTTTGTTCTTCACGTCCTCTGTATAAACTCTTTGTTCCTCACGTCCTCTGTATAAACTCTTTGTTCTTGGTGTCCTCTGTATAAACTCTTTGTTCTCTTCACGTCCTCTGTATAAACTCTTTGTTCTTCACGTCCTCTGTAGAAACTCTTTGTTCTCTTCCCGTCCTCTGTATAAACTCTTTGTTCTCTTCACGTCCTCTGTATAAACTCTTTGTTATTCACGTCCTCTGTATAAACTCTTTGTTCTTCACGTCCTCTGTATAAACGCTTTGTTCTCTTCACGTCCTCTGTATAAACTCGTTGCTCTTTGTCCTCTGTATAAACTCTTTGTACTTTGTCCTCTGTATAAACTCTTTGTTCTTCACGTCCTCTGTATAAACTCTTTGTTCTCTTCACGTCCTCTGTATAAACTCTTTGTTCTCTTCACGTCCCCTGTATAAACTCTTTGTTATTCACGTCCTCTGTATAAACTCTTTGTTCTCTTCACGTCCTCTGTATAAACTCGTTGCTCTTTGTCCTCTGTATAAACTCTTTTTACTTTGTCCTCTGTATAAACTCTTTGTTCTTCACGTCCTCTGTATAAACTCTTTGTTCTTCACGTCCTCTGTATAAACTCTTTGTTCTCTTCACGTCCTCTGTATAAACTCTTTGTTATTCACGTCCTCTGTATAAACTCTTTGTTCTTCACGTCCTCTGTATAAACGCTTTGTTCTCTTCACGTCCTCTGTATAAACTCTTTGTTCTTTGTCCTCTGTATAAACTCTTTGTTCTTTGTCCTCTGTATAAACTCTTTGTTCTCTTCACGTCCTCTGTTTAAACTCTTTGTTCTCTTCAAGTCCTCTGTATAAACTCTTTATAATTCACGTCCTCTGTATAAACTCTTTGTGCTCTTCACGTCCCCTGTATAAACCCTTTGTTCTTCACGTCCTCTGTATAAACGCTTTGTTCTCTTCACGTCCTCTGTATAAACTCGTTGCTCTTTGTCATCTGCATAAACTCTTTGTACTTTGTCCTCTGTATAAACTCTTTGTACTTTGTCCTCTGTATAAACTCTTTGTTCTTTGTGCTCTGTATAAACTCTTTGAACTTTGCCCTCTGTATAAACTCTTTGTTCTTTTTCCTCTGTATAAACTCTTTGTACTTTGTCCTCTGTATAAACTCTTTGTTCTTTGTCCTCTGTATAAACTCTTTGTACTTTGTCCTCTGTATAAACACTTTGTTCTTGTCCTCTGTATAAACTTTTTGTTCTTTGTTCTCTGTATAAACTCTTTTTACCTTGTCCTCTGTAAAAACTCTTTGTTCTTTGTCCTCTGTATAAACTCGTTGTTCTTTGTCCTCTGTATAAACTCTTTTTACCTTGTCCTCTGTATAAACTCTTTGTTCTTTGTCCTCTGTATAAACTCTTTGTTCTTTGTCCTCTGTATAAACTCTTTGTTCTTTGTCCTCTGTATAAACTCTTTGTACTTTGTCCTCTGTATAAACTCTTTGTTCTTTGTCCTCTGTATAAACTCTTTGTTCTTTGTCCTCTGTATAAACTCTTTGTTCTTTGTCCTCTGAATAAACTCTTTGTTCTTTGTCCTCTGTATAAACTCTTTGTACTTTGTCCTCTGTATAAACTCTTTGTTCTTTGTCCTCTGTATAAACTCTTTGTTCTTTGTGCTCTTTATAATCTCTTTGCTCTTCGCGTTAAGCTCAGGTCCAACACACTGCCCATGAGTTATCCCACCCCCACACTGTCCATCTGGAATCATGCCGTTACACCAGTTTGAACATTGATGGAGGACTGATAATTTGATCCACCCAGTGGTGAGTATACAGAGAAGAATACCATTGCACTGCAGCCTGGAAAATACAAGCACGTCTAGCACAGGAATGTTTATTATCATCATCTTCTTTCTTCGTTTGTCTACTGTTCTTGTCATACAGCGTCGCAGAGAGGTGGGATTCATCGATTTCTTGTTACCGACACCTGGGAGGGTTGTGCTGTCGTGAGAGTGTCAGAAACACCCTCGATCCATGGACGTCGTGGACTGCCTCTTGCTCGTGGACCGGAGACCTCCACATGATGTGCTTCTAGTGCTGACTGGTCGTAACGCATTCTGACTAAATGACCAAACCACTTGATTTGTTGGTCGTCATTGTAGGCCCTAACAGGGTTTGTTGGTCGTCATTGTAGGCACTAACTGGGTTTGTTGGTCGTCATTGTAGGCACTAACTGGGTTTGTTGGTCGTCATTGTAGGCCCTAACTGGGTTTGTTGGTCGTCATTGTAGGCACTAACTGGGTTTGTTGGTCGTCATTGTAGGCCCTAACTGGGTTTGTTAGTCGTCATTGTAGGCACTAACTGGGTTTGTTGGTCGTCATTGTAGGCACTAACTTGGTTTGTTGGTCGTCATTGTAGGCACTAACTGGGTTTGTTTGTCGTTATTGTAGGCACTAACTTGGTTTGTTGGTCGTCATTGTAGGCTCTAACTGGGTTTGTTTGTCGTCATTGTAGGCCTTAACAGGGTTTGTTGGTCGTCATTGTAGGCCCTAACAGGGTTTCTTCTTCTTCTTCTTCTTCTTCTTCTTCTTCTTCTTCTTCGTACGCAGTCAGACAGTAACCATTATTTTTTCGAAAAAAGCGGCGGTCATCCTGAGGCTGTCGACACTGCCATAGAGCTTGTTTTGCAGTTCCGCTGGTGATGGCCACATCTGCTCTCTCTGATCCTCGTATGTCGGGCAGTTTTGCAGCAGATGTTCAGCGGTCATTTTACCGGTACCGCACGGGCATTCGTCGGTACCACCTATCTTTAATTTGTTGAATAGGTGGTACCTCAGTCTATTGTGGCCAGTGCGAAGTCTGAGGACAACGACCTGCTCTCTTCTATTCAACTGGTAATAGGCATCGTTTTTGGTGTAGCCGGTATGTTCGGTTTCCCATTTGGTCATGTATCTGGCTTTGATAAGCCGTTTTGACTCTTCGTACGTCATACTAGTATCTGTTTGTGGTAGTCTTGCACCTTCTTTTACCAGTCTGTCTGCCTCCTCGTTGCCTTGGATGTTGCAGTGTGATGGGACCCACTGTAGCACTACCCTTTTTGGTGCGGACTGCTGGCACAGTTTGCAGAGTGCTGCTCTTAAGTCATTAAGCTCAGCGTTTTTCTGGCTTTTTAGCGCTGTGACTACGGCGAGAGCATCTGTAAGCAGGACTATATGGCTTTCATTTTTTTTGTGTGTCACCATTTCTTCCACTGCCGCCCTCAGTGCCTCTGCCTCCGCTCTGAAATTGCTTGTGTACTTACCAGTAGCGAATGACAGTGTTATTTTTCTGCCATTTGGTAGGTTCAGGAATGCTCCTGTCCCTCCGTTCTGTGTAGTGTTTGTTACAGAACCGTCGGTGTATGCATGGGTCCAGTCCATGCTTGGGTAGTTTTCGATATAAAGCTTAGGGTAGGATCTCTCCTTTCTTTTTCAGTCTGGCAGTTTTTGTTTGCAATACCTGGTATATTTTCTACCACCTTTGGAAATATATCCTGCCTCCAGGTAGGCTTTCGTACAGTAGTGATGGGTTTTGGTGTTGTTAGTGCGTTTATGGTATCTTCGTGCATCTTTGCTTTGGCTATTTCTGCAAAGTTTCTCCGCTTTAGTTTCCCATTTCCCAAATTGTTTAGTCTCTGGTGCATTGGATGGTCAGTCAGTCTTCGGAGTTTCTCTGACTGCAGCTGGGCTCTGCAGTCTCTTCTATCGGTCATGGATTGCAGTTTTGTAATCTTTTCAAGTTCTACAATTGGCGTTGACTTCATGCCTCCTGTTATAACTCTCATGACTTGGTTTTGAAGTTTGCTAACTTTATCGAAGTTCGCTTTTGCTGCTGTTGTCCATGCCGCAATGCCATACTCGAGAACTGGTCTCACTCTTCCAGTGTACAGTTTTTTTAGTATGCTTTCGTCTGCTCCCCAGCTTGTGCCAGCAAGTTTCCTCATGATTGCCATTCTTTCTCTGGCTATCATTCGGTTTCTCTCGATCTGACTTTTCCATGTCATGCGCCGATCAAATGTGACTCCCAGATAGTTTGGGTTGTCGTTTGGCTGCAGGAATTTGCCATTTAAACTTAATTTGGTATTTTGGGGTTTGATTGAAACTAACTTGGTTTGTCCCCACTGTCTGCATCAGCGTGGTGTTGCGCATTCGGTCACGGATTGTCTTCCCGGCTGCACTTCTCACACAGCGCATCTCACAGCTCTGGTTCTTTCCCAAATGGGTTGCTAGTACGGACCAAGATTGACATTGGTAACACAATGTAGGAATAAATTGTACCCCCTGTTCTTTTCTATTTGATAATGGACACTGTTCACCTTCTGAATTCTATTTGCAATCCCTCTGTCCACTCTGTCATCATTAGTAAACATACTACCTAGGTATTTGAACTCCCGTACTTGCTTGATACCAATGTCACTGATGTAGAAACTTCTCTGCATTTGTTCACTTGAAATCAACTGTCTATGTCTTGGCCTGTGTCGATCTACCATTCATATTCGTTACAAGCGAAATGGACGAAGTTCAGGTGGTGTTGTAGGTCTTCTCCATTCTGGTAAAAGATGACCTGATTATCAGCAACAAGCATTTCATTTAGGGCCTCTTCATGAGGGTTAGCCAACTGTGTACATGTACATCATTATCATCACATCCATGAAATAATTATTCTGAGGTCACAATGGAAGAAAGCACCAGAAAATTCATCACGGGTGTTAAGATTAATCTAGAAAGAATGCGTGCCAACAAATTTGCGGATGATCAAGACATCATAGAAAGAGCAGAGAAAAAGGAGCAGAGAGCATTACAAAAGCTACTCACCAATATCAACGACACAGCCAATGCATTTAGTATGAAGATTAATGCTAGTAAAACAAAAACTTTAGCAATAGCTAAACAAGACCAAAGAATATTATTAGCATACAGCGACAAATCATAGAATGAGTGCACAGGTTTTTATGTTTATGACAAACAACTACAGAGTATGCTTGATGTGATGATGTAATCAGAACTAGGATTGTAATAGGAAAGAACAAACACAAAAATTCAGGGGAAAAACAAAAGCTTTTAACATCAAATAACATCAATATTGATCTGCGAAGGAGAATAATCACCACGCATATCTAGCTGACAGCATTGTGCGGCCCAGAAACATGGACTCTTAATTCAAAGGATGAAAAGGTATTAAAAACGTTTGAGGTGTGTTTTTTTTGTAGGTTACAAAGCGTGAGTTGGAGAAATAAGGGTTAAGGCGAACAAGTGCTGGACAATATAGGGGCACTTTGACAACTAACAAGTAGTATGTTACAAGGTAGAATGTCTATGAGGCATGGACATGCTCCAATTGAAAACAACTGGAGTCCAAATTCCGAGGAAACGAAGAAGAGGAAGTGAAAACAAACAAATACGGCATGCAGGCATGTAAGACGATTGGGATACAGACAGACTGAGATCTGCTGAAAACAGAGGTTATTGGTGGGACATGATAAGGCTTCAACACCAGTCTCTGGACCGACTAACAGAGGACAGTGACATGATAAGGCTTCAACACGTCTACGGACTGACTAACAGATGACAGTGGGGTAACATGATCAGAATGCGTCAACAAGGATTGAGGCGAGATTGAGAAATAGATGGCTTGAAGGCCGCGGGAGTAGTGCCATGATAACTGATGCTGTTTCTCTCATGTTGTTTAGTTTAACTGACGAAATATAATATGTATACGTTTGCTAAATATATGTATGTATATAAACGAGGCGTGTTCAAATGAGACCGGACCAAACTGAAACATGTGAACATACACACGATGCGCATGCTGACGTCACTATTGGTGTAAACAAGCACATACCAACCGTCATGTTTGCAAAATTTCATTGTCCTTGGACTCAGTTTCCTCAGCAGGCCGTTTAAAACATGGCGGGTGTGATACGGAATCCGTCCAGAGTTGATCAGTGGGCAGTGATTCGGTTTCTAACAGCTGAAGGATGTCGACCAGCTGACATTCATCACAGAATGCAGGCAGTGTAAGGTGACAAAAGTGTGTCGAAGAAAAAGGTGAAGAACTGGACAATGATGTTTAAAGAACGACGCGAGTTAACGCAACAATATGCGTCTGACCTGGTCTCAGAAGATCTTTCGTTAACTCACGTTAACTGACTAACATAGACTGATCAGTATGTTTCACCTGACCCTGACTAACATAGCCTGATCAATATGTTTCACCTGACCCTGACAAACATAGTCTCATCAGTATGTTTCACCTGCCCTGACTAACATAGTTTGATCAGAATGTTTCACCTAACCCTGACTAAGAGTCTGATCAGAATGTTTCACTTGACCCTGACTAACATAGTCTGATCAGAATGTTTCACCTGCCCATGACTAACATAGTCTGATCAGAATGTTTCACCTGCCCATGACTAACATAGTCTGATCAGAATGTTTCACCTGGCCCTGACTAATATAGTCTGATCAGAATATTTCACCTGACCCTGACTAAGAGTCTGATCAGAATGTTTCACCTGACCCTGACTAACATAGTCTGATCAGAATGTTTCAACTGACCCTGACTAACATAGTCTGATCAGAATGTTTCACCTGCCCATGACTAACATAGTCTGATCAGAATGTTTCACCTGACCCTGACTAACATAGTCTGATCAGAATGTTTCACCTGACCCTGACTAACATAGTCTGATAGATTTGTTTTGCATTACCGAAAGATCGTCAGTCTCCTCTCCCATCAGAAAAGAGCAGTCGATAAAATCGTCAATATGCATAGGCTCCGAGACTCCACTTAGTACAGAAAGAACCACGACAATAACCACAACATCCACAACCACAACAACAACAAAGACAAGTACAACAACCAGAATCACAACAACAACAACAACAACAACAACAACAACAACCATAGCATCCACACCAAAACCAACAGATGCATGGCTTCGACCACAAGGCCTTCCTCATGGAATCAGCTATACAAAACAGCTCACAATTGACATAATGTGCAAAAACAAAGGAAACGCCAACCGATGTAAAAGTGAGACGGCATCCATATTTGCCAGAATGGCCAGGCCTGCAAGAATAGTGCCAGGACAAGGGCGGCCTGTCCCGCGCAATTCCTGCTTTGTCCCCTCTTAACACATGTTTGATGGGGAGGACGACTAACGTCTGCTCAGGCACATCATGCTGATCTGGCATGTAAGTCATGGTCAGGAAAATATACTGGCCAAGACCCTTACCTTGACTTCCCAGCAGTCGTCACTGGAAATGGGCTGTTTTCATGACGGCCTCACTAACAAGGTGAGGGATCGACGTGATCCATGTAATAGTGAGCGACACGCATATGAAGCCAAGCATAGCACAACTATCTGTAGGACATCGGCTCACCTTAGTCAGCACTCTCGGGATGTGAGAAAAGCTACTGCAACCCGCCACGTAACGCCCTCCTCAGGGTGCACACAAGATTAAGCATACCCATTGTACGAATTCAACAATAACAACCACACATGTTTGGTATGTTACATACTTTCTATTCAGTGCTCTCCTTTCGTTCCCCGGTAATATTTGATGAAATAGTACCTTATATAAACACATGACCAAGTAAAGGAATAATGGCGAATACGATAAAGATGGCGAATACGATAAAGGGGAATAAATCAGATTCTTTGAGAGCGAACGAAGGAGAAGGAATCATCTTACAACAATAATCTTCATTTTGACACATGACTTATTTCCGTGAAGTGGAGTGTCTACTCCTTTCTGGGTGATGAATGCTGGTACAGCCAATCAAATCTGAGGCCTGCAAGTCTAGAACAGCCAGTGAGTCATGTAGCAGGATTGTAAGCAGGGATTGATTGGGCGGCTCGCCGGAGACTTTTTTTTGACATGGTTCCAGTGATAATCTGAGTTATGGTGATTGAACGGTCCCGTTATCAGTTTGTGATGACTGATTTGAGATGAGGGGTGTGCTTAGAACAAAGATGCGGTAGTTTAAGATGTCTTGTTCTTCGTTGTTCGTTCTCAAACTCCCGATACCAAGCCCTGAGGAGGGGTTTGCAAGTAGCAGGATGTTGTTGTTCGTCCATCACCAGTGGCTTTGCTTGGCTTTGTTCATTCTCAATCTCAAACTACCAAACCCTGAAATAGTTTAAGTAGCAGAATGTAGTCCAGAGAACGGAATGCTTTGTGTCGTAGTTTACAGCTTGGCTGCGATATTTGCACCTTTCAGTACAACACATCCGACTTCAGCAAGCATTTTTTTAGTACCGGGTTAGCTTTCCCTCTTCGATCCCTTCTCCTTAGTCAGTCTGCCCTGCTGCAGCCTGTTATCTAGGATCACCGCGCGTGGATGTGTAGAAGGGTCTTGGCAGCTTTGGTTCGCTGGCCCTGACGCTAGCAGTCAGCTATGGGTCGCTGACCACTGCAGCTCACGCGCTGTCCAGCATCTTGATCCCCCATCACCAGTGATGAGAACCTTTACTTTTTTCACCCAGCCAGTCCTTCTAGTAGAGTATTCTGTAAGTCTGGGTTGTGGATGTATGCGAAGATGGCTCACAAGTCTGATTTGATATATGTATACTCGCAGGCAGTGAAAGCATGGAAAGTTCGCTTCGCGAGACGGTTATCATGATTCTCAGCAAATCCATGTATCTCATCCGCTTTGTTGCTCAGCCAGGAGACCATGGTGTAGTCGGGAGAAAGGAATACAATTTGTTGTAGTTTACAGCTTGACTGCGATATGTGCACCTTTCGGTCCAACATATCCAACTTCAGCACACATTTTTGGGTACTGAATTAACATTCCCTCTTTGATCTTCTTAGCCAGTCTGACCTGTTGCAGCCTGTCGTCCAGGATCATCTCGTGGATTTTGAGAAGGTCTTGGTAGGTCGGGGTCAATGGTCAGTTTTGGGTCGCTGAATGCTAGAATTCCTACCCTGGGTCGCTAAATGCTAGAACTCCTTCCCTGGGTCGCTGAATGGTAGAGCTCATGCTCTGGGTAGTTGAATGCTAGAGTTCATACCCTGGGTCACTGAATGCTAGAGTTCATACTCTGGGTCACTGAATGCTAGAATTCCTACCTTGGGTCGCTGAATGCTAGAGGTCATACTCTGGGTCGCAGAATGCTAGCGTTCACACTCTGGGTCGCTGAATGGTAGATTTCATACCCTGGATCGCTGAATGCTAGAGTTCATACTCTGGGTCGCAGAATGCTAGCGTTCATACCCTGGGTCGCTGAATGGTAGATTTCATGCGCTGGGTCGTTGAATGCTAGAGTTCATACCCTGGGTCACTGAATGCTAGAGTTCATACTCTTGGTCGCTTAATGCTAGATATCATACTTTGGGTCGCTGAATGCTATTTCATACCCTGGGTCGCTTAATGCTAGAGTAAATACTCTTGGTCGCTGAATGCTAGAGTTCATACCCTGGGTCGCTGAATGCTAGAGTTCATACTCTTGGTTGATAAATGCTACTTCATACCTTGGATTGCTGAATGCTAGAGTTCATACCCTGGGTCGCTGAATGCTAGAGTTCATACCCTGGGTCGCTGACTGCTAGAGTTCATACACTAGGTCGCTGAATGCTAGAGTTCATACCCTGGGTTCCTGAATGCTAGAGTCCATACCCTTGGTCGCTTAATGCTAGTTCATACCTTGGGTTGCTGAATGCTATAGTTCATACCCTTGGTCGCTGAATGCTAGTTCATACCTTGGGTTGCTGAATGCTATGGTTCATACCCTTGGTCGCTGAATGCTAGAGTTCATACCCTGGGTCGCTGAATGCTAGAGTTCATACCTTGGTCGCTGAAGGCTAGAGTTCATACCCTTGGTCGCTGAATGCTAGAGTTCATATCCTTGGTCGCTGAATGCCGGAGATCATACTCTGCTCAGCTTATACATCCCTAGATGGAGATGCGTTAGTTTCAGTATCAGTCGACCTGTACTTCTAAAGAAGCGGATGCCCTGTGCATGTCCCGGCCCAAGTGTGAAATGGATGTAATCGGGAGGACGATTTACTGCTCAGAGGGCTAGGCATGAGCAGCGTAATTCTCAGCTGCGTTGGGAAAACTGCCGCGGATGGTGGTTTACTGATCTGCGAGTACATATTAATAGACTCAAACACTCACGTAAAATAGACCCGCAGCATGCTAGACACCATCTATACTGCTCCTAACAAACAATATAACCGTGGTTGATGTTTCACCATCTCACACAGTTAGTCGCCTCTTACGACATGCTCTTTGTGTGGCAATGGGTCTATTCTTGTTCTAATCTTACACAAAGACCCCGCCACACCACGGAGGAAAATTGTGATCTTGTCATAACTGTACTTCTTCTTCTTCTTCTTCTTCTTCTTCTTCTTCTTCTTCTTCTTCTTCTTCTTCTTCTTCTTCTTCTTCGTACGCAGTCAGACAGTAACCATTATTTTTTCGAAAAAAGCGGCGGTCATCATGAGGCTGTCGACACTGCCATAGAGCTTGTCTTGCAGTTCCACTGGTGATGGCCACATCTGCTCTCTCTGATCCTCGTATGTCAGGCAGTTCTGTAGCAGATGTTCAGCGGTCATTTTACCGGTACCGCACGGGCATTCGTCGGTACACCCTATCTTCAATTTGTTGAATAGGTGGTACCTCAGTCTATTGTGGCCAGTGCGAAGTCTGAAGACAACTACCTGCTCTCTTCGGTTCAACTGGTAATAGGCATCGTTTTTGGTGTAACCAGTATGTTCGGTTTCCCATTTGGTCATGTATCTGGCTTTGAAAAGCCGTTTTGACTCTTCGTACGTCATACTGGTATCTGTTTGTGGTATAACTGTTCAACTACTCCATTTTCTTTACAGGAATGCTTAAAATCGGGTATTCAAACAGACAGATTATACCTGCTGCCAGAAAGCCGAAGGCTGTTGCTAGTACATTTATTTTCAAATGTTTACTTCCATCAGTTGACTAGGCCTGAGGGATGATATTTTGGGTAAGGATTTAATTACATATTTAAATAATCTTTGCGAATCGATTTTGCGTAGACATTTGTTTAGGAAAGTCTGCACCTTATACTATGTGTCTTTTGTTGCTCTCAGTGACTCAGCTTTACCGTAAAGCCGACTATATAATGATGCTAAAGGTTCTCATTTCTGGGGTCGAACAAGACTGGGCTTTTTGTTTAGGTTGCTCGGGGAGTCGAGTGGGCTTAAAAGCTGAGGACTACAGACCGCTTCGCTACTGCTGTCGCCACTTCGTGTGCTGGTTATGTTTGTTGTTGATTCCACTCCCAACATATGCCGAGGATTTGATCCGCTAAACTTACAGTTAGAAGGCAGGAATCGAAACCATTCGCCACCCGTTCGTGGTGAAGAATATGGGGAGACAGTGGAAACTAGATCGTACACTCTAACGGAGACGTAGAAAACCAGTCTGTACCAGTAGGAGAGACCCGTTCTAATTTCAGAACTGAAGAAACATCTGTTTATGCAGCAACTCGGATTTCTATTAGCCAGAACACAATTACAAGAAGAACTGTTGTTCTAACAGACTCCAGGAGCGTACTCCAAACTTTTGTTCTAACAGACTCCAGGAGCGTACTCCAAACTTTTGTTCTAACAGACTCCAGGAGCGTACTCCAAACTTTTGTTCTAACAGACTCCAGGAGCGTACTCCAAACTGTTGTTCTAACAGACTCCAGGAGCGTACTCCAAACTGTTGTTCTAACAGACTCCAGGAGCGTACTCCAAACTGCTGTTCTAACATACTCCAGGAGCGTACTCCAAACTGTTGTTCTAACAGACTCCAGGAGCGTACTCCAAACTGTTGTTCTAACAGACTCCAGGAGCGTACTCCAAACTGTTGTTCTAACAGACTCCAGGAGCGTACTCCAAACTGTTGTTCTATCAGACTCCAGGAGCGTACTCCAAACTTTTGTTCTAACAGACTCCAGGAGCGTACTCCAAACTGCTGTTCTATCAGACTCCAGGAGCGTACTCCAAACTGCTGTTCTAACAGACTCCAGGAGCGTACTCCAAACTTTTGTTCTAACAGACTCCAGGAGCGTACTCCAAACTGCTGTTCTATCAGACTCCAGGAGCGTACTCCAAACTGCTGTTCTATCAGACTCCAGGAGCGTACTCCAAACTGTTGTTCTAACAGACTCCAGGAGCGTACTCCAAACTTTTGTTCTAACAGACTCCAGGAGCGTACTCCAAACTGCTGTTCTATCAGACTCCAGGAGCGTACTCCAAACTGTTGTTCTAACAGACTCCAGGAGCGTACTCCAAACTGCTGTTCTATCAGACTCCAGGAGTGTACTCCAAACTGTTGTTCTAACAGACTCCAGGAGCGTACTCCAAACTTTTGTTCTAACAGACTCCAGGAGCGTACTCCAAACTGCTGTTCTATCAGACTCCAGGAGCGTACTCCAAACTGTTGTTCTAACAGACTCCAGGAGCGTACTCCAAACTGCTGTTCTATCAGACTCCAGGAGTGTACTCCAAACTGTTGTTCTAACAGACTCCAGGAGCGTACTCCAAACTGTTGTTCTAACAGACTCCAGGAGCGTACTCCAAACTTTTGTTCTAACAGACTCCAGGAGTGTACTCCAAGGAATTTCAAGCCCTGAACAAAGTAGACTCTCATTATTATCATCATCATCATGTACCGTGTAGAACGTCGCTCCCATCACAGCCTGTCTTTTTCTTGCCAAAATTCCCGCCTCCGCCAGTCACACCCAGGCATTCCTGGATATCTTAATGCCATCGTCTTCTTGGTCTACCCCTGCCTCTTTTACCTGGCGCCATACCTTCCATCACTGTTCTCTCAAGACGGTTGTGTCTTTTTATATGATCAAAGTATTTACATTTTCTGGCCATAATGGAATTAATACACCAGATCTCCTCAATTCTCAACTCTTGCCGAATGTCTACATTTGTCTTTTTCTCTGTCCAGAGTATTCTGAGGACCTTTCTGCAACATTATGACTCGAAGGATTGGATTCTTTGTCTGGAAGTTTTGGTGATCGTCCATGATTCGCAGCCATAAGCTGCCACAGGAAGAACACATGCTCTCAAGACGTTCCCTTTTGTCGTTTTGTTGGTGTTGTGCCATAATTTCTTCAGGCTGTTTAGTATCTACGTTTGCATGGCTAGTCTTCTTCTGATATCTTTCAAGCATTCGCTATTTTTTGTAATTCTAGAACCCAGATATTCAAAATGCGTGGCCTGATCTATTCTCTTGAAAAAAAAAAAATACCATCGTGTTGCTGTCCAACAACAGATATAGTCCGGCAGTGATATCCATCATAGAGTGGATTCCATCCTAGAGTGGATTCCACCCTAGAATGGATTCCACCCTATAGTGGATTCCATTCTAGAATGGATTCTATCCTAGAGTTGATTCCATCCTAGAGTGGATTCTATCCTAGAGTGGATTCTATCCTAGAGTGGATTCCACCCTAGAGTGGATTCCACCCTAGAATGGATCCCATCCTGTTGTTGGATCAGTCGAAATAAGAAAGCAGATGAACCGATGTGCGCTGAGTCTCAGAAGATGACCCAACCGACTCCGCAGCCACAAAGAATTGAAGACTGTCAACTCAGCCATGAATGAATGCGGACATGCAGGGCAGCCTGCAGAATACATACTATAGAACTTCCCTGGATATGCTACACGGAGTAAATTGCACTGGCCTACAGAAACAATACTGGTAGAGAAACTGTATGGACCTGTATCATCATTAAATCAGTCTCGTAACCTGAAAGGTCATTGGGTCATCAATACTGCAGATTGTTGGATCAGTTTCCGCCACTCCGCTCGGTTTTGTAACATAATATTTGTTCTAGCTATGGAGAATCTCGTCAACTCTCTTATGTTGTCTTCCCATCTCTTTTTCTGCCCCCATCTGTTACGCTTCCTAGGCACAGTACCTTTGCAGGTGTTCAACCCAGACGATGGTCAACCCAGACGATGGTCAACCCAGACAATGGTCAACCAAGATGATGGTTAACCCAGACGATGGTCAACCCAGACGATGGTCAACCCAGACGATGGTCAACCCAGACGATGGTCAACCCAGACAATGGTCAACCAAGATGATGGTTAACCCAGACGATGGTCAACCCAGACGATGGTCAACCCAGACGATGGTCAACCCAGACGATGGTCAACCCAAACGATGGTCAACCCAGACGATGGTCAACTAAGACGATCTTGAAACATGCACATACCATTTCAGCTTGCGTGCTTTCACCATAATCAATAGGTCTTTGTATTGGCGAATCTCTCTTGTAAAGGTGTCTCGAACTGCCTACTTCGTGAAGTTGTCTAAATGCGAAATGCCTAGGATTCGACGCAAACATCTCACCTCCATTACACACATACGTCGCTCTAGAACCGCTGTCAGTCAGGCGTAAAGGTACACATAAGTGACAAGTGAATACATTAAACTCATCTTGGAATTCAGGCTGATGCTTTTGTCTCTCCATATCGGCCTTAGTTTTGTCATCGATGTTTGTGTCTGAATCTCAGTTCTGGAACCCTCCGCATCCATCAGTGCTCCCATGTGTTTAAACAATGTAAGAATTTGCATTGGTTGGCGTAGATCGGAATTGTTAAGCCCTCTGGGAAATGGTTATGAGTTTACTCTTCTCTGCACTAATTTCCATTCGACACTTCTGAGCGGCATTATCAAAGTTTGAGATTAGACTCACAAGCTCTAGTTCTGTTCCAGCCAGTCCGGTAATGTCATCAGCAAACCAGAGATTCGTGAACTATATGTAAACTACAAAAGACAATGAGGTTTATACAAGAAACATATTGTAGATATATAGACATATTTTCAACCGAGCAGAAGAAAACAAATATATAAGAAGAAGAAGACAAGGAAGAAGAAGAAGAAAAAGAAGAAACAGAAGAAGAAGAAGAAAAAGAGGAAGAAAAACAAAAAGAGGAAGAAGAAACAGAAAAAGAAGAGGTAGAAGAAGAAAAAGATGAAGAAAAAGAAGAAGAAAAACAAAAAGATGAAGAAGAAACAGAAGAATAAGAAAACAAACTACTGAAATGTTTTGAATTTAATTTACTTTCGTCAATCCCCGTCCGGACGATATTCTTATCCTGTTACAGTGTTACTATCCTTTGCTCCGTTTTCAGGCCGCGGTATCACTCGAGATCCTACATGATTAAAACAAAGAACAGACTAGGCCAGATTGTCGCCTCTTCAAGATTATCAGTACAGACTCCCAGCACGTGCCAACCCTCGACCACGCCTCCGATATTGAAGATAAGAGCTTTATCCTAGATCTTGACCTTGGTTTGGTAACCATGGCACCGCGTTACAGCCCCCCCCCCCACCCCCCCCCCCCCCCCCCCCGCTTCATGACTTAGTCATCGCGTTCTATAATTACAAGGGCGCGTTACTTGTTGACTTTTGACCTTTTGTATCCCAACCATATGTTAGATTCAGTTTTTCATTTCTGATGTCAGGAAGAACACGCTGGGCGTCAGTTTACTTTGACATGCGTTGTAATTTTTGATGAGGGCTAAAAGGATAGTAGTGGATTAGCTGGTAGAGGAGGAAGATTCATAGTTGGCTGCTTGGACGGGGTTGGAGAATCAAAGTTGAAGAGGACTCTATTCCGCCACCAATTGGGGGACTTGGAAACAGTCTGCGCATGTGCAGACTGGCTCAGAGGACAGAGAATAGACATTGCAGTAGAACGGCAAATGATGAAGATGAGAAAGAAAAAGAAGAAGGAGAGAAAGAAAACGAAGAAAAAGAGAAGAGGAAGAAGAGAGAAAGATGAAGGAGGAGGAGAAGAAGAAGAAGCAGATAAGGAGATGAAGAAGAAGAGAAAGAAGAAGAAGGAAGAAGAGATAGAAGAAGAAGAAGAGAAAGAATAAGGAGAAGGATAAGAAGAAGAAGACGAAGAAGAAAAAGAAGAGAATGGATAAGAGAAAGACGACGAAAAAGAAGAAGACGAAAACGAAACAGTAGAAGAAAAAGAAGAAGAGAAAGAAGAAAAAGAAGAAGAATAAGAAGAAGAGAAAGAAGACCAACAAATCCCCCTGGTTGCTCCCTAGATTCAGTCCAGAAACTCCAAATATGTTGACAATGCCATCAGTGAGACAGCCTGGATCATGATATACCCCATTCTTGTTATTATGAAAGCAGTACCCCCCACCTCCCTTGAAGAAGAAGAAGCTTTGGAGCAAATATTGAAAGAGATAAACAGACCAACGGTCCAAGATACCTGATCGTCTTCTTACTGTATCTGATTCTTCTTCTTCTTCTTTATTTTCAGATTGTTTGACCATTTGTAAAATGAACAACAGTTCAATGTGTCAGTATTTGCCATAATAAAACATCCTTCGTGCAACCATTTAATCATATGCCTATAACTCGTGAAGGGTGCCTTCTTCTTCTTTTATTTGGCGTTCGTCCTGAAAAGGACGCTTGTGATATTGTGTCGTAGTTTACAGCTAGTCTGCGAAACGTGTGCCGATCGACCCGACATATCTGATTTCAGCACTACATTTCAATGGTCGGGGTTATCTTCCCTCTTTTATGGCCGCCACTTGGGAGCAGAATAGCGTCCTAGTCAGTTATGGGTCACTGACCCTGATGCAAGCAACCAGCTATGACTTTCTGCTTCTCCGGCCCCTAACAACGTTTGTGCAGGCACCAACTGCAGAAACTGAAACTAAGGTCTAGACGGAGTTTCCTACACAAAATCATAACCCCTGCAAGGAAGCCCTGCAAAGCATCGCATCGCAAAATGGATCGGCAAACAACAGACCCCATAGATTAAGCTGCAGGAGGAGGTTGCCCCCCCTTCCCCCCCCCCCCCCCCCCCCCGAAGCACACCTACCATTTGCAGTATGGAGAAGCTGAAATAGACTTCGGTCTGGTGTCAACCGATGCTGGAAAAAACCTAATGATATGGGGGCGGAATCACAGCCTACTGTAGATACACACCTTCTGACTCAACGCGAAATCGCGTTGAAACGTCAGATTCCAAGGCTAACTAAATGACGGAACTGGCGTGTGTCAACTATCAGTGTAGCTATATTAGCGTGTTAGGGAAACAATGATGTATATGCAGTTGGTTTCAGGGCAGGATTTTGTGAAATGATAACTCTAAAAAATTATTGATGTGTTTGTACCGAGAATTTGTTTTATTTCTCAATGTGGATGAGGGATTGATTAAAAACTTTAGCACAATGTGAGTTCCGTTATTTAGTAGGCGGTATAATGTGATGTTTCAAGGGGTTTCCAGGTGAGTCAGACAGGATATCTGAAATAGAACCATGTATGAAGTTCATGACGACAGTTATGTCCATGACCACGAACACCCTAACGTTCCCGAACCTACCACACCCAAGCTAGATGGTAGACATGATCGAAGGACACGACATGGCAGTCAGGGTGGACGACCACTGGACCTCTGCCGAACGACTTGGTGCTCTGAACGCGGACAAACAAAACTTGCACTCTTAGCGGATTAAAATCATTATGGATATATTTATCGATACCATCTATTAATATCATTACGGACATCATTAAGGACATCATTAAGGACATCATTACGGACATCATTACGGACATTATTAAGGACATCATTAAGGACATCATTACGGACATCATTAGGGACATCATTACGGACATCATTAAGGACATCATTACGGACATCATTACGAACATTATTATGGAAATTATTATGGATATCGTTATGGATACCATTCATTAATATAATTACGGTTATCATTATATATATCATTCATTAATATAATTACAGACATCATTATGGATACTATTATGGATATAATTCATTAATATTATTATGATATCATTAATGACATCATTCACTAATATCATCCACTAAGCGAATTATGGATATCATTCTAGATAACATTATATATATATATATATTTCTGAAAATAATTCTCCAATATCGCTCTGGTTATCAATCACTAATATTTTCCTGGATACCATTCCTGGATATCATAATGGATTTCATACACAAACAGAGTTCAGGGTATAATTTACTAAAATCATTCTTATTTTTTTTTCAGGCTTATCATCATCATCAAGTCAATCAGTCCTGGGGCTGGTTTGGGGACCGCGACCCCATCACCATCAAGTCATTTAGTCCTGGCGCTGGTTTGGGGACCCCGACCCCATCACCTTCAAGTCATTCAGTCCTGGCGCTGGTTTGGGGACCCTGATCCCATTACCTTCCAGTCAGTCAGTCCTGGCGCTGGTTTGGGGACCCCGACCCCAGCACCATCAAGTCATTCAGTCCTGGGGCTGGTATGGGGACCCCGACCCCATCACCTTCAAGTCATTCAGTCCTGGCACTGGCTTGGGGACCCCGACCCCATCACCATCAAATCATTCAGTCCTGGGACTGGTTTGGAAGCCCATAATTATGTTTTTGTCAATTTCTGCTCGTCATCGGAGGCAGTCTTCAGCAAATCTTCATCGCATGTATCTCCATGCTTGTGTCACAATGGTATGTCTTTGTCTGACCCGTCCTCTCTTTCCTTGTCTTCTGTCTTCCAAGCCTCTCATGACGTAATTTGTTGCCCAACCAGGTCAGCCATTGTTTTTGTATACCCAATTGCTGCTGTTATTCCTCCCCCGTTTCCACCAACACTCTTTCGTTTGATTTCCTCTTCGTCTAGCTCATTTTATTCATCTTTCGGTAACATCACATCTTAAAATCCTGAAAGTACTTCAATCACTTGTATTTGTTGTCCATGTTTCAGAACCGTACAACGCCACATACCAGAAGTATTTGGTCAGGATTCTTATTCAGAAGTGCCATATTAACGTTTCTTGATAAAATACAATAACAACTTGAGCCGTTTCTTGTTTTCTAGAAAAAAAAAACCCAGTCAGAATAATTCCAAGAACTGGGTTTTCGGCTTTCATAGGTTAAATACTACGCTTGCTTTAGGATCATATCTCTCGTTCATAGTAGTATGGGGTAAGTTACGACGGCAAGTCATTAAGTATGTCGTATGGCATGGTGCTTGAACACGTCAAGTTAGTGAGTACTGCTTCTTCTTTGCGTTCGATTTCGTAAGCTTGTTTGATGCTACCAGATGGGTCGCCTCCATGAAGTGACACGTCAGTCGCAGGTCCTCAATGGTTCCCCACGGTTTATCTTGTATACTTCTTTCCTCCGGCCAGGTCTTCTCACGGGAGCCTTGGTACAGTGAACATGTTTGCAGGATGTGTTCTGGAGTCTGGGGTCCTCTCTGACATGTGCATTGTGCAGTCTGTGTCGCTTTCATTTTATGCATGTGTGCATTTAGTCTGCAATGACCTGTTCTGATGCGGAAAATTGTGGTATACTGTTTCCTATTCAGTCTATTGTTTGGGTCATGTGGGTATTTACTGTTTGTTCTTTCTATCTTGTTCTCTCTATCCATTGTTGTTTATATTTTTTTTTCGGGGAAGGGGGGGGGGGGGGGAATGTGTGCCTTGACTTCTGGCAGTGACACTGGGTGGGTGAATTGTTCTCTTTGTCTTCCCTCCCTGGCTAGACTGTCCGCCCATTCATTCCCAGGTATGCCACAGTGAGCTGCAATCCACTGGAGGGTGATTTTATTGTGGTCTGAGTGTTTGTTTAGCTGGCATATCAGTTCCCTTTCCATAATATCTCGTGGTTCTCTTTGTGTGGCCTGCAAAATCTCCACGCAGTCGCACAAAAAAACAATTCTATTATCCTTTGACCTTCTTTTCATCCAATAGTTTGACATGCTTCAATTATTGCCTGTTGCTCTGTTCTTAGATTTGTCGAGGGCTCCCCGGCAGCACTTGCTTTTCCTATAGCGGTTCCATCCTGTTGAAGTCTGACGAGTCCCGCCCCTTCTTTCCTCAATGCTTCCTCTCATGATCCACCTGTGTAGCTGTTGTTGTCTTTGAATGCCCACAATGAGTAGGTTTGCTCTTTTGTGCGCTCTAAAAATGATGCTAAGTGGCGGGTTGTTGTAGCTTTCGTAACATCCCGAGCGTGCTAAGGAATGTGGACCAGGGTCCTCCTAAAGGTTGTGCTCTGCTTGGCTTCATCTGCATGTCGCTCACTACTACGGGGATCACGTCGAACCTCGCCTTGTTAGCCGAACTGTTGTCCTCGACAACAGCCCGTTTCCAGGACGACCAACGATGAGGTCAGGTGAGGGTATTGGCCAGTATATTTCTCCTGACCCTGACTAACATTCTCTGACCAGTATATTTTGCCTGACCAGACGTTAGTCCCATGCATTGCCTGATTCTTCCACCTCTCTATCGATACCTGGTATTTTCTCGTCCACCGTGTAGTTGGGCTGTTGGTCTGTATTTTCATATACCTGTATCATTTCCCATGTCGTAGGACATTTTGATTTGATATCATTGTTCCTTGTTGTAAGGGCTTTTCATAAATGATCGAAGCTTGTTCTTTTTTATTCTTTTAAACCAATTTCTTGAAATTATTAATTAAGTTCGTATTTTCTAAACGCTGAGAGGAAGAACTTGTCCAGTGGTTTGGATACTGATATTCCTGATCAAAGTGGTACGCGTTCAAAACCCCGTTACAGTTTACGTTATTTGTTTTATCGGGGTGAAAAAAAAACCTACCCCACTCACTACGTGGCGACTAATTTGTAAATAACATTTATTCTCAAACCCTATTCACCGGCCCGGCATAACCCAACCTGCCATCTGAAATAAATTCCGTAACGATAATTTGTTTGCGGTCCTCCCAACCCCAAACCCTAAAACATTATATCCCAAAAAACGCCTATGGTTATTAGATCAAAGCAAAGTAGAGTCCCGTAGACCAATCGAAAGTTCTTGTACGACCGTCCCTGGGACTCGAGTAGGCGACGATAGGGCTCAACCATTATACGGAATCATCGAAAAGTCTCCCAGCGGAAGTGTGCATTAACCTGTCCATCGCTTACTCTTACTTCCCCTGAGCAAGCGGTTCTCAACTTTTGCTAGATCGTGGACTCTCCTGATGACTCGTCACGTTCCGTATATTGTTTCCATATTCTTGTCATATGAACCGGCATCACCGCACTCCGGGCAGACGCAAATGTACTCAGTATCTCTCGGTAATTGATGAAGGGTGTGGATGCTGATATTCTCTGTAATGCAACTCGTTGGTTCTGCGTCCCAGTTTGATAAAAAGCTCGTTTAACATAAACAAGAATCTACAGTCTTTGAATTGCTGATGCATCTACCGCGGTATTGTCATTTCACAGTCGGCTACTGATAGAGTTTAAAGTGGCACCATATCCATTTCTAGCAAAGGCAAATGCCGCCGTCCATCGTAGACGATGATGGATAATTTATTTTGCTAGCGGTATTTTTAGTAAGGATGAACTGCGCTACTTTTTATCCTCACTCTCTCGTCTCGAACCGTCCGACCCCAGTGGCAAGTCAAGGACAAGACGACTAGGGGGCGACTACGAGATGCAGGGGACTCCGTATCAAGTCGAACCCCCGCCACCTGATCACGAGGCCGACGGCTTAACCACTTCGGTACGGAATCCCTATCCATATCTAGGTTACCCGTAATTCGTGGCCGTGTGGCCAGGATGTCAGCTCTTTCATTGCCATGTACCCCAGAATAACCAGGGCAGTAAACCCACATCAGTCACTCCGTGATTTACAGCTGGCTTAGTCGACCATTGTCTTTCTTCCAAAGCAAGGATTAGGAGTCTGGAACGATGGCTGTCCCTGCTAAAGAGGTCCTATATAGCTATCGCAGTCACTGCTTCCATCTTCATTTTCGTAGTCGAGATTAACTCGATTTACCCCCTTTCAACATGAAATTCTTAGCAATACTTACATGTTCAGCCTACATACACTTCTGAAATGGGTTCAGGTACATTGGACGAGATACGTCCGCGAGGTAGATGAGCACATCTCCAAGCAGCTGTTATACGGTGAGCTGACAGCAACAGACGCTCGCCAGGACCAATGAGACAGAGACTCCTTGGAAGTGTCTCAGAAATGCTTCAATATTAATGTCATCTTCTGGCAGTTTCCCGAGTGGTCCGGCGGATCTTTGTGCATGACAAGGACACGAATAGCACCACTCGTCCACAGAGAGTACGTCGAAAGAGGCGACTAACTGCGTTTCATGGAATAACACCGGCCATAGGTAAGTGGTTTGTTTAGAGTAGCATAGATGGCGAATAACAGGATGCGAGTTTAGTTTGCACTAGTGTTTTTCTATTAAGATGGACTCGCACATCGGTTAACCACACTCCGCGGCACATGTCCCAATGTATCGGAGTAATGAGCCGATCGAGCCTAGCCTGCTAAGCAGGAAATCCTCGTCCCTACATCAAGCTTGTGCCAGAGCTGGGACCTGAACAGGGACATCTGCCCCTTGTAGAAGTACAGGCCAACTAAGAACTTCCTAGGAGATGCTTGCACAAGACCGTACAATTGGCGAGTTAGTATCCCCGAAGGTGCTCAGATCGCAGAGAGAACTGCCTTCGCGGAGACTCAGAATAAAGCATACTGCCCAAAAAAAAGCAATACTCACAACGATTTCACAGCTGGCTCTACGCCTGTGTGCCCTGTGTGTCATGTGTGTGGCAGGGTGTTCCGTCCCAGGATTGGTCTTTGTAACCCTCAGACGAGATTAAGACGCTGAGCAGCGCATTAGCTGCAGTGGTCAGCGACCCATACCTGACTGCTAGCGTCAGGTCCAATGAAGCAGAGCTGCCAAGACCTTTCTACACCTTCATGTGGTGATCCTGGATAACAGGCTGCAACAGAGCAGACTGGCTTAGGAGAAGAGATCGAAGAAGGAAAGCTAACCCGGTACTCAAAAAATGCTTGCTGAAGTCGGATGAATTGCACCGAAAGGTGCAAATATCGCAGTCAAGCTGTAAACTATGACACAGCGCATTCCATTCTCTGGACTACATTCTGCTACTTAAGCCATTTTAGGGTTTGGTAGCGGGAGATTGAGAACGAAGAAAGCCAAGCCAAGCCATAACCCTCAGACAACACATTTCGAAGCAATAGTCTGACGCTGTCGCCATCTTTACCAGCGATGAGCAGATATTATTACTTTTATTATTAATTTTATTATTATTATTTATTCTTTATTCGTATGTTACATTTATCCACCTCCGGTACCACATTTTATCATGTTAAATTTTAAATCTGACCCCCCCCCCCCCCCCCCCCCCCCAAAAAAAAATATCTAAATTTGGTTCGCAGCCGCCACTTAAATCTCTTGAGTAACTCAGTTGACTTCGGGCTCCACGCTGGAAACCACTGTCCAAAACGATTTCTATGAAGTGATTGCTCTCACAGCCAGACTTTTCGATCGTTTTGTGTCAGTAACCACTCAGATAACAAGTGTCCGCTTTATTACTGTGTAAGGGGCTTCCTGTCCGTCTTATTTTGAATGATGGTACAATGTTCAGCGAAAAAGAATCGGACATAATATGGAGGGAGCGTTTTTAGAGGTACATTTAGAGGAAAGCAAAGCGAGTGGTCGAGGTGTTAGGATATCAATCTCGGGACGAAGAGGGTTAAGTAAAAAACTTCGGTGATGAATAGCATTTTTTAATCTCAGAGATGAAATAAGAACCTTACCTGCTGCTAGGCGTCGCTTGCAGCTATATGAGGCACATATCGCCAGGCTCAAGAAATTGTATAAAACGCCATATTTATATATGTGTTTATTCTTCTTTTTCTGCTCTCTTTTTTATCCTTTGTGTGCATTTCAGCGTCAAGTTATGAAGTCGTTTCTTGACCGGGCCCTAGTTTGTGTTTCGTACATTGTGAGCTTTACTGCTTCTGTTATTTCTGCTATCCATCTTTTGCGTGATCGGTCCTTGCCTCTATACCCATTGTATCTGTTTAGCATTGCTTTCTGACGGATACTATCTGGTGTTTGACGTCTCACGTGGCCGAACTATTTGGTTTGTTGTTTCTTGATGAGGTCTAGCACTAGTGTTGTACCTACTTGTCTCTTGATGAGGTCTAGCACTAGTGTTGTACCTACTTGTCTCTTGATGAGGTCTAGCACTAGTGTTGTACCTACTTGTCTCTTGATGAGGTCTAGCACTAGTGTTGTACCTACTTGTCTCTTGATGAGGTCTAGCACTAGGGTTGTACCTACTTGTCTCCTGATGAGGTCTAGCACTAGTGTTGTACCTACTTGTCTCCTGATGAGGTCTAGCACTAGTGTTGTACCTACTTGTCTCCTGATGAGGTCTAGCACTAGTGTTGTACCTACTTGTCTCCTAATATCTTCGTTTCTGATTCAATCCATTGCTGTTACTCCAAGCATTCTGTGTAACCAGAAAGTTTCTTTTATCTTTATTTGTTAATGTCCAATTCTGGCACTGATAGCCCAATGTTTCTTTTATCGTTGTTTGTTAATGTCCAATTCTGGCACTGATAGCCCAATGTTTCTTTTATCGTTGTTTGTTAATGTCCAATTCTGGCACTGATAGCCCAATGTTTCTTTTATCGTTGTTTGTTAATGTCCAATTCTGGCACTGATAGCCCAATGTTTCTTTTATCGTTGTTTGTTAATGTCCAATTCTGGCACTGATAGCCCAATGTTTCTTTTATCGTTGTTAATGTCCAATTCTGGCACTGATAGCCCAATGTTTCTTTAACGTTGTTAATGTCCAATTCTGGTACTGATAGCACAATGTTTCTTTTATCGTTGTTAATGTCCAATTCTGGCACTTATAGACCAATGTTTCTTTTATCGTTGTTAATGTCCAATTCTGGTACTGATAGCACAATGTTTCTTTTATCGGTTTCAATGTCCAATTCTGGCACTTATAGACCAATGTTTCTTTTATCGTTGTTTGTTAATGTCCATTTCTGGCACTTATAGCACAATGTTTCTTTTATCGTTGTTAATGTCCAATTCTGGCACTGATAGCCCAAAGTTTCTTTTATCGTTTCTAATGTCCAATTCTGGCATTGATAGCCCAATGTTTCTTTTATCGTTGTTTGTTAATGTCCAATTCTGGTACTGATCGCACAATGTGTTTAGGATTATCGTGTTGTACAGCTCTCTTTTTTGTATCCATTGTCACGTGCTTACATTGTAACATCGGGAACATTTGCCCAATGAATTGGCCTGTTTTATTACATCTGTTTTGGATTTCGGTGTCGTCTGTGTGGTCTCCTGAGTATATGTTACCAAGGTACGTGAAGGTTTTCACTTGTTTTACTTTTGGTTTTGTAAAAATATTTTTGTTTCTATTTACTTTATTGCAATCGTTGTATGTGTTCAATGCTCAAGATAGATTACAAGTTTACAGTACTAAAGTAATGAACGTCAAAATGAAGAATAGTTAGAGGTTTTGCCTTCCCCGGCACATGGGCCAGGTTCTTTCCTCTGTCCCTGCACTGTCTAGTGGAGAGTCTTCAACCGTTTTTTGCATTCATTCATCCTTTTCATCCTATTTCGAAAATTCAATCCCACTTTTCCAAGATTTTCTCAACTCAAAAGTTGCATTCATAATAATAACAATTTTATATTGAAAATCGTTTATTTTTGTCTATTTCAGTAGATATACAATTACATCAATTACTTCAAATTCACGAGTGCGATTTAAAATGTTTTGATTTCAGGAGATAATTTCATTATTTTCAATTATTTATACACATTAACTATACATTGTCTTTAAGCTTGGAATGTGGTTTGATTTCACTAAACTTAACTCAATTATACTGCCTTAGAAGGCTTTACAGTCTGTATTCAACCAGTTTATTCCACTTCATTGATACTGTGAGCATCCAATCTATTTTTAAATGCATTAACTGACTCTGCGCCCACTTCATCCTGCGGTAATGCATTCTAAGAATTTACCCCTCTCTAACTAAAAACATATTTCCTAATATCAGATCTGGACTTGTCTTTAAACAATTTGTAGCTCTGTCCTCTTGTTCTTGTAGTCGGTTGTACTTTGACAAATTTGTTATAGTCAAATTTATCTTTTCCATTTGTTAATTTATAAACTTGTATTCAGTCACCTCGAATTGTTCTCTGCTGGAGACACAGAAGACGTGTTTATTTTAGTCTTTCCTCACAACTATCATTCTGAAACCATGCGATCATTTATGTAGCTCTTCTTTGTATCCTTTCCAGCATGTTTATATTCTCTATGATATGGACTGCACACCTAAACACAAAACTTATCCTGTTCTTCTTCTTCTGCGTTCGTTCTGAATCTATCGTTACCATGCCCCCAACGGGGCTTTGCAAGTGGCAGGATGTAGTCCGAAGAACGGAATGCGTCGTGTCGTTAGTTTACAGCTTGTCTGCGATAGTTGCACCTTTCGGTCCGACACATCTGTCTTCGGCGACACAGTACTCAAATTTAGAGCTTACCGATGATTTATAAAAGTTTGACTATCACTTCTTTGCTCTTATGTGAAATGTTTCTTTTTATCATTCCCAACATGGCATTAGCCTTTACCACTGCAACCTGGACTTGCTCCCGCACTTTTCTTGAATGATCTATTATAACCCCTAGGTGATGCGTCATTATTTGTCAACGTATTTACTACCCCGGCCCACACATACACACACGCCAACGTCTGACAAGTTGCTGCATCCCGTCGAGGGAAAAACCAAACGTATTCCCCTGAAACTAAATAAGCACAGCAATTTGCATATCCTCATCTGAGGCGTAAAGGTGCATCTTGGGGTGTTTCTTGAGCTTCGGGAGGAAGAAGAAGTCACAAGGTACCATGTCGGGGGATGTTTGATGGGTGCCTTAAAATGTTGTCAAACTTGAGATGCTCCCATGCAGTCACTGTTTGCCGACTTGTGTGTTGGCGTGAATTGGCATGCTACAGTATTTTGTTGGCATGGATGTTGTAATGGACTAGCTCAATCGAAATCAGTAGTATTGCGGCGATATCTTTCTGCTTGATACTGCGATTGGCACGAATCAGTTCGTCCACGAGGGCTTGATGATTTCCATCCACAGCTGTTATCGGTCGTTCGCTGTGTGTCTTGTCGTGAAGGTTCATAGTGGCTGGATTGTCGCCTTTTACAGTCCGTAACCACCTCCTGACAGTTTTGACATCCACAGAGCCTTCACCAGATGCTGCAGTCATTCTTGGATGCATTTCGATGGATAAACAATCTTATGTGATCAGGAATTCAATCACAACACGTTGCTTCAACCGTATTTCTATGTAGGCCGCCCTTTTACTGTCTGCTGTGAGCATGCGTCACGTTTGAGATGCTTGCCACTACATGCCCTTAACTAACTTAACTTAATGCCTTTATACTGGTTTAGAAGACTCTGCAGAGTCTGTATACAACACCAGTTTTATTTACATTTAGCTATAGTTTATATATAGACTATATATAGGGATTCCGTGGGCAAGTGGTTAAGCCGTTGGCCTCGTGATCAGGTGATGTGGTTTCGAATCCGGACTCCGCCGTATTTTTCACGGGTGCTTCTCGTAGTCGATCCCTCGTCGTCTTGTCCTTGACTTGCCACTGGGGTCGGGCGGCTCGAGACGAGAGATTGAGGATAAAAAGTAGCGCAGTTAATCCTTACTAAAAAGAGCGCTAGCAAATAAATTATGCTATCGTCGTCTACGATGGACGACGGCCTTTGCCTTGCTTTGCCTTGCTTTGCCTAGACTACATTTAGAATATTATTACATTGAGTTATAGTGACTTTATTGGAGATTATTTTCACATAGGTGTCACGTGGCTCTAAATACTGTTGATCAAGTTATGACAATCGGTGAAGAACTTTTCAAATGAGTCTCGGGGGACGGCGTGGCCTAGTGGTTAAGTGAGACGACTCACAACCAGAAGGTGCTGGGTTCGAACCCCATCACAGCACCGGCCGTTACCCCGGGGAAGCAAACCCTTAGAAAATGCAGGAGAAAGCAGACCCTTACATAAAATGCATGCTGAAGTCGGATGCACTGGGCCGACAGGCGCAAAATTAAAACGCAGTGCAACGCACACCGCCTTTGGAATTAGAGAAATAAGGCGAACGCAAAATAAAAAAAAATATTTTAAAAAAATCAGTCTCGTCTCGTAATAGCAATACAAAAATGTTGATAAATTTTAAAACTTGAACAGAAATTGCACATTTTTAATACTGATAGCGAGTTAGTTAGTTAGTTTTCTTTCCACTTGTGCCGTTTAGCGGCGTGGGGAGCTTGAGTCGTCTATCCTGCACCAAGTGCGTTGGGTCGGTCAATGTGAGCCCTAGTCGTTGCACAATCACTCTAATGTCATCTATCCACCTACCTCGCGGCTACCCCCCTTGCCCTGTAGCCAGATCTCCCAGCATTGTAAGCCATCAGTGGAAGATGATGAGGGTGCATTCTCATGAGATGACCAAACCAACTTATTTTCTGCCTGGAAATGTATTCGACACAAGACGTAGTGCCGACCATACTTCGAATGTCGTCGTTCCGCATTCTGTCGCTTCTGGTAACACCGGTGACTTTCCTTAAACAGCGAGTTACTTAACATAAAATATCAAAGATGGCTGCAACGTGCCAGGGCTTTCTAACAACTTAACAACGGAAAAATAAATCCCCCGATCAAGCCATTAAGTTCACAACCAGAGAATGACATTCCTCCGTGGATGAGAATCTGTTCCAATTCGATCTTCCTAAATATTACTGTCATGGAAATCTGGCTTTCAAGTCTCGGTTAATCTCTGGATAAATATTATTGAAATACAGATTGAATTGTATTGCATGTCTAAGTGAGTCGGGAAACAAAGAACAGAACAACTGAAAAGGTCGAAGCTTTCATCAATGGAGGCTTGCGCCGATTTGAGGCAATACAATGGTATGGCTTGGCTTGGCTTCGTACGTTCTCAATCTCACGCTACCAAACACTGAAATGGCTTAAGCAGCAGAATGTCGTCCAGAGAACGGGATGCGTTGTGTCGTAGTTTACAGCTTGACTGCGATATTTGCACCTTTCGGTCCAACACATCCGACTTCAGGAACCATTTTTTGAGCATTCCCTCTTCGATCCCTTCTCCTTAGCCAGTTTGCCCTGCTGCAGCCTGATATCCAGGATCACCGCGTGGAGGTGTAGAAGGGTCTTAGCAGCTCTGGTTCGCTGGCCCTGACGCTAGCAGTCAGCTATGTGTCGCTGACCACTGCAGGGTATGATCTTTATCTACTTGTTGCTCTATGTTTCTGTGAGTCTCTGAGATCACACAAATCGAGTGGGTGGTAACACTCCTCCAGAGGTGACTCGGATATAGTTGAGTGCAGCAAGGGAGTCTGACCAAAGCATTTTGGTTCTTCCCCACGGTCTCTTCTTACCTAGGGGTTACTAGATTACTGGCACAGTGCTCCATCGGCCATCGTGTCGTTGCAGAATGTGACCTGTCCATCATGTTTTCCTTATCTGCATACATTACCGCATACATTACCGCATACATTACCGCATACATTACCGCATCATTCACAAAGGAAAATAGTCGTTTTTTTCAGATATGTGAAGATTTTGCACACGTTTGGTTCCGGAGAGTTATTCCGACCAAGCGTTTCTCAAGTTGGTTAAACGTTGGGTCATCGTCATCACACTCAGGACAAGTCCTTAAGCGCTCAGATCTCATCATGTCAGTATGTCTGCCAGCACGTGATGACTGACCGTTCCAGTCATGTGCTGTTTAACGAGACGTCTATGGATCCCTGTTGGTTTTCCTTCGTCGTCGCCCCTCGTTTCACACCGAATTCAACTAGTCTCGCCAAGGACGTAGATTCTAGATTAACTTCTGAATCTTCTTTCCTGCCAATTTCCTTAACGGCGTTTAAGATATCGGCCCGGTCCATTGATCTCTTGTTCTCCACTATAGCTGTACTCGCCAACCTATCGGCTCGGTCCATTGATCTCCCGCCCTCCACAATAGCTGTACTCGCCAACCTATCTCCCGCCCTCCACTTTAGCTGTACTCGCCAACCTATCGGCTCGGTCCATTGATCTCCCGCCCTCCACTATAGCTGTACTCACCAACCTATCTCCCGCCCCCCACTATAGCTGTACTCGCCAACCTATCTCCCGCCCTCCACTATAGCTGTACTGACCAACCTATCTCCCGCCCTCCACTATAGCTGTACTCACCAACCTATCAGCTCCCTCGTTCCCTTCGACACTGGCATGTGGAGAACAGTATTTTTATTTCTCAAGAGAGGCTTAGGTAACTCTAAATTTGTCGCCCGGTGATTTTTGTGAGTGTCCAAGACTCAGTACCACAGCACCACAGCACCACAGCACCACAGCGCCACAGCACCTCAGCACCACAGCACATCGCAGGGAGCACAGTGGAATTGAAGAGAGAGGCTTGTATGCACTGGTCTTGCAACCGTACAGGACCGTGTTTATTAACGAGAAGGCTGCCCAACCCGCGCAGCGAAGTCCAGTTAGTTTATTGTCCATGTTATTCTCCACATTGAGAAGGTGTCAAAGGTAGATGAACTCGTTGACATCATCTAAGTGCACTTCGCCAAAGAAGACTGGATCACAAGTGGCGAAACGATTGCGCAACACTTTGGTTTTCGAGACATTCATCTCCAGCCCTGATTGCCTGGCCTCTCCATCGAATAGCTGTAATAGGTTGGCCTCTGCCGCTGGCTCTGATGTGCACTCTGTGATCGGCAAATCCAAGGTGTTTGAGGCATCAATGGTATGATTTAGTCACCAATATAGAAATGTGGGAACGAACTGGGCAGATGGCAGGGGGACTAGGCGTAAAGAATTGGTCTTGGAGATGGATTGGACACACATTAGGGTAGCCAGCTGACAGCATTACAAGGTAATCACTATTCTGGAATCCTCAGGGAACGAGAAGAAGGGGCAGTCCTAAACATTCGCAAATAAGGAAGTCGAGAGAAGCATTCAACTTGTAGGAAAGACGTCAGAGGAGATGAACATTTTTTGCGAGTAATTTTCAAAGACCAATAGTCTTGACGGTTGCTGGAAGGTTAGGGTTGATTGATTGATTGATTGAAATTATATCAGCTTGGCGAATTGGTCAATCAGTTGTCAGTATGACAATCTAACAAAAAATTGTATATGAATTAAATCTTTTTTTTATTTCATCATTTAATCATGCAGGTCATGATTTAATTCCAGTTTGTCTGAAGCTACCCTTTTCTTCTGCAAATCCACAGCGTACCTGTTTCCTCAATTGTTTGCCTGTCGGACTCACATTTGGCCATTAGTAGTAAGTTTGTGGCTGGTTTCTATTTTATCGCTCACTTGTATTTTTTTTAAATACAGATGGGGCGGGGGCGGGGGGTTGTAAAATTTCGAGTCCTTTCCCTGCCCTGTTGACATGTAGGCTACACTTCCAGCATTATAGTACATGCACTTCCAGCATTATAGTACATGCACTTCCAGCATTATAGTACATGCACTTTCAGCATTATAGTACATGCACTTCCAGCATTATAGTACAGGCACTTTCAGCATTATAGTACATGCACTTCCAGCATTATAGTACATGCACTTCCAGCATTATAGTACATGCACTTCCAGCATTATAGTACAGGCACTTCCAGCATTATAGTACATGCACTTCCAGCATTATAGTAAAGGCACTTTCAGCATTATAGTACATGCACTTCCAGCATTATAGTACATGCACTTCCAGCATTATAGTACATGCACTTCCAGCATTATAGTACAGGCACTTCCAGCATTATAGTACATGCACTTCCAGCATTATAGTACCTGCACTTCGCATGTAACGTTGCTTTTGACCACAATGCTGTCCCTTTGTGGTGACCCCCACCTGACACACGTGCTGTATTCTAATGCTTCTTAAAGCACGACATGGATGTCCATAATTTGAAACGACCTTTTCCATTACAGTCCTGCCGATGCGGCCCTCCACGCAACGTTTGGCAGGTTAAATCGGAAAGATATTATCGTCAATGCTTCGTGTTCGTGGATGGTTGACGAGGCGAGCAATTGTTCCCTAAGCCGGCTACCTACCTATTTAGTTACCTACTTTCCTACCTACCTACTTATCTACCTACCTGATTCTGTGCCAGTCTAGGATATCAGGATATCTTTGATACCGACTTTGACTTAATCACGATATACCAGTTACGCACAGAAATGCACAACACTTCTAACATCTCCAGTTGTCCATATTGGCCTTCATTCGGACCAAAAACCTAAAAATATTCTTTTCAAAATTCTGCTTGCGGGCCACTAAAGCCCCGCATTGTATATTACTGATGGAAAATATGTCCCTTCTGTAAACATCATTCGTAATTGCAAGCATTTTTTTAAAAACGTAACAGAATATCGAGGACAAATTGTAACCTCACTTAAGCTGCTCACTTCTGTATGTACGCACTGTACTATTCTTATCAACAGTAAGATTCATATTTTTCCGCCAAGTCTTTTAAGCTGGTCGTATTGATTTTCGGTTTTTATGAAAATTGTTTAATTTGGCGGGGAGTTTAGCTCCTGTAGAATGATTCCTATTTCTTCTATCTCTCTGAATCTTCCTGCAACTCTGCTTATCTTACGTCTGCGTCGATTATTGATCCGAAAATGGTTCATTTGTTTACATGATCTTTCCATTAGGTAAGATTAAAGAGTTCCAACACACGTCTTCTTGTTGTATACATATTGTCCATCATTTGTGGTGCTTTTGAATTCGTGTTTTCTTTCTGGATGTTCTGACTCGATGTTTGTTGATGTAAGTAGGATTACTTTTCCTTTGGGCGTCTTTCTGAAGCGTCTGCAAATTTCTGCTTTTGAATATTATTTTTAAAAATATATTTTTGTGGAAAGTCGATACCAAATCAAACATTGCATTCGTTCTTTTGTGTCGCTTAAGTTCGGGAGGAAGGCTTACGTCTGGTAAGGATAGAATGGTGATCGGACATGTTAGTCAGGGTCAGGCAAAATATACTGGACAAGACCACCACGTAGGTCTCCCTGGAAATGGGCTGTCTTTCCTGGCAGTCTGGCTAACAAGATGGGAGATCGACGTAATCCAGATGTTAGTGAGCGAAACGCAGATAAAGCAAAACATAGAACAACAATCTGGATGGGCCCTGTTCCCCCCTTCATCAGCACGCTCCGGATGTGAGGAAAGCTACTGCAATCTGTCACTTACGCCCTTTTCAGAGAGTACAAAAGAGTGAACTTACAACAACAACATCTCACTAGGTTATAAGCAGGATTCATTGTCGGACGGACGGACCGACGCACAGACGGACACGGACAGGCGGACAGACGGACGGACAGACGGACGGACGGATGGACAGACGGACGGACGGACGGACGAACGGACGGACGGACAGACAGACGGACGGACGGACAGACAGAAAAACAGACAGAAAGACAGACGGACGGACGCACAGAGATTGATTGATTGATAAATAGATAGATATATAGCTAGATAGATAGACAGGCAGACAGACAGACAGATAGACAGACAGGAAGACACGCAGACAGACAGATAGATAGATAGATAGGTAGATAGATAGATAGATAGATAGATAGATAGATAGATAGATAGATAGATAGATAGATAAATAGATAGATAGATAGATAGATAGATAGATAGATAGATAGATAGATAGATAGATAGATAGATAGATAGATAGATAGATAGGTAGATAGATAGATAGATAGATAGATAGATAGATAGATAGATAGATAGATAGATAGATAGATAGATAGATAGATAGATAGATAGATAGATAGATAGATATATAGATAGATAGATAGATAGATAGATAGATAAGATTGATAGATAGATATATAGATAGATAGATAGATAGATAGATAGATAGATAGATAGATAGATAGATAGATAGATAGATAGATAGATAGATAGATAGATAGATAGATAGATAGATAGATAGATAGATAGGTAGATATATAGATAGATAGATAGGTAGGTAGATATATAGATAGATCTAAAGGAGGAAAGCAATCATTGATTCCAATACTCGCACACAATTCGTGCAGGCGCATGCTGCAATGTCTCCGCCATAACACTGTATTTTCAGGAAAAATCATTTCTCTGATTGTGTCCGTGCAGCCCGTTACTCAATTTTACAACAAGTGGAATCGGATCGTGTTGGTGCGACGCTAGAAAGTATCGATACTGAAGGAAAATGGTTTCTGGTATGGGAAAATTCAGTGGGATGTGCTTATGGGGAATATGGGGGGATGGGTTGGGCGGGGAATCCCTGTGATGGGCAGAAGGAGATAGAATGGACTAAGAGAATGAAGATAAGATGGAGAAATGGAAAAGAATGTAGGAGCTGAATGAATGAAGATATAGAGCTAGTCTCATCCTTCTGTTTCTTCTTCTTCTTCTTCATCTTCCACATCATCATCATCATCATCTTCATAATTATCTTCGTTCCATCATCATTTTTATCCTTATTTCTGTTTTGCTTCTTCCGTTTTTTACTTTTTCTTTTTCTGTTTCTTGTTCTGAACATTTTTTCTTTTTCTTCTTCTTTGGCTTCTTAGTATTATTATGCTTATACTTAATAATCTTCATCTTCATCTTTATCTTCATCATTGTCTTTTTCTTATTCGTCTTTTTCGTTTTGTCGTCTTCTTCTTTGTCTTCGTCATCTTCTTTATATTCTTCTTCGTCTGCTTCTTCTTCATCTTCGTCTTCTACTTCTTCTTCTTTGTCCTCATCGTGATCTTCATCTTCTTCTTCTTCATCTTCTTCTTTGTCTTCTTCTTCTTTGTCTTCATCGCCATCTTCTTCTTTGTCTCCTTCTTCTTCTTCTTCTTCTTCTTCATCTTCTTCTTCTTCTTCATCTTCGTCATCTTCTTCTTCTTCTTTGTCTCCTTCTTCGTCTTCTTCTTCTTCTTCTTCTTCTTCTTCTTTGTCTCCTTCTTCGTCTTCTTCTTCTTCTTCTTCTTCTTCATCTTCGTCATCTTCTTCTTCTTTGTCTCCTTCTTCGTCTTCTTCTTCTTCTTCTTCTTCTTCTTTGTCTCCTTCTTCGTCTTCTTCTTCTTCTTCTTCATCTTCGTCATCTTCTTCTTCTTTGTCTCCTTCTTCGTCTTCTTCTTCTTCTTCTTCTTCTTCTTCATCTTCTTCTTCTTCTTCATCTTCGTCATCTTCTTCTTCTTCTTTGTCTCCTTCTTCGTCTTCTTCTTCTTCTTCTTCTTCATCTTCGTCATCTTCTTCTTCCTTGTCTCCTTCTTTTTCTTAGTCTTCATCTTCTTCTTCATCTTTTTTTTCTTCTTCGTCTTATTCTTCTTTGTCTTCATCGTCTTCTTCGTCTTCTTTGTCTTCATCGTATTCTTCTTCTTCTTTTTGTTCTTCTTCATCTGATTATTAATGTTATTATTATTATTATTTTTATTTTCTTCATTATTTTCGTTCGTCAGGTATTTTCATTACATCTAGACGTGTAGTCCAATCATCTGGATAACGGTTGCAGTAGTGGACAATTCTTCAAGTCTTCCCCACAGCTTTGTGTGCATGTTCGTTTCTTCCTGAGCCAGTGATCAGTGAATGTCTTTCAGGATTTGTTTCTGTTTCTGCTTCTGAGAATCGACTTCACTGCACTTCGGGCTCACCCATAGGTGTTCAGTCTCCCTCAGAAAATGGCGAAGTGCATGGATGGTAATGTTCACCGTAGCTCGATGGATGTACACACTCCTGTTCTCGCTTGCACCTCGCTCAGCTCGAACTTTGTTTGATGTGGAAGCTCTGAAATCTGGGGATTGCTGATTCATCTATTGCGATGTTCTCATTCAACAGGCGGTCATTGATAGAATGTCACTTCTTTCCATCACATGTGCCATTGATGGGAGCGTGGGAAGCAAGGATGTCAGCTCTTTCGTTGCTCTGAACCCCAGCATGACCATGACAGTGGATCCATGTCAACCACTAGAGGTTTAAGGGCTCAAAAGCTGCTATACATATTTAAATGTTTAGTTTAGTTTACTTCAGTTTAGTTGAAGAATCAACGTCATTGCACACGGTTTAACCCATAAGTGCTCTGTTCTTCTGGTTTAACCCATAAGTACTCTGTTCTTCTGGTTTAACCCATAAGTGCTCTGTTCTTCTGGTTTAACCCATAAGTGCTCTGTTCTTCTGGTTTAACCCATAAGTGCTCTGTTCTTCTGGTTTAACCCATAAGTGCTCTGTTCTTCTGGTTTAACCCATAAGTGCTCTGTTCTTCTGGTTTAACCCATAAGTGCTCTGTTCTTCTGGTTTAACCCATAAGTGCTCTGTTCTTCTGGTTTAACCCATAAGTGCTCTGTTATTCTCCATATTTTTTGAGACTCTCATCACAATGGACGAACTCCGAAACACCGACGAGGATTCCGTAATAGATTAGTTAGTTTTTAAACGTAATTGTAAATATTTAACGTAAATATTTAACTTACAACCAGTCTCAGACAACCTTACAACCAGTCTCCGGACTGATTAACCAAATGATGATGATAAGTTTGACGACTGTAATGCGATGAAATTATCAGCCAGCAACACACGCAACAGAGAACTAGAGAGGTACTATACAGGGGATTCCATCTCTTTGCAACATCCTTGGCAACTAATAGGCATGTAAACTGCCTAGAGAAGGTAGAAAGATCCCTCACCCCAATACAGGTATAACTTATGAAGAGGCCAAAAGGTTTACCAGGTGTAAATACAGGAATAAATGGGAAGCTGAGCCCACAGGTCATCAACCAATTGACGCATTTGACCAGCATAACAGAGGTGAGCGGGTAGTAATCTTTATACTTGACACAGGCCACAACAGACTCATATACTATCTGTTTAAACAACTAAGTATAGGACACACATAAGAAAATGTCTGCAGCACTGACAACATGGCTGCTGGGCATCTGCTACAAAGGTGTCCAACATACGAGGAACAGAGAAAGCATGTGTGGCCATCACCGAAATTAATCCTGGACATGCCCTATGGAGATCTCAATATCCTCATGCTAACCCATGCGACCTTTAGATATATTCGAGTTGACACCTGAAAGCGTACGAAGAAGAGGGAAGAAAAAGAAGAAGAAGAAGAAGAGGAAGAAGAAGAAGAAGAAGATGAAGAAGAAGAAGAAGAAGAAGAAGAAGAAGAAGAAGAAAATGAAGCAGGTCATCTTGTAACCAGTGAGTCGTTGGCGCACGTACTAGGACACCCCCACAACCTCATGCTTCACATCTCTGTCAGAGACCGCTGCTTGTGCTTTCTCAGGTCGGAGATTGGTTTATTGTTTTATGTTGCCCTCCCATCTCTTTTAGGGACGTGCTGTTCGTAGTCCGCCTTGCACTTTTCCGTGGAGGACCGTATTTTGTAAGCTTATTTGATCTCCATATGTGATGGTATCAAGCGAATTTCCGAAGAAAAAGAAAAAATCAAAAAGAAGAAGAAAAAGAAGTCAGGCGATCCCGTACGTAACCTTTGAGGTTGTTGAGGCACCAGCGAAGACACCCCCACAATATCACGCCACCCCTCTCTGTTAGCAACCGCTGCCTGTTTCTCCACTCATCGGAGATTGGTCCATTCGTTTATCTTGTCCTCCGACCTCTTTTTTGGACGACCTCTTCTTCGCCCACCTCACACCCTGCCATGCAGGATCGTATTTGCAAGCCCTTTTCATATCGATCTGGGGCTGTATCAAGTGTGTTTCCGTAGAAAAAGAATGAAAAGAAGAAGAAGAAGAGGATGAAGAAGACAAAGAATAAGAAGAAGGAAAAGAAGAAGTACTATCCGTATTTGATATCCAACCTGTACAATTTTATTTCCAAAAAAGATCAATATCCAACAGTTTAAATCTGTTACATCAAATTCCCCTTTGAAGTCATAACATTCCCCCTACAAAGAATGAATCCCCACTGTGTGAAAGCCCTGGTTCTAGGAGTTCTGGGCGGTAACTTGATTAAAGGCTTTACAAATCGGTTAAATAAACACAATTTAGTGTGTAGCTATAATGAACTATTTTTGGTAGTGTGAATTTAATAGACTATTGTCGAGTCATACCCATTTAACGTAGGATTTGTTACATCTGTTCGATTTAACATTTCCAATAAACTGTTATGTTGTATGTTGTATAACATTAAATAATCTAACAGTGCATTGAAAATTACTCATCATCATGTAGCATGTCCTTTGCAGAATGTCTCTCTTTCACATCAGCCGTTCTGGAAGACTCGATCTCCAACCATGCCTCCCGCCTCTGTTGTTCTCATCTTCTGGGCCTCCATGATGTCTCGTGTCCATCTTCTCCCTGGTCTGCCTCTGCCCCGCTTTACAGGCACTCTACCTTCCAGTATCGCTCTCTCCAGGCCATTATAGCGTTTGATGTGACCCAAATATTTTACCTTCTGGACAATTTTCCTCGATATCCAGTTCTTTTACAATATATGAATTTTTTCTTTTCGCTATTGATGATATATTGAGCACTTTCTTTCAGCATTTTACATAAAAAATACAATCTATTTCTTAAGTGTTTGTGAGGTGGTCCACGTTTCAAACCTCTACGTTGCTAACGGAAAAATGCAAGTTCGCAGGATTGTATTAGAGTTCTGCCATGTTCTTCATTTTATTAGAGTTCTGCCATAAGTTTCTCATTTTATTAGAGTTCTGCCATAAGTTTCTCATTATATTAGAGTTCTGCCATAAGTTTCTCATTGTATTAGAGTTCTGCCATAAGTTTCTCATTTTATTAGAGTTCTGCCATACGTTTCTCATTTTATTAGAGTTCTGCCATAAGTTTCTCATTGTATTAGAGTTCTGCCATAAGTTTCTCATTGTATTAGAGTTCTGCCATAAGTTTCTCATTTTATTAGAGTTCTGCCATAAGTTTCTCATTTTATTAGAGTTCTGCCATACGTTTCTCATTTTATTGGAGTTCTGCCATAAGTTTCTCATTTTATTAGAGTTCTGCAATAAGTTTCTCATTTTATTAGAGTTCTGTCATAAGGTTCTCATTTTATTAGAGTTCTGCCATAAGTTTCTCATTGTATTAGAGTTCTGTCATAAGTTTCTCATTTTATTAGAGTTCTGCAATAAGTTTCTCATTGTATTAGAGTTCGGGATCAAGATGCTGAGCAGCGCATGAGCTGCAGTGGTCAGCGACCCATAAGCTGACTGCTAGCGTCAGGACCAGCGACATATAGCTGCCAAGACCCTTCTACACCTCCACCCGGTGATCCTGGATAACAGGCTGCAAAATGGCAGACTGGCTAAGGAGAAGGGTTCGAAGAGGGAATGCTAACTCAATACTCAAAAAATACTTGCTGAAGTTGGATGTGTTAGACCGAAAGGTGCAAATATTGCAGTCCAAGCTGTAAACTACGATACAACGCATTCCGTTCTCTGGACTACATTCTGCTACTTAAGCCCTTTCAGGGTTTGGTAGTGGGAGATTGAGAACGAACGAAGAAGAAGAAGAAGAAGAAGAAGTATTAGACTTCTGCCATATCTTTCTCATTTTCTTCAACCTCTGCATTGCCATATCCATTATTCGCCTGACTTTCTTCAGACAATCTCCATTGTGGCTTATAATTGAGCCGAGGTCCTCAAAACTTGTGACTTTCTCCATCTCCTGTTGTTCTAGAATAACTGTAGGTTTGCTCTTTGCCTTCCCTGTGCTCATTATCTTGGTTGCAACATTTAATAATAGATTTTGGTCTTCGCTGTGTTTTTTTTAATCGACAGAAGAATTATTAGAAGATTAACATATTTACCGAGAAGTGGGTGGTCAAACAGGTTAAATGTGGGTCTTTTACTATACGGATATCAGTTCAAATTCTCAGAGTGACACAAATTTTATTTGATTTGAGGGTAAAGTAGAAAGCCTAATGTAACTTAACGTCTTTATACTGGTTTAAAAGACTCTGTTTACAACCAGTATTTTGGAGAGTGGTTTAACCGATATGCAAATCCATCTTAACAGACTCAAAAATTAGAGCTAAGTAGACCCGCAGCCAGTTAGGCGCCATCTATAGCTGCTCTTAACAAGCCACCTGGGCAAAGGTAGAAATAACTTATTCAGCGTTTGAACATACATTTTTTAAACTCTTGAAGAAAAATAGTATCTTAACACTTATATTAACTTTAGTCTTTACAGAGGGCAAGCGGTATTTATTCCTCAGACTTTGAAATAATCATGGTGGACATTAGAGAGTAGAGATAAATACAGTCCATATTAAAATGAAATCAGTCAACCGTGCATAAACGCATGTCTCGTAAATTTGAATTATATATCGTTCACAGTACCACGTGATCAGCAGCATCCACTCATTTCAGTACCCACAATTCAATGTATCACGTGATCCTTACACCCATTCATAAAAGTTCCCGTAATTTACACTACCAATTTAATAAGTACAACAAATGCAAAATTATTTGTGTGGCCCGCGATAGCTCGGATACGTATTGAAGGATTGCGTGGAAAATGCACAATTCTTAGGTAGGTAGTTGGGGACGATGAAGCTAACGTCTGGTCAGGCAAAACATATTTATCAGAGAAGGTTAGCCAGGGTCAGGAGAAATATACCGGCCCTCACCTGACGAGATGATGAGGCTAACGTCTGGTAAGGCAAAACACACTGATCAGAGAATGTTAGCCAGGGTCAGGAGAAATATACCGGCCCTCACCAGACGGGACGATGAGGCTAACGTCTGGTCAGGCAAAGCACACTGATCAGAGAATGTTAGCCAGAGTCAGGAGAAATATACTGGCCAAGACTCTCACCTGACCTCCTCGTTGGTCGTCCTGGAAATGGGTTGTTGTAGATGACAATAGTCTGGCTAACAAGGTGAGGTTTCACGTGATCTCCGTAGTAGTAAGCGACACGCAGTCAAGCATAGCACAATCGTCTAGAGAACCACAGTATACCTTCATCAGCACGCTCGGGATGTGAGGAAAGCTACTACAACCCGCCACTGAACACCTTATTCAGGATGCACATAAAAGAACCAACTCATTGTGGGCATTCGAATCCGGTATTGAACCAATTTTTTTTTAAATTATAAGTTTTGTGAACATTTTTTTTTCTAAATTTATTTTGGAAAACATTAAAAACGTAGAAATGATTTCACAATTTGTGAATAAATAAAAATATTGAACAATTTATTTGATGCATCATTTTGTTGTTTTTCGTATGCAATTTGCGAATTGTGCAACAAAAAATCGTTGAGAGCGAAATGTGAAATGCAACTTGTAGGTAAGTACGAAGGGGACGGTCATTAAGTGACAGCAGTTTTATTATAAAAAGCACAAAAGAGTGTGAACAATGTAAAACCTCATTTCATGATACAAAATTGTTCTTTAACAATACTCTTCGTATGAATTATGACGATTGGACAGTATGTGCATGCGCAGTATAGCGTGCAACATAGCCGCCAAACTTTCAATTTACACATTGGAAGAGATTGAGGCGTTATTCGTGTTTTTTTGGGGGTCGTCAGAAAGTGTGAAAATGGAACCCTGAAGAAGAATGACGGTACGGTATGGAGACAGTTGTTTAAGTCTGGACCGAAAGGTGCATATCTCAGTCAAGCTGTAAACTAGCGACACAGCGCATTCTTTTCCCCGGATTACATCCTGCTGCTTTGCAAAGCCCTTTTCGGGACTTGGTAGGAGAAGATTGAGAACGCACGCAGAAGAAAACGAAGTCTGCGAAGAGTGTAAGAATTGGTAGAAAAAAGGTTTCAAAACGGATGACAAAAACTTTTTGCTGAACCGCGGCGTGGGAGACCGGCAAGCGTGGCCACTGGTACAGTGATAAATCAGATCGATCAGTTAGTCCGTGGCAACGGGAAAACCACTATTGATGAAATAGGCGTAGATTTCAACACAGGTCATGTCACTGTGCATATACTTGTCCATTATGACATCGGTTATAGGAAAGAGTGTAGCAGATGGGTCCCAAAGCAGCTAACAACGACGTAATGGAAGCGGTGCATCTTCTTTTTCATTCATCGTCAGATCAAGGTCCCGGTTTCCCTTACATCCTCAGATCAAGGTCCCGGTTTCTCTTACATCCTCAGATCAAAGTCCTGGTTTCTATTACATCCTCAGATCAAGGTCCCGGTTTCTCTTACATCCTCAGATCAAAGTCATAGTTTCTCTTACATCCTCAGATCAAGGTCCCGGTTTCTCTTACATCCTCAGATCAAAGTCCCGGTTTCTCTGACATCCTCAGATCAAAGTCCTGGTTCTATTACATCCTCAGATCAAGGTCCCGGTTTCTCTGACATCTTCAGATCAAAGTCATGGTTCTATTACATCCTCAGATCAAGGTCCCGGTTTCTCTTACATCCTCAGATCAAGGTCCCGGTTTCTCTGACATCCTCAGATCAAGGTCCCGGTTTCTCTTACATCCTCAGATCAAAGTCCTGGTTCTATTACATCCTCAGATCAAGGTCCCGGTTTCTCTGACATCCTCAGATCAAAGTCCTGGTTCTATTACATCCTCAGATCAAGGTCCCGGTTTTTCTTACATCCTCAGATCAAAGTCCTGGTTTCTCTTACATCCTCAGATCAAGGTCCCGGTTTCTCTTACATCCTCAGATCAAAGTCCTAGTCCTATTACATCCTCAGATCAAGGTCCCGGTTTCTCTTACATCCTCAGATCAAAGTCCTGGTTTCTCTTACATCCTCAGATCAAGGTCCCGATTTCTCTTACATCCTCAGATCAAAGTCCTGGTTTCTCTTATATCCTCAGATCAATGTCCTGGTTTCTCTTACATCCTCAGACCAATGTACCGGTTTCTCTTACATCCTCAGACCAAGGTCCCGGTTTCTCTTACATCCTCAGATCAAGGTCCCGGTTTCTCTTACATCCTCAGATCAAGGTCCCGGTTTGTCTTACATCCTAAGATCAAGGTTCCGGTTTCTCTTACATCCTCAGACTAAGGTCCCGGTTTCTCTTACATCCTAAGATCTAGGTCCTGGTTTCTCTTACAAAGGACACAGTTTTTTTGTAAGGCTGTTTCATCTCCATGCAGTTTTTATCTCATATCTGTCTCGTTAGGCCAGTATTGTTATCTCTTTTCCTGCATGAGTGTGCAGCTTTGCAGGATGTGTTTCACGTTCATGGTATGCTTCCCACATGGGCACCTGTCATCTGTCCCAATCCTCATTTTGTTGTAAAGATGATCCTTGAGTCTGTTATGCCCATTTCTCAGTCTGAAGATGATGACTTGCTCTTCTCTAGTTAAGTTAAAGTAGATGCCTTCTTCTTCGGAATTCGGGGTGTTGATCAGCCTATTTTTCCCTGAATTTGGCTTTAATTATGGTCTTGGCCTCATTATATGTGATACTCGGGTCTGTTTGTGGGGATGCTCCTCCACTCTTTGCTAGTTTGTCTGCAGCTTCATTGCCTTCAATATTGCAGTGGGATGGGATCCACTGTATGACCAACCTTGGGTGTTCTGATGAGAGCTGTGTCAGGGAGAACATACATTGCTCAAGATCTTCATCTGTGAGAGGAGACGGTGCAAAATTAATGAAAGGTCAATCCAAAAACCTTTATTTTACTAGAGGACATTCCCCCCTAGGTGGACAGGTGGATGTAATGTGTTCCCATGCACCAAAACTATGTAGAAAAAGGTATGCAGATATCTGAATCACCTAAATGAATGTCAATGTGAAACATTTGAAAAGAATCAATCATTTTCACACAGTTTCAACTGTTACTTTACACAGTCGTTTCTAAGTAGCGCTGGTGCCAGGAGCAAATCGTGAAAGTCTTTGTTAAAAAACGTCGAACACTCCGTCGGTTTCCTATCAGCTCTCACAAATATTACTTCTTCTTCTTCCTCTTCTTCTTTCGTTCGCTTTAAAATATTGTCTATATCTGCAATGTTGTCTCTTGTATAAACGTCACTGTCCTTTGTAGTTCACATACATGTCCATAAAGTTTCTCTTCCAGTGTTGCTTCTATGGGTCAGTGAGATTTTCTCTGTATATCATAAAAATATTACGACTCAAACATATTCCAATGAAGACAAATAGACAGCTGATAAATATTATTTGTAAACCAGTTCTCTGCTACCAGTGTCAGATATGGACTCTCACCAAGGCACAAGAAAGAAAAATCATGGTATGTGAAATCAGGTGTTTCAGATAGTTTGTCGGGGTCACAAGGCTGTCGGGGTCACAAGGTTGTCGGGGTCATAAGGTTGTCGGGGTCATAAGGCTGTCGGGATCACAAGGCTGTCTGGGTCACTAGGCTGTCGGGAAGGCTGTCGGGGTCACTAGGCTGTCGGGGTCACAAGGTTGTCAGGAAGGCTGTCGGGGTCACAAGGCTGTCGGGGTCACAAGGCTGTCATGGTCACAAGGCTGTCGGGGTCACAAGGCTGTCGGGAAGGCTGTCGGGGTCACAAGGCTGTCGGGGTCACAAGGCTGCCGGGAAGACTGTCGGGGTCACAAGGCTGGACAGAGTACGACACGAAAAAATCGAACAAGCTGGCTATAACATGGTGCATGGATTATATGGAAAGCGGGGAATAAAATGGTTCGGAAACCAGACAAGAATGTAGCTAAAGTTACCAGCTGCGTGGATCTACAATACCAGATACCAGGGATGCAGAGAAATTGGCACATCGATAAAAAGATGGATAGACGGTGTCAGTAAGACACTGAAAAAACACGGAATGACAACTTTAGCGACAAATCTGACACAATAAAGAAAACTACATCTCCCCATGTGGTCTGCCTACACATCTGACACACGAAAGCAAATTACAACTCCACACATCGTCCAACGACACATCTGACATACGAAAGAAATCATACATCTCCCTACAACATCTAACGACACATCTGACTCACGAAAGAAATTTACATCTCTCTTCAACATTTAACGACACTAATGGCACACGAATGAAAACGTACATCTCCCTACAACATGTACCTGCACCAGTGAATTTAAGATGATGATGAAGAATATTCTAAGAAGAAAAAAAACATGCACTTTCAAAGAAATGTCATCAAAGCGCTTTAAAATTGACTTTTAATTTTTGTTCAAAATATTTAGAAGTTTTCTGTTTTTCTGCCTTCAGTATTGATGGATGATTGCTAGTTCATTGTAATTATAATGCCATTAATGGTTGTCCGATAATGCCGTATTGCTTTCATCAGGAGATGTGAGTCATTTGTATTCCTGAGTTTGGGGGCTAGTGTATAAACACTGCCCTAGACAAGCTGAAGTTCCGGGCAACGAAAGAGCTGACTTCCTGGCTTGAAGGCACTCATTATCGCACACTGGATATGCGGAGGAGTGACATTTTGAAACACCAGGTTAAGTCAGTAAGTAGGTCACACATAGTTTTTAGGGAAAGCAGAAAAATGTAGTTGGTAGTTTTTGAGGGTGTCATTAGATGGGAGCTGCGTCTAGTTGTGTGATTACTGTAAGTGGCAGAGGTATGTGCAGCTGGAATATAGAATGGCCATCCTGCTGACAGAGTACACAGTCAGCTTGTTGTAGCGGGGTGGGGAAGGGGGGGGGGGTGGGCGGGGGATGTTGATTGGAGGGGGGGGGAGAGGACTTTAATGCCCTAGATATTCATAAGGAAATGCATACTGTTTACGATGGGAAGTGTTTGTCAGGTAAAGCGATGTGTGACTGAGCAGTCAAGTATCCCATAGGACACTCATAAATTGCTGAAGAAGCTTGACCAGGTCGTCCTGCTCAGATTGCAACAGGAGAATATACGCGGACGGTGAGGTAGGTGATTGTAGTTGACAGGTGAGTAACGATAGACAGTGTAGCCACTGCAATATGGTGGTCGCATGGTTTAATAATAAAGTTCGCCTAGGCCCCTGAGGCCCGTCGAGTCGGTCGGTCACCACCATGACCAGTCAAAACGGCACTCTGCCAGGTCTCGTCGTCTACAGCAATCCCCAGTGGCGGCGACAGTGGGAGTGCTGACGCGTCCCGACTGGGCAGGTGGGAGAGGGGGAGTTGGCTACCGCAATCCCTGTGGGCTCCTGTCAGGGAGCCGGGTACTTCACTGCATTGGGATAGAGGCCGCGAGGAGGTATTGTTTAGGAGCTCTCCTAAGTGTCGAACCGGTGTCAGAGGATGTCGTCTCCCGTTCTCGATCTCTCCCTCTGCATCCTCTGAATGTTTTCTTCTTGCGATGCGATGAAATACTTTCTCCGTTTAGAATACGGAGAAATGAGAGTATTCCTAGGGTCTCCGGTGGGGTAGGGGAGGGGAGGGGCGGGTGGGAGGGAGTGAAATTGATATCAAGCTGTGAAGAAGGGTCCTTGCATATCACATATTTCTTTTGGGACGGCGTGGGCTAGTGGTTAAGTGACACGGCACACAACCAGAAGGTGCTGGGTTCGATCCCCAACACAGCACCGGCCGTTACCCCAGGGAAGCAAACCTTTAGAAAATGCAGGAGGAAGCAGGCCCTTACATAAACAGCATGCTGAAGTCGGATGCACTGGACCGACAGGCGCAAAATAAAAACCATAGTTCAACGCACGTCGTCTTTGGGAATTAGAGAAATAAGGCCCACACAAATATTTTTGCTTGACGCTGGGGAGCAGCCAAGCGGACCGAATGATGTCATGTATGCCTAGTTTCTATGTCTGAGAGCTGAGCGATATTCAGCCAAAAATGGCCATATATTTTTACTAGACGATGCAAATGCCGCGAACAAATTGCATTGTAACTTGCGAAATACACCACTCAGATTATTATAGACACTCTCACAGAAAAGGAGCTCTGCAGGGCAGTGATCAGTGCAAAAATTAATCCGTTCAGACACATCCAAAACAGACACATCCAAAACAGACACAATCACAGGAGCTAATCGTGAGCGCATCTCAAACTTGTTTGGTTTAGCCTACACCATAATGCATGATCCCATCTTGAGATGAGATGTTTCACGAACGTCGAAGAGGTTAAACGTGAAGTGCAAATGGGGTTGAGACAGCAGACCAAAGACTTCTATGCTGCAAGGTTTGGGTTCAACGATAAACCAGGACATAATTTGCCATACACTACGTGGAGACCTCTGAATAGCTTAAGACCAAGTTTGTTCAGATCTGGATCTAACCTGAAAAAGTTGGGATTTGCAGACAATAGATATTGCGAATGGGGGGTGGTGGGAGAGGGGGGTTGTGATGCCAGGACCCGGAAAACCTTTTGTGCGAAGACTATGTGGGTTTGAAGGAAACGGAAAGCAACAGAAAATATCTGCGGTTTGGCAGCGGCCCGTGGACCGGTGGTTGAGAAACAAGGTCCCTAGAGTACCATGTTGGAACAAAAGATTTACTCCGGCCTTCCATGGACCGGTGGTTGAGAAACACGTCCCTAGAGTACCATGTTGGAACAAAAGTTTTACTCCAGCCATCCATGGACCGGTGGTTGAGAAACACGTCCCTAGAGTACCATGTTGGAACAAAAGTTTTACTCCGGCCTTCCATGGACCGGTGGTTGAGAAACACGTCCCTAGAGTACCATGTTGGAACAAAAGTTTTACTCCAGCCATCCATGGACCGGTGGTTGAGAAACACGTCCCTAGAGTACCATGTTGGAACAAAAGTTTTACTCCAGCCATCCATGGACCGGTGGTTGAGAAACACGTCCCTAGAGTACCATGTTGGAACACAAGTTTTACTCCGGCCATCCATGGTCTACCTGAGATTCTGGTATAGGCCATGGACTATTCCTCTATCTCATTGGTGGACTCCGACGAGAGCGCTTAAAGTTTCAGGGTCACAGAACGTTGCAAAAGGTGACCACCTGTTGTCAGGTATACGCAACACTTGACCCACCCACCCATTATTTATTTGTTTTACATCTTAGCAGCTGCGGAACTTGACGCCTGCATTCTAACCTTGAAAGTCTTGTAGGGGCCGATGTTACGCGGGAAAATATGATGTTCTGTATACATTTATACTGGTAAAAGCTAATGGTCAGGAACTGGGAGTCATCGACCGTCTTAAATATCTGGGCTCGATTGTCAGTGATGAAGGATCAAAATGTGAGGGGAGGTATTGGCCAGAATAGCACAAACAATAGCAGCGCTTGCACGACTTAACAAAATCTGGCAAGATAAACGGTTAGACATGTGCACGAAGATCCGATTAATGCGTATATTGGTCTTGTCAATATTCATATACGCTAGTGACACATGGACGGTTTGCAGCGGAGGATACATGCCTTGGAGATGAGATATATCCGAAGACTTCTAAACAGCACATACACAGTCAGAATTACATATGAGGAAATACGAGAGTGAATTAAATCAGTAATCGGGACTTTTGAAATCCTCTTGGCCACGATTAGAAGAAGACACTTGATTGGTACGGTCACATATCGAGATGAAACGGTCTTGCAAATACCATCGTACACGGTAAGATGCAAGGCAGACGACAAACAGATCTCGCCCCCCCCCCCAATAAGAGGTGGGAGGATGAAATGAAAGAAGGGACAAATCTCTGCCCAGAGGAGGCACAGGCAGCGGTCGCAGACAGAGAAAAGGGCAGGGGCGTGAAGTGGTGGGGGTGTCTTCATCGGTACCCAAACGACCTCTCCGGATACGGGATGACGAGATTAAAGCTTGTGGGAGGGGGGAGTGCGGGGTGGGGCAGGGGTGTGTGATATTAGTGGTGGAGGGAATTGTGCGAGAAAAACTGATACTGATACCGAAATATTAGCCACCAGACTAACAAATTTCGGTGTCATGGCGACCTGGCGTTCGGGATTTGAAGTGTTCTCGACCACGCCGATTGTTCTACCCTAGAGAGTTCATGGACTGTAATGCTAGTCCAGTCACGCCGAGTGTTCTACCCTAGAGAGTTCATGGACTGTAATGCTAGTCCAGTCACGCCGAGTGTTCTACCCTAGAGAGTTCATGGACTGTAATGCTAGTCCAGTCACGCCGAGTGTTCTACCCTAGAGAGTTCATGGACTGTAATGCTAGTCCAGTCACGCCGAGTGTTCTACCCTAGAGAGTTCACGGACTGTAATGCTAGTCCAGTCACGCCGAGTGTTCTACCCTAGAGAGTTCATGGACTGTAATACTAGTCCAGTCACGCCGAGTGTTCTACCCTAGAGAGTTCGTGGACTGATATGCTAGTCCAGTCACGCCGAGTGTTCTACCCTAGAGAGTTCGTGGACTGAGATGCTAGTCCAGTCCCGCCGAGTGTTCTACCCTAGAGAGTTCATGGATTGAGATACTAGTCCAGTCACGCACAACATACTGACCAGGACGTCGCGTCAGTGTCAGGCAAAATGCACTGACCAATACCACAATTTCTCATCAATGTAGTTGATGTGGATCGATGTGATCCATGGATTAGTGATCGCCACGCAGATAAAATCAAGCATCGCACTACCTCCTGGAGGACCTCGACCCACCTTCATCAGCATGCCAGGTAAGGGAGAAAAGCTGCTACGACCCGCCACTTAATTTCCTTTTCCGGGCGAACAAAAGAGTAAACTTACCCATTGTAGGCATTAAACAACAACAGCCCTAAGGAGTTAAGCCACACTTCTATATCCCTCTGACGGCAGCCTCACGGTTCAGCACTAGCACGATTCCCGTCAAAATCACCCAGCCAGTACTCGACGAAAGATAACCTCGGTATCGATACTTCACACCGCGCATCACCCGGCCTTCCGTTGACGTATCAAATCCGGAAATTACTATAGAGCCTGGTGCATGCGCCGGGCAGTGTACTTTAATCACTACTGTCGGCCTCGCGATGTTCCCACAGAGCCATGCCAACGTGATCTGCCAATTACATGTTACGGGAACGGTCCGCTTCACTGCGGCGGATCAAAGGAAATTATTTAATTATTTATTTATTCATTTATCTGGCGTTTGTTGTGCAAGCCAGAATACTGGGAATGGGATTTCCCCGTTCAACATTGATGTTTGGATGAAACGAGTATCGTCAATAACACAATACCACACAAGGGAGTGAAGGAGTAATCGAATGCATTGATTATGGGTATGTTTATCGATCTTTATATGCAATCGGGTTCAGTCTACTTAGATAACTCGAATTGCACTACATCCAGGAGCGAAAATGTACACATTCTCCGGTAGCCTTTGGATATAGGAGGAACATCTGTGACCTGCTAATCAAGAAATACCGTCAGAGGGTGAAGGACTCAACGATTGAAGATTGGAAGAGTAACGATCGATCAATCGATCAGTCAGTCAGTCAGTCAGTCAGTACGTTCGTTCGAAAACATGGAGAGACACAAAGAGGTATACAGAGACAGGGAGAAAAATACAGAGAGGAAGACAGAGACAGAGTGATTTAGAGAGGTAGACATAGACATGGAGAGACACAGGGAGATAGACAGACAGGGAGTGGCTCAGAGATATAGACATACACGGAGAGACACAGAGAGATAGACAGACAGGGAGTGGCACATAGAGATAGACAGACAGGTAGTGGCACAGAGAGATAGACATACACGGAGAGACACAGAGAGATAGACAGACAGGGAGTGGCACAGAGAGATAGACCGAGACAGGGAGTGGCACAGAGAGATAGACAGACAGGGAGAGACACAGAGAGATAGACAGACAGGGAGTGGCACAGAGAGATAGACCGAGACAGGGAGTGGCACAGAGAGATAGACCGAGACAGAGAGTGGCACAGAGAGATAGACCGAGACATGGAGAGACACAGAGAGATAGACAGACAGGGAGTGGCACAGAGAGATAGACCGAGACAGGGAGTGGCACAGAGAGATAGACAGACAGGGAGTGGCACAGAGAGATAGACAGACAGGGAGTGGCACAGAGAGATAGACAGACAGGGAGTGGCACAGAGAGATAGACAGACAGGGAGTGGCACAGAGAGATAGACAGACAGGGAGTGGCACAGAGAGATAGACCGAGACAGGGAGTGGCACAGAGAGATAGACATACACGGAGAGACACAGAGAGGGATACAGAGACGGAGAGACACATATATGTAGTGAGAGACATGGAGAGACATAGAGTGGTAGACAGAGACAGTGAGAGACATAGAGAGGTTGATAGAGACATGGCGAGAGACATAGAGTGGTAGACAGAGACAGGGAGAGACATATAGTGGTGGATAGAGACAGGGAGAGACACAAAGATGTTGACAGAGACAGAGAGAGAGACATTGTGAAGTAGACAGACAGGCAGAGACACAGAGAGGTAGGCAGATAGACAGTGACAGGGAGAGATTTGGAGAGGGAGACAAAGACAGAGAGAGGGGAGACAGAAAAATAAACAGTCAGACAGACACAGACATACAGAGAGATAAATAGAATGACAGATTTGCTGCGAATAACATCAGAAAAGGATAAGAGACATTTAGATATATAGATATATCGATGGATAAGACACACATAAAGATAATATAAAGATAAAATAAAGATAAATAAAGATGTAGATCGGGTCAGATAAGATAAAAGAAAGATAAAGATAAGATGAAGATGAAATAAAGATGTAGATCTCATGAGACAAGATAAAGGTAAGACAAACATTAGATGAAGATAGAATAAATATAAGATAAAGATAGAATAAAGAAAAGATAAAGAAAATGAAGATAACATAAAGATACTGTACAGATAAGATAAAAACACGATACAGATAAGATAAGGACGAGGGGATGGACTGACGCTCAGACAAACAGACAGGCAGACAGGCGGGCAGGCAGGCAGATAGACATTCAGGCAGGCAGACAGACAGACAGACATACAGACAAACAGACAGACAGACAGAACAACCGACTGACAAATAGACAGACAGAAAGACAGAATAACTGACATGCAGACAGACATACATACAGCTAGAGAGAGAGGCAGACAGATAGAGAGAGAAAGTTAGAGAGATAGAGAGACAGCGAGAAAGACAGAGAGAGACAGACAGACAGACGGACAGACAGACAGACAGACAGAGACAGAGACAGAGAGACCAACAGACAGACAGACAGACAGATAGACAGATATTTATATATATATATATATATATATAGATAGATAGATAGATAGATAGATAGATAGATAGATAGATAGATAGATAGATAGATAGATAGAAAGATAGATAGATAGATAGATAGATAGATAGATAGATAGATAGATAGATAGATAGATAGATAGATAGATAGATAGATAGATAGATAGATAGATAGATAGATAGATAATTTGGAAGAGGATATCGCAAAAATAAAGAAAAATAAATATGTTGGATAAACAACGAAAGACAGGAGAGAAAGAGTAATTGAGAAGATATGTTTTCCAATACCTATATCATAACATTACATAATACACAAAAACACGTTTTTGTTCAAATAATACACCAGACAAATGCACATTTGCCAGTAGTTATTTTCCCATGCTGAAACAAACATTCTTTTTTTTTGCTTTTGCCAAACACGAACAATGACAATCTATTCAAAAACACAATACACTAAACCTTCTTTAGGCTCTCTGTTCGTTAATACTCTAAAGTGCTTTGTGCAAATGCGGAAAAAACAATAATCTATTTGCAACTCAAACAAGAAGTTTGTCTTCAAAGGTTTCGGTTATTCCAGTTCTGAATTGCAGAAAAATAAAATAGATAAACCGATTAGGGGCTTACTGGGCTGCAGAACGAACAAAAGATCGCAGAAAGCTCTCAGCTAAATTCAGAGTTTAGAAATATTTTGTTCTTTTCATAAAAGGGGCAAAGCAAAATAGAAAAATGATAGCTCTGTAAGTCGATTGATTCACTCGTTTCCGGTTAGAACTATTCATTTCTTAATTTGCTTTCCGGAATCAACCGAATGGCGTCGAGTTACGAGGCTGTACCGGAAATGGGGGAATGAATAAAGGGTTTGGCGCAGATAACAAAGAAGATGACGACAAACAAAATGAGGATCTCTCCAGGGCAATGAGAGAGTAGAAATTTCTCTCCAGGGCAATGTGAGAGTCGGGGGTTTCAGGAAGACATAATAATCAACGTTGTTCTGAGTTATTGTTGTATTTTCTTTCAATGCTGTTTGCTTGTCCTTGTGTATTGTTCACTTGTTCATTCCATTGGTGGTTCTTTTGTTTTTGGAGCGTTATCGCTGCTAAAGATCGGCAAGCGCATGGGAGAGCGAAAGTAGTCGCAAGGTTTTGTGGGATGATTCATATTAGCTTGTGTGTACGTGTCATTCCTTGGTATTGTAATGGCAGGGTCATATCGTATCTTTGATTGGATGGAGGAATTGTGAATTTAAATTAGCCTTCATTTTACTAGATCAAATCAAAGGGGAGAGGGGGATCAAGACGCTGAGCAGCGCATGAGCTTCAGCGGTCAGCGACCAATAGCTGACTGCTAGCGTCAGGGCCAGCGAGCGAACCAGAGCTCTCAAGACCCTTCTACACCTCCACGCGGTAATTCTGGATAAGAAGCTGCAACAGAGCAGACTGGCTAAAGAGAAGGGACCGAAGAAGGAATGCTAACCCGGTACTAAAAAAATGCTTGTTGAAATCGGATTTGTTGGACCGAAAGGTGCAAATATCGCAATCAAGCTGTAAACTACGACACAACGCATTTCGTTCTCTAGACTACACTCCGCTACTTAGGCCTATGTTAGGTTTGGTAGTGGAAGATTGAGAACGGACGAGGCCAAGCCAAAATGGGGAAGAAGTGGGATCGTGGTAAAAATATATATTTAACTCAACTTGCTTTCAAACAGATATATTCAATCCGCAAGGAACATCAACAAAACGAGAGATAACTATCACTGCCTTAATCTAGCAGATCAGGTGACCATGTTCCCCTTTCTTACTTACTTTTCATGTCCGGAAACCTCACATAGTCTTCGCCCAAAAACCAGTCACCGTCAGTGTTCTTTCATTTGCCCCCATCAGGACATCCCCTGTTCAGGATTTATGCATACAAGAACATATAATCAGGTGTCAAGTGTCCTGGAACGTCCCACATTTGTAATATTCGTTGTCTGCAAATCCACACTTTTTCAGGTTAGACCTGGACACACCTGTCCACCTGTTCACATATCTACATGTAATATATGGTTCAGGTTAGATCCCCACCTGGACACACCTGTCCAGAGCTCTCCACGTAGTAGATGGTTCAGGTTAGACGCACACCTGGACACACCTGTCCTTAACCTGTCCAGAGCTCTTCACGTAGTATATGGTTCAGGTTAGACCCACACCTGGACACACCTGTCCTTAACATGTCCAGAGATCTCCACGAAGTATATGGCAAACCATGTCCTGCTGCAGGTTCTTCTTTGAACTTCATCCAACCTTCACTGTTCTTTTGGCGCCACTTTTCTATGCGCTATCTCTCAGGTCTCTGTTCTGAGGGTTGTACAGTCCGCAGAAAACTTTTCCTTCAAATGCTCCCCATGAGAATGCGACATAACAGACAAAACACAATCTTTTTAACGGACTAAAATGAATTGTGGACGTGCAGACAGGTAGTTTAAACAGGTTTATATACCTTATAAGAATGTTATATGCTTAGATAACTGAGTACTGAGTCCTAACCCACTAAAACATACCTTCACACAAAGATGTTCATGAGAATTAAAGAACTCTCTAAAAACAGCAAACTTTAGACAGGAAACTGGCTTTCCCTTGTAGTCAGGTTAGGTCATCCGTAACCAGTGAGCTCTTTTGGGCACACATGAAGACATCCTCACAACCCCACGCCATACTTCTCTGTCAGCAGCCGCTGCCTGTGCCTCTTCTGGTCGGAGATTGGTCCATTCTTTTATGTTGTCCTCCCACCTCTTTTTGGGACGGCCTCTTCGTCGTCTGCCTTGCACCTTTCCGTGGATGATCATACTTGCAAGACCATTTGATCTCGATATGTGACCGTACCAAGCGAGTTTCCTTCTTTTGACAGTTGCCAAAAGGTCTTCAAAAGGCCCTATTGCTCTTGTAATTCTATCTCGTATTTCCTCATTTGTAACTCGATCTTTGTACGTGACGTTTAAAAGTCTTCGGAAACATCTCATCTCCAAAGCCTGTATCCTTCGCTGAAGGTCAGCTGTAACTGTCCATGTCTCACAAGCATAGAGGAATATTGACAGGACCCTTGTAGACATAACTAAAACAAATAATGCGAACGAGAATAAATAAACATTCGCCTGTGAGAAAAAAAACCCATTTAAACATTCGTACTAACGCACTAAGTCATTACAGGGGCAAACAGCTGTACTACATATCCTGTCTTAGGAAACATGATGCCACACAAGTCAAATTGATTTGGGCTTCTGATGACGTCTGTTCTCTGCTCTGCGTATCTGTTCTTGACGTCTGGTCTGTTCTCTCAATGTCTCTCCTTGACATATGTTCTCTGCTGTCAATGTATCTCCTTGACATTTGTTCTCTGCTGTCAATGTCTCTCCTTGACATCTGTTCTCTGCTCTCAATGTATCTCCTTGACATTTGTTCTCTGCTGTCAATGTCTCTCCTTGACATCTGGTCTCTACTCTCAATGTCTGTCCTTGACATCTGTTCTTTGCCCTCAATGTCTGTAATTGACATCTGTTCTCTGCTCTCAATGTCTGTCCTTGACATCTGTTCTTTGCCCTCAATGTCTGTAATTGACATCTGTTCTCTGCCCTCAATGTCTGTCCTTGACATCTGTTCTCTGCTCTCAATGTCTGTCCTTGACATATATTCTCTGCCCTCAATGTCTGTCCTTGACATCTGTTCTCTGCTCTCAATGTCTGTCCTTGACATATATTCTCTGCCCTCAATGTCTGTCCTTGACATCTGTTCTCTGCTCTCAATGTCTGTCCTTGACATATATTCTCTGCCCTCAATGTCTGTCCTTGACATCTGTTCTCTGCTTTAAACGTCTGTCCTTGACATCTGGTGCATTCTCGCAATGACTGTCCTTGATATCTTGTTTATGCTCTCCGTATCTGCTCATGACATCTGGTTTCTGCTCTTAACGTCTGTCCTTGACATTTGGTCTCTTCTCTCAACGTCTGTCCTTGACATCTGGTTTCTGCTCTCAATATTCGTCTACTGAACATTCTCCGTCCCTACATTATTGCTTCCGTCAATCAGCTCTTCGTTGTCTCCACCGCCTCCCACTCTCCCTCTCCATCCTCCCCTGCCTCTTCTTGTCTACTCTATCTGTCCTCCTAACTAAACTTGTCCTAAACGTATTGGTGAAATACTTGCTAAAGCGAATTGTCCAATATATTGCAATAGATTCACTCGTGTGAATAGATTCACTCGTGTGAATAGATGCGGTCGCGTGAATAGATTCAATCGTGTGAATAGATTCACTCGTGTGAATAGATTCGGTCGTGTGAATAGATTCGCTCGTATGAATAGATTAGCTTGTGTGAATAGATTCACTCGTGTGAATAGATTCACTCGTGTGAATCTGGCAGATAGTAAAATATGTAACGGTGCAATTTTATCGTCGGCTGCCCATCGGTTTAAACAAACGGCTCTCATCTATTTTCTTTCGGGGAGAGGAGACTAACGTCTGGTCAGAGAAAACATTTTGACTAACACACCACCACACTTCCATGCAGTTCTGGAGACAGGCTGTTTTATGGCAGTCTGGCTAACAGGTTGGGGGATCGATGTGATACTAGTAGTAGTGGGCGACACGCTGAGAAAGCCAGGTATAGTACAACCGCTGGGAGGACTCAGCCACACCTTCGTCAGCAAGCTCGGGATATGAGGAAAGTTGCTGAAAACCCGATTGTGGATGCAGGGAGAGATAAAGATACTCGCTCTGGATATTTTGCAGGACTGCCAGCATCATCATTAGCAGCAGCAACACCAAGAACAGAAAGAGCAGCAGTTATAAGAACAGCAACATCATCATCTGCATTAACCACAAGATCAGCAGCAGCAACAATAGCAGCAACAGCAACAACAACAGTAGCAGCAACCAAAACAACAACAACATCAACAACAACAACAGCAGCAACCAGAACAACAACAACATCAACAACAACAACGACATCAACACCAACAGCAGCAGCAACCAGAACAACAACATCAACAACAACAACAGCAGCAACCAGAACAACAACAACATCAACAACAACAACGACATCAACAACAACAACGACATCAACAACAACAACGACATCAACAACAACAGCAGCAGCAACCAGAATAACAACAACATCAACAACAACAGCAGCAGCAACCAGAACAACAACGGCTACAACAACTACAACGACATATACAACAACAGCAGCAGCAACCAGAACAACAACAACATCAAGAAAAATATTTTTGTCCTATACTGTAACATAGACTATACCCATATTTCTAATTGCAGTAATTATACTAGATAACAAAGCTTGTTCTTATATAGAACTTCCATACGGATACTTCAGCTGTTGGAAACCAGCCTCAGATACTTACCGTCCCTCGTCCTGTAATAGTTCCAAGATATACCGCCCTTTTCTAGCTCTCAGATATACCCCCCTTTTCTAGCTCTCAGATATACTGCCCTTTTCTAGCTCTCAGATATACCGCCCTTTCCTAGCTCTCAGATATACCGCCCCCTTCTTAGTACTAAGATATACCGCCTTTTCCTAGCTCTCATATATACCGCCCCTTCTTAGTACCAAGATATATCCCCTTTTCTAGCTCTCAGATATACCGCCCTTTTGTAGCTATCAGACATACCGTCCCTTCTAAGTACCAAGATACACTGCCGTTTCCTAGCTCTCAGATATACCGCCCTTTCCTAGCTCTCAGATATACCACCCCTTCTCAGTACCAAGATATACCGCCCTTTTCTAGCTCTCAGATATACTGCTCTTTTCTAGCTCTCAGATATTCGGCCCTTTTCTAGCTCTCAGATAACTCGCCCTTTCCTAGCTCTCAGATATACTGCCCGTTTCCTAGCTCTCAGATATACCACCCTATCTTAGCTCTCAGATATACCGCCCTTTCTTAGCTCTCAGATATACCGCCCTTTCCTAGCTCTCAGATATACCGCCCTTTCCTAATTCTAAGATATACCGCCCCTTTCTTCTTGCCGTATTTGCGCATTCCTGATAAGACCTCTCGTCCAGTCGATCCAGCTGTAAATGGATACCCGACGTATGAGTTGGGGAAGGTATAAGCAGCAAGGAAGGGAACTGGCTACCCCTCCTCACCTAGGCTGCGACTTAGTCCATTTTGATCCCCGATGGCAATTGTGGTCCCACCATCTGCAATGTTAATTAGTATATCGTTTCCCATAATGTTCACAAGTACGAAGGTATGCTCTGTTCTGCTAAAAACTGAAGGCATTCACTCCCGGTAAACCCATAGGGGCTCAGTCCCTCTAAGCAAATGGCGGAGAGTGTAGATTCTGATAGTTAGTCTAACTTTCTGGCTGTACACACTCTCGCTCAGACACTCCAAAAAGTATCTTTCTTTCTGGACCTGCTTATAATTTAAAAAACCGGCAATCTGTCCATCGCTGGTTCATTAACTAGTGTCTTCATTAAAAAGGCGAAGGTTGATCAACTTCAAAATTTTACTTCTGTCCATGTTAATGTCTCCACCACGGGTGCCCCTGAGGTCAGATGGTCCACTCATTCATTCCATCAAACCCCAGAACTGTCAGATTAATAGATCCACACGATGCCGGACGTTCGAGATCTCTATGACCACCATCCATTCAAACAACACGGGAAGTCAGAAACGATTACGGCCCTCATTAAAGAGATCCCAAAGCCAAAGTCACAGCCTTGATCTCAATTCTTACACTTGACGTTATTGTAAAGTATGCATCGCTAATCTCGGCAGCGACCCTGCCTCTCACTCTAGCAGAGAAACCCCAACCGGATTTCTTATCTCGTCGCACATATATACCGTTTTATATTTCAGCATCAGAATCTCGAACATATTCAGTTTATAGATCTTTGACAACGACGCCTGCTTTACAACTATACGCGTCTGTGCGTGATCTCCCCAGAGTGATAACTACCCTGTGATTTGTCTGTTTTATATCCAGTTTAAAGCCTTTCTTCGTGACGATGAGGCTAACGTCTGGTCAGGCAAACACACACTGATTCGAGAATGTTAGCCAGGGTCAGGAGAAATATACTGGCCAAGACCCTCACGTGACGGGACGATGGGGCTAACGTCTGGTCAGGCAACACACATACTGATTAGAGAATGTTAGCCAGGATCAGGAGAAATATACTGACCAAGACCCTCACGTGACGGGACGATGAAGCTAACGTCTGGTCAGGCAAAACACACTGATCAGAGAATGTTAGCCAGGGTCAGGAGAAATATACTGACCAAGACCCTCATCTGACCTCCTCGTTGGTCGTCCTGGAAACGGGCTGTTGTTGAGGTTCGACGTGATCCCTGTAGTAGTGAGTGACACGCAGATGAAGCCAAGCATAGCACAACCGCCTGGAGGATCCCGGTCCACCTTCACCAGCACGCTCGAGATGTAAGAAAAGCTACTGCAACCCACCACTTAAAGTCCTTTTCAGGGCGCACAAAAAAGTAACATATTCATTGTGGGCATTCGCAGACAACAACAACAACAACAAATCCTTTCTTCCCCTTTTTTTATGGTTTCTACAGCTGCTAACTGACCAATCATTCTCTCTGCCTGTGTCATCTCTCTCTCCTGGTTCTCTTACCCTTGACATCCGCAGTGTGTATGTACATCGGGTGCGTCGTGACTACCGTTTACTCGCATTTAGGCCTTTGACCTGGCCCATATGTATCTAAACTTAGAGAAAAAAGTTCAGGCTTTAATCTCATCTTCACAATCGGGGTATCCCTGGTGTATCCACGGATGAGTCGCATTCCTGTATTCTGGATACGTTCCAACATGTCATGCTCTGACCTTATGATAATGTTCATCTCATAATCTTCTTCTTCTTCTTCTTCTTCTTCTTCTTCTTCTTCTTAGTCTTCTTCTTCCTGTTCTGCTTCTTCTTCGTCTTTTTCTTCTTCGTCTTTTTCTTCTTCTTATTTTTCTTCTTCTTGTTCTTCTTCTTCTTCTTCTTCTTCATTCTCATTTCCTGCTACCAAGCCCTGAAATAAGCTTCGCAAGTAGCAGGAAGTATACCCGAGTCGTCTGACGGGGTCTTTGTGTATAACAAGAACTATAATATCACTACTGCCTCACAGAGAGCATGTCGTAAGAGGCGACTAACTGTGTGACATGGCATAAAACCGGCTATGGCGCGCTTTTTTGTTTAGAGCAGCATAGATGGGGCCTAACAGGCTGCGGGTCTACTTTGCTCTAGTGTTTCTTTCTATTAAGATTAAATCGCACATTGGTTAACCACTTAACGCAGTGGGGTATTAAGCTGCTCAAGCCTAGCCCGCTAAGCAGGAAATTCTTCTCCCGGCTACATCCAGCTCATACCACGGCTAGTACTTGCACAGGGCATTTTTCCTTGTAGAAGTACAGGTCGACTAAGAACTAAGAATTAAGAAAGATGTAGACCGGAGAACTAAATACGTTGTTTCGTAGTTTACAGTTTGACTACGATATGTACACCTTTCAGTCTGACACATCCGACTTTTGCAAGCATTTTTGTGTACCGATTTAGCATTCCCTCTTCGATCCCTTCTCCTTAGCCAGTCTGTCATGTTGCAGCCTGTTATCCAGGATCACCGCGTTTAGGGGAAGAAGGGTCTTGGCTGCTCTGGTTCGCTGGCCCTGACGCTGTCATTCCCTCTTGGGTCGCTGACTGCTGCAGCTCATGCACTGATCAGCGTCTTGATTCCATCCCATAATCGATAATTGACAGAACCAACTGATTGCACAGGACGAAAATCAACGGGTGCTCTAGGTTCGTAGCTATCATTGTCTTTATTTCTGACAAATCCGTATTGCATCGCTGTGTGATTGAATGAAAGTGGCCCATATAAGGCAGGCTGCAATCATGCGTCATTCGCACGAAAATGATTCAATAATTCAATTCGATATCTTCTTCTTCTTCTTCTTCGTTCGTTCTCAATCTCCCACTATCAAACCCTGGAAGGCCTTAAGTAGCAGAATGTAGTCCAGAGAACAGAATGCGTTGTGTCGTAGTTTACAGCTTGACTGCGATATTTGCACCTTTTGGTCCTACACATCCGACTTCAGCAAGCATTTTTTTGAGTACCGGGTTAGCATTCCCTCTTCGATCCCTTCTCCTTAGCCAGTCTGCCCTTCTGCAGCCTGTTATCCAGGATCACCGCGTGGAGGCGTAGAAGGGTCTTGGCAGCTTTGGTTCGCTGGCCCTGACGCTAGCAGTCAGCTATGGGTCGCTGACCACTGCAGCTCATGCGCTGCTCAGGATCTTGATCCCCAATTCGATATGATCGGCTTTTTGCACAAAGGACCTTTGGAGGCTTACTAAGTTAACACGATGTAGTAAGTCACCAGGAATAATGGCTACATCATTAGACGGTTGTTGTGTTGACGTATCTGTCTACCTACCTACCTACCTACCTACCTACCTACCTACCTACCTGTCTGTCCTTCTACATAATTTATTTTTCTACCTAATTACTTGGGGCAATGAGGCTAATGTCTGGTCAGGCAAAACACTGATCAGAGAATGTTAGCCAGGGTCAGTAGAAATATACTGGCCAAAATCCTCACCTGACTGCCTATGAGGCTAACGTCTGGTCAGGCATACACACACTGATCAGAGAATGTTAGCCAGGGTCAGGAGAAATATACTGGTCAAGACCCTCACCTGACCTCCTTGTTGGTCGTCCTGGAAGTGGGCTGTTGTCGAGGACAACAGTCTGACTAACAAGGGGAGGTTCGACGTGATCCCCGTAGTAGTGAATGACATGCAGATGAGGCCAATCATAGCACAACCGCCTGGAGAATCCCGGTCTACCTTTATCAGTACGTTGGAGATGTGAAGAAAGCAACTGCAACTGTCACTTAACGACCTTTTCAGGGAGCACATAACAGTAACCTACTCATTGTGGGCATTCGAAACAACAACAACTACCTACTTACACATCGACCTATCCGTCTACCCGTCTACCTATCTGTCTACTCTTCTACCTATCTGTCTACTCTTCTCCCTATCTGTCTACACATCTACCTATCTGTCTACTCTTCTCCCTATCTGTCTACACATCTACCTATCTGTCTACTCTTCTCCCTATCTGTCTACACATCTACCTATCTGTCTACTCTTCTACCTATCTGTCTACCCATCTATCTATCTATCTGTCTACCCATCTACCTATCTGTCTAGACTTCTACCTATATGTCTACACATCTACCTATCTGTCTATACTTCTACCTATCTGTCTACCCATCTATCTATCTGTCTACACATCTACCTATCAGTCAACACATGTACCTATCAGTCTACACATCTACCTATCAGTCAACACATCTACCTATCAGTCTACACATGTACCTATCAGTCTACACTTCTACCTATCTGTCTACCCATCTATCTATCTATCTGTTTACGCATCTACCAATCTTGGGGATGGCGTGACCTACTGGTTAAGTGGCACAGCTCACAATCCGAAGGTGCTGGTTTCGATCGCTAATACAGCACCGGTCGTTACCCCGGGGAAGCAAACCCTTACATAAAATGAATGCCAAAGTCGGATGCACTGGGCGGACAGGCGCAAGATAAAAATATAGTGCAGCGCACACCGTCTTGGGGGGGGGGGGGGTATAGAAATAAGGCGAACGCGAAGAAAACACAAGTTTACCTATCTATATACCCACCTATCTACCTACCTACGAGTCTACCTATCTGTCTTTCTACACGTCTAACTGCCTACCTACTTACCTACCTATTTATCTACCTACCTGGTTACTTTCATGTTTACCTATCTACATACTTACCGACCAAATTACCTACATATCTTTCTTGTTAAGACATTCTACATACAATGCGGTGGAAAACACATCAATCCACCAAGGTTTTCAATGATTTCAAACGTTTCAGTCATCGATACCTGATCAAAGAGTTACGCAATATCATATGATCGCTACCACTAACTACGTAGCCTTTCCTTTATTGTCCCATCTCGTTGCCTGAATCCCCTGCCTTAAGTGGATGTTCGAGTGGATTCTATGTTTGGCCGTTGATTTAATTTTGTTTTGTTTTTGAGTCTGAACACAGAATGGGCGTGGCTTGTATTTGAAACCGGAAGCGGAGACCGATATTGAGCGGTTGTCTGGGGGGGTTCTAATATTTCGATAACATTGGCATTTATTGCTCCAATAAACGGACCTGCGGCGCAGTCGAAGATTGCATATAACATCTTTAGAAAAACAAAAACAAAATGGAATAAAGGAAACAATGAATCACCGATGTTGATAAGGAACGAGCTTGAAAAATGATCATTTAACTTAGAGGCTACAGTTATTGTTTTGGCAAATACTCGTTTCTGGGTGGCTCACGCTTTAGCCTTGTTTGGTTCACTGATTCTTTATTGGCGAGTACAGAATATGTCCCTGAATTCTGCTTAGAAAAAAATGTATTGGTAGACCCAAGGGAAACAATCATAAAACAAAATGGTGATCTGAACCATGCCATTGGCTGAGCTTCTCTGTCCTATAATCGCAATAACGTGCAAACGAAAATGTCTGCTCGATGGACGGTCAAAGTAATTGGTTTTGAGAACTGACACAGGGAAAAATACACAAAGGTTATGGAAATAAGTGTATGTAACTGCAATGACAATGTGCTGTGAGACGCAATATGGCAACATATGCAACCATTCTTATGTTCGTTTAGCAATATACGAGGGGCGGTCCTTCTTCTTCTTCTTCTTCTTCTTCTTCTTCTTCTTCTGCGTACACAGTCAGACAGTAACCATTATTTTTTCGAAAAAAGCGGCGGTCATCCTGAGGCTATCGACACTGCCAAAGAGCTTGTCTTGCAGTTCCACTGGTGATGGCCACATCTGCTCTCTCTGATCCTCGTATGTCGGGCAGTTCTGCAGCAGATGTTCAGTGGTCATTTTACCGGTACCGCACGGGCATTCGTCGGTACACCCTATCTTCAATTTGTTGAATAGGTGGTACCTCAGTCTGTTGTGGCCAGTGCGAAGTCTGAAGACAACGACCTGCTCTCTTCGGTTCAACTGGTAATAGGCATCGTTTTTGGTGTAACCAGTATGTTCGGTTCCCCATTTGGTCATGTATCTGGCTTTGATAAGCCGTTTTGACTCTTCGTACGTCATACTGGTATCTGTTTGTGGTAGTCTTGCACCTTCTTTTGCCAGTCTGTCTGCCTCCTCGTTGCCTTGGATGTTGCAGTGTGACGGGACCCACTGTACCACTACCCTTTTTGGTGCGGACTGCTGGCACAGTTTGCAGAGTGCTGCTCTTAAGTCATTAAGCTCAGTGTTTTTCTGGCTTTTTAGCGCTGTGACTACGGCGAGAGCATCTGTCAGCAGGACTATATGGCTCTCATTTTCACTGTGTGTTACCATTTCTTCCACTGCCGCCCTCAGTGCCTCTGCCTCCGCTCTGAAATTGCTTGTGTACTTACCAGTAGCGAATGACAGTGTTATTTGTCTGCCATTTGGTAGGTTCAGGAATGCTCCTGCCCCTCCGTTCTGTGTTGTGTTTGTTACAGAACCGTCGGTGTATGCATGGGTCCAGTCCATGCTTGGGTAGCTTTTCGTTATGAAGCTTAGGGTAGTGTCTCTCCTTTCTTTTTCAGTCTGGCAGTTTTTGTTTGCAATACCTGGTATATTTTCTACCACCTCTGGAAATATATCCTGCCTCCAGGTAGGTTTTCGTACAGTAGTGATGGGTTTTGGTGTTGTTTGTGCGTTTGTGGGATCTTCGTGCATCTTTGCTTTGGCTATTTCTGCAAAGTTTCTCCGCTTTAGTTTCCCATTTCCCAAATTGTTTAGTCTGAGGGAAGGGGGGGGGGGGGGGGGGGGGGGGGGGGTCCGAAAGTAATGTCTCCTATTTTATTACATGAAACAGAAAGAGCACAATATCAACATTTGATAGATCATTTTTCAACAAAGTCACCACCACTGGCTTTACATTTTTATCAACGATGAACAAGATCAAACATTCCTGGCGTTATCATGTTGCAGATATATTGTCGTCTTCTATAGCCTTACTTAGGAAATTCGCGTCTTCACCTGAGTCAGCGTCGCAATGTCAAGGCCAGACTTGATGGTTTGTTTAGGTTCCAGGAAATCAAGAAGGATTACCCCTTTTATAAACCCAAAAGACAGTGCACATCACTTCACCCAAAAGACAGTGCACATCACTTTACCCAAAAGACAGTGCACATCACTTTACCCAAAAGACAGTGCACATCACTTTACCCAAAAGACAGTGCACATCACTTTACCCAAAAGACAGTGCACATCACTTTACCCAAAAGACAGTGCACATCACTTTACCCAAAAGACAGTGCACATCACTTTACCCAAAAGACAGTGCACATCACTTTACCCAAAAGACAGTGCACATCACTTTACCCAAAAGACAGTGCACATCACTTTACCCAAAAGACAGTGCACATCCCTTTACCCAAAAGACAGTGCACATCACTTTACCCAAAAGACAGTGCACATCACTTTACCCAAAAGACAGTGCACATCACTTTACCCAAAAGACAGTGCACATCACTTTACCCAAAAGACAGTGCACATCACTTTACACAAAAGACAGTGCACATCACTTTACCCAAAAGACAGTGCACATCACTTTACCCAAAAGACAGTGCACATCACTTTACCCAAAAGACAGTGCACATCACTTTACCCAAAAGACAGTGCACATCACTTTACCCAAAAGACAGTGCACATCCCTTTACCCAAAAGACAGTGCACATCACTTCAACCGCTGACGCTGCACCTTGAACTGTTCCCTCGATGGGGAATTCACATGTCGCCACTCCACGAACTGTCATTATGACAGGATCGTAGTGGGGACACCACGTCTCATCACCACTGATCATGCTGAAATCGGATGCACTGAGCCGACAGGTGTAAAATAAAAACCACAGTGTAACTAACACAAACCGCCTTGGGGAATAGAGAAATAAGGCGAAAGCAAAAAAAAATTTTTTTTTTAAATTCACCAGTGATGATGCGATCCAGGAAACTGTCACCTTCATCCTCGTAATGGTTCAAGAGGTCATGATAAACTTGTATGCGATGTTCTTTCTGTTCCTGTGTGAGCATTTGTAGGACTCACCTGGCACAACTTTGTTATGTTTCAACATTGCCACTATCGTTTCCAACTCACTGAAGCCAATATCCAGCTGGGTAGACAGTTCCCTGGTCATATTTGTGTGGAGGAGCTGATCGAGTCGTTCTTCACTGAGTGATGTAACAGCCGTGCACGGCCGTGTGAAACGTGGCTTGTTCTTCTTGTCGCTTTCCCACTGCTGAAACGCACAACCCACCACTGTCTCACCGTGCAGCCATCGACTGTTAGGTCTCCATGAACCTTCAGTAAGTGCTGATGGATGTCACTTAACTTAACTTAACTTAACTTAACTTAACTTAACGTCTTTAAACTGGTTTAGAAGACTCTGCAGAGTCTGTATACAACCAGTTTCATTTACATTACCTTGCTCTAAAAGCTATGCGCATCCAGTATATTCTTAAATGCACTAACTGTCCCTGCCTCCGCTACCTCCCGTGGCAATGCATTCCAAGCATTCACCACTCTCTGACTAAAAAAATATCTAATCTGGACCTTTCTTTAGTTAATTTGTAGCTATGTCCTCTTGTTCTTGTGGGTGGCTGTATTAAAAAAAAACAACTTGTTATAGTCTAATTTATGCATTCCTCTGATCATCTTATAAACCTGTATTAAGTCACCTCAAATTCTTCTCTCTTCTGGACACTGTAGGCCGGTTTTTCTGAGTCTTTCCTCATAACTGTAATTCTGGAATCCCACTATCATCTGTGTCTCTCTTTTCTGTAGTCTTTCCAGCATGTTTATATCCCCTCTATGATAAGGACTCCACACCTGTACACAGTACTCCAAACTAGGTCTGACTAATGCTTTATACAGTTTGACTTTCACGTCCTTGCTCCTATGTTTAATATTTCTTTTTATCATATCTAACTTTACATTTGCCTTTTTCACTGCTACCTGAACTTGCTCACTCACCTTTCCTGTATGATCTATTATAACCCCTAGGTCCCTTTTCTTTTCCATCTTTCTAATATTGTTCTCTCCCATTCTGTAATTATGTTCCATATTTGATCTACCCATCCAGTGAACTTACAGCTATCTACATTAAACTCCATTTGCCAGCTTACAGACCATTCTCGAATTTTATCTAAATCCAACCTCAATGTATCTTGCTTTAGATGAGGCACTACTGCATGGTTTTGTGTCATCAGCAACTTGGTACAACTTTTTCCGCATGGAGGAATTGAATAACACACCACTGTTTATATCGCACTTCCATGACATACGCCGGTCTGTCAGACTTCTCCTAGACTGCCACCTGTCGGACACAAACGACAGTTTCCGGATAATGAAGGGAAGGTGACAACTTGACTGCCATAATCAGTTTCTAACGTCGTGGGACATCACAATAACATAGGAGGCATTACTTTCGGAGCGACTCTCGTAGACACAACAGGAAGTAAAGATAAAGATTTAAGAATCGAAAAGGTGAAAGTAGCTTTCAATGCGTTAGGAAAGTAAGAGAAATCAAAAGGAATGCTCACACTTCTGTCACCATGCACTGCCCACATTCTGCAATAAATGTCAACTGGTTTTTTTTGTTTTGTTTTTTATTTGCCTTCGCCTTATTTATCTATTCCCCAAGGCGTGTGTGCGTTACACTGTGGTTTTTATTTTGCGCCTGTCGGCCCAGTGCATCCGACTTCAGCATGCATTTTATGTAAGGGTCTGCTTTCTTCTGCATTTTCTAAGGATTTGCTTCCCCGGGGTAATGGCCGGTGCTGTGATGGGGATCGAACCCAGCACCTTCTGGTTGTGAGCCGTGCCAAGTTGGCATCCTTCTACTGTTAGAAACTGAATCACCGCTGGCTGATCAACTTTGGACGAAATCCATATCACACCGGCCATGTTTTCAACGATCTGCCGAGGAGACTATGAGTCGCGGGATAATGACGTTTTGCAAACTTGACGGTTGGTATGTGCTGTTTACATCATACGTGACGTCATCATGCGCACTGCACGTATGTTTATTTAGTGCAGTTAGGTCAGGTTTTATTTGGACACGCCTCGTATCCTACGTACGGTCTAAGTAATTTAATGGTCTTCCGAAAGGCAGTGCAGCTTTATTGGCTCATTAAAATGGCGTTTGGTTGGAACACTCGTTACACGCAATGACCTGTAATTGAATTACTGGTGGTGCAGGGAGAGAAAGTATGGGGAACGTTCACAAAAATGTGTATGTTGTTTATGAAATGTGTGCAGTCGATAGCGTCATCATTTGGCCGTGAGAAATTGTAAGCTTCAGAAAGCTGAAAGACGGATCTGCATGATCGGCCGTAGTCTAGCTGTTCTTCCATAGCCACCAGCAGGAAATAAGTGAGTACAGGCTAAAAATACAAACCATTGTTTCACGCTGACGTAAGACGGGACAGTGGATAATGTTTTGATGGGATGGTGGATAATGTTCTTATAGACGGGACATTGGATAATGTTCTGATAGACGGGATAGTGGATAATATTCTGATAGACAGGACATTGGTTAATATTCTGATAGACGGGATAGTGGATAATATTCTCATAGACGGGATAGTGGATAATATTTTGAAAGACTGGATAGTGGATAATATTCTGATAGACGCGGGAGAGTGGATAATGTTCTTACGTACATGGCAGTGGATAGTGCAGTGACATAGTTGAAAGTAGATACGGTACAGACAAAATTGGCAGTGGATAATGTACTGACAGGTGGCACGATGGATAACGTAATTACGTCCTATGCGCAGGATAATATAATCACAGACGACAAGGCAAACATTGCGCGATGCACAATGCTGCAACTAATTACAGACACAATAGAAAGAAACGTTCAAGAAAATGGCGCTATCGGAAGATCGTCAAAAACGGGGATAGAAAATATCCACTGTAATTAGTTTAAGCAATATGTGGGGGGAAATGTGGCGTGGTCATATTTCTGCATGCTACAGACACGGTGGTCAATATTGGCAAAAAATAGAAACGGCGGGAAGAGAGATACTTGGTGCCCAATTGTCTGCCCTATCAGCCGGGTCAGTTTGTCCAATGCAGCAGAGACCTTGAAATAACTGTAAAGGGTTTGGAGGAGGGGGAGATGTGGAGTGAGGTGGGGGGAGCAAAGCATAGCTCGTTAGGCTCGTTAGGCTCGTTAGGTCTTAGAGCTGTTTGCTGTTTGAACCTTGCTGACTGTCTGGTGGAGCAGGTGGAGTCGTTTCGTTGTTTGGTGGAGCTTGTGTGCTCTTTTCGTGGTACTTGGGAGACCTTTTGGTGGTCTGGTGAGTCTTGTCGACCACTTTGATAGTTTAGTGAAGCTTGTAGGCCTTTGGCAGGTTGGAGAGGTTTGTGGAACCTTTAACAGTCTGATGAAGTTTAAGAGCCATTTGGTAGTTTAGTGAAGTTTGTGGACCCTTTAATAGTCTGATGAAGTTTAAGAGCCCTTTAGTAGTTTAGTGAAGTTTGTGGACACTTTAACAGTCCGATCAAGTTTAAGAGCCATTTGGTAGTTTAGTGAAGTTTGTGGACCTTGTAACATTATGATGAAGTTTAAGAGCCATTTGGTAGTTTAGTGAAGTTTGTGGACCTTGTAACATTATGATGAAGTTTAAGAGCCATTTGGTAGTTTAGTGAAGTTTGTGGACCTTTAACAGTCTGATGAAGTTTAAGAACCATTTGGTAGTTTAGTGAAGTTTGTGGACCTATAAACATTACGATAAAGTTAAAGAGCCCTTTGGTAGTTTAGTGAAGTTTGTGGACCCTTTAACAGTCTGATGAAGTTTAAGAGCCATTTTGGTAGTTTAGTGAAGTTTGTGGACCTCTGATATTTGGTGACGAGTGTAGTCTTCTGCAGGTGTGGTGAAGCTTGTGGCCCCCTTTGTAAGTCTGGTAATGCTTGTGGACCACAATGTAAGTACGGTAATGATTTTGGACCACAATGTAAGTATGGTAGTGTATGTCGACACCTTTGAATGCCACGTGAAGCGCGAGAACCGTATACCTCTTTGTTGAGGATTGTCGACCCCATTAAAAATCTGATGATATGTGTGGGCCCTACACATGTCTAGTAATGCTTGGAGGCCCTCCATATGTTTAGTGCTGCTTGTGGGCCCTACATATGTCTAGTATTGTTTCTGGACCCTACACATATCTAATGATGTTTGTAGACTCTACATATGTCTAGTCATGCTGTGGGCTCTACATATGTCTAGTGATGCCTGGGGGCCCTACATATGTCTAGTGATGCTTCGGGGGCCCTACATATGTCTAGTGATGCTATGTGCTCTACATATGTCTAGTGATGTTGAGGGCTCTACATATGTCTAGTGATGGTTGGGGACTCTCCATATGTCTAGTGATGTTGAGGGCTCTACATATGTCTAGTGATGTTGAGGGCTCTACATTTGTCTAGTGATAGTTGGGGACTCTACATATGTCTAGTGATGTTGAGGGCTCTACATATGTCTTAGTATGTTGAGGGCTCTACATATGTCTAGTGATACTTGGGGGCTCTACATATGTCTAGTGATGCTGTGGGCTCTACATATGTCTAATGATGCTGTGAGCTCTACATATGTCTAGTGATGCTGTGGGCTCTACATATGTCTAGTGATGCTGGGGGCTCTACATATGTCTAGTGATGCTGTGGGCTCTACATATGTCTAGTGATGCTGTAGGCTCTACATATGTCTAGTGATGCTGTGGGCTCTACATATGTCTAGTGATGCTGTGGGCTCTACATATGTCTAGTGATGCTTGGAGGCTCTACATATGTCTAGGTATGCTATTAGCCATATATATCTTTAGTAATGCCGTGGGCCATACATATATCACGTGTTACTTGTGGACCAAGGTGTCTTTAGCGATGCTTGTGCGCTCTACGTATGCCAGGTCATGCTTGTGGGAGCTACATATTTCTAGCAATGTTTGTGGGCCACTACGTCTGCAGTTATCCGTGTGGACTCCTGTTACATGTCTCATAGAGAGTAAGGACCACTATGTATGTCTGATGACACGTGTGGACCTCATTACAAGTCGTCTGAAACCTATCCTAGGCACGACAACCGACTTTATATGAAGAAGCTTTCAATACCCTGTCGAGTTGTACCCGCTCCGTTTGGCCACCAATGGCGCGTTTACCTTTCTAAGTATCACCATAAAAGGGCATGTTTGGCGGTCAATAGAATGGCATGTGGACTCCATGACTAGATTATCGAGTCTGTGACTATCAGAATAGTATTAGTTTTACTAATTATACTGGCTCAAATAGCTCTAGATAGCATGTATATAACCAGTCTATTCAACTCCATCGATATTAACAAATAGCTGTGAGCATCCAATCTAGTTTTTATTGCATTAACTGACCCCGTCTCCACTCTATATTGTGGGAATGCATTCGATGCATCTACCACTCTCTCACTAAAACATTATTTGCTAATATCTAATCTGGACCTTTCGTTAAACAATTTGAAGCTGAGTCTTCAGTGATTACTTAAATGTACTGCTCTGTGCTGATTACCAGGCAATAATAGCAAACTCAGAAAAACAACTACAGGAACATATCAACAATTTTAATTAGGCCTGTACGGATAACGGTTTGAAAATCAACATAGAGAAAGCCGAAGTTATAACGATTGTAATAAATGAAACGAAAACAAATACATTCTTACAAAACCAACAAATAAAAGAGTGGAAAGATTTCACGTTCCTGTGTAACATAATCACAGCGGACGGCACAGGCGATACCGGAATCCAACCCAGATGTAATAAAGCAAATAAAATATTCGGGCAAATGGTCCAATACTACAGCGTAAGCACGTGACAATGGATACAAAAAGAACCTTAAACAACACAATATTCCTACTCATATTGTGGTAGCAGTGCCAGAATTGGACATTTACAAAGAAAGAGAAAAGAAACATATTAACAACTTAGATTAAATGCCGCACATAATGCTTGGAGTAACAAGAATGGGTAGACACAGAAACGACGATGTTAAGAGACAAATAGGTACAACACCAGTGCTAGACCTCATAACAAGACAACAAAACAAATGGTTAGACCAAACAGCAAATATTATTTCTCAGAAAGCTTTGCAATCCAGACACAATGAATACAAAGTCAAGGGCAACCTATGCAAAAGATGGATAGGAGAAATAACAGAAGTTGTGTAACTCCCCAAGTACGAAGTCCATACTAGGACCCGGTCAACCTCTTCGTAACCTGGTACTAAAAGGCGCAAATTAGATTGCGAACAGAAAGAAAGAAGCTGTGCCCTGATGTTCTTGTAGCCGCTTGTACTTTGAAAAAACCTGTTATAGTCTAATGTATCCTTTCCACTGATTCATTGATATACCTGTATTAAGTCACCTCGAATTTGTCTTTGTTCAATACACTGTATACGAATTTTTTCTGAGTCTATCCTCATAACTATAATTCTGGAATCCCACAATCAGTTTTGTTTGAGAGATACCAGCTCTTGCAAAAACGGCTGTTTCTGAGACACAGTCATGCTATCTGATCTTGAATACCCATCTCATGCAACCTGAGTGGAAGTGGTTTAACTTTTGTAAAAACTAAAGCAGATCTGCAAGTCGGTACTTGGCTCTTCTGTCCCTTACCAACAGCCAGATGTAAAATAAGATAAGAATACATAGTGATATCCAAACAGATAAATCATTATTTGAAAATTAGAATTGTCAAGTGTTATGCTTACTCGTCATCAAATTATGGCGCAGAAACATGGGCACTGGATAATAAGTTGGCAAAGAGTATAGAAGTCTTCGAAATATTGGTATACAGAAGATTAAGCAGTATTTCTTGGAAACAGAAGAAAATAAATTAGGCGGTATTAAAATAGTTGTAGGTGGAAAGATAATCAATGAGCGAAATAAGGTTAGACAGTTCAGTTACGTTAGCCATATAACAAGATATGATGTTCGTCCATCATAAGTGATGAAGACCACTCTCTTTGTCCAGCCGTGTGGACATCTGTTCTCTTGCTGTGTCCGCTGAAATGGGTGATCTGCGCGGTGATTTGGATTAAAGTGAGGAAGAAACTGCGCCTTTTGTCAACCTTAATCTCTTGTCATAGGTTACCTTTGGCCAGTGGCAAGATATTTATAGAGACGACTGAAGATAGCACTGGTGGCAGATTTTTCCTCAGGGTTTACTTCCAAGGCCTTTCCCATAAAAAGATATCCCGCAAGACAGTGGGGGGGGGGGGGGGGAGAGTGGGGGGATGCCAACTAACGTTGTGTGTCGTGCCTTTTCCATAACCACACGACGTCGTAGGGGCATCACTCATCGTGTGAGTGGGCCTGGCATGTCTCCCCGGCTGTGTTCAGTTCATTATAAGAAGTGCCTAAATTTCTCACACGCCAGTTTCGTGAAGTTCAGCAGTGTGAACTAGGCCTTGAAATACGACACATGTTTAAGCGTAGTGCCATTCATATAGCCGATGTCAGGACCAGAATAATCGGACGGAAGAAATCACAAAAAACGAACAAATTAACCAGTCCATATGGAAAACAACAACACGTTTCCGTGAACACAAGTGTAGGTCGTCGACTAGTGGGAATTCCGGGTAAATCCATGGTCTGGCGGTATCTATAATGAACAAAAACAGAAGAGCAATGTTACGGCCAGTTACGGCGCCATTTTAGTTGCAAGATGTACCTCCTTGTTGAAGATCATAATAGAGGGTAGGGTTGACGGCAGCCGTTCAAGAAGCAGACACAGTTTTAAGTGGGTGGATAACATCAGGAGATGGGACTGGAAAAACCCTGTAAGGTTGCATCACTACGGCAAGAGATAAAGTGAACGAGATTAATTGCAGCCGATCTTTGATGCGGAGATGGCAATTGAACTGAGCTGAACTAGAGATTAGATTGATACATATGTGGGAATTTGCAGTGGCTGAAAATACACAAAGATAAAACGCGGGTTCTGAGAATAAATACAATTAACAGCGAAATAACTGTGTTGGGATACGCCCTATTTGAGAATGCGAAGTCTTTCATATACCTTGGTAGCATTACAAGAAGGAGGTACGAACAATAATGTTAAGTTTAGAGCTCGTAAGGCTTGAAGAGCTGTCACTGCATTGGGGACCGTATGGAACTAATAGCTGTCCATCGTTGTCGATGAGGACCGCCGACATCATCATTCTCACAGATGTCCATGTTGGGTGTGCATGAGGCTGAATAGGCCAATGCGGGCACGAAAACATCTGCTGCAAAAGAGTTGCATATTGATGGGGTTTCCGCTGTTTGGGATTTCCTGGTCTCGCGTCTGCTCTAGGCTTTCACAACACGGTCGTCTTCGCCGGTAGCTACACCCGATTTGACTGCGTTTCTCCAGTCAGATCTGTCTTGCGCAAGACATTCCCAGGTGTCGATGTCTATCTGGCAACTTTTCAGTGAGTCCTTCATACCATCTTTAAAACGTTTCTTTGGGCGCCCTTTCTCTCGCCATCCCTCTCTCAGCTCGCCGTAGAGAAGCTCTTTGGGAGCCGCTCGTCTGACATACGGACGAGGTGTCCGGCCCATCCTAGTCGTGCTTTTTCAAACAGTTCATGGATGCTGGGCATGTTAGCCCTTGAGAGAACCTCGATGTCAGTGACACGATGTTGCCATCGGAAGTGGAATATTCGCCTGAGGCAACCTGTGTGGAAGTGGTTTAACCTCCAGAGTACACAGTCCAGGCGTAGAGTAGGGTTGGAATTACTGTGGCACGGTAGGGTTGGAATGACGGGGGCACGGTAGGGTTGGAATGATGGGGGCAAGGTAGGGTTGGAATGATGGGGGCACGGTAGGGTTGGAATGACGGGGTCACGGTAGACTTTGAGTTTGGTCTTGACCCTGATGCTAATGGAAATATAAAGAAATTAAAACTACAACCAAAATTAAAGTCTTCAACTCAAACGTAGTCCATTCTATTTAATGGCTCTGAAACACGGAGGACAGCAGAGACACTTGCAGAAAATATAAAAACTTATGTAAATGGCTGCCTGCGCAGAATACAAGGGTGTAAATGGTAAAGAACAGCAGACGAGGCATGGACAGAACTGGATCATGATACGTCAAGCCACGCATTAAGTGGTCGAGTTAATGTTAAAGTCTGGGAGCGAAAGGTAATCAGGGTCAGGTGAAACGTACGGAGACCCCGATTACATCCTGGTTCATAATCATGTAACAGGTTGTGTTACAGCAGTCTCATCAACCAGGTGGGGATTGCCAATGTAATCCCCATAGTGGTGAGCTTACTTAGAAGTTTCGCATTACACTACAGCAAGGGAGACCCTGGTCCACCTTTTAAAGTACCCAACGATTGTAAGAAAAACCACTGTAACCTGTGTTACAGTTTCAGTCGGAGCATGAGCGTGGATTGCAGGGTTGATTGGGCTGGCGACTCTGGGAACAAAGGTACCTGAATGTGTGCCAAGGTCACTAACTGTCTCGACACTAAGTCGACAAAGGAAAACGGGGATGGGGAGGGGGGGGGGTTGAGGGAAAGTATGTTTCTGATACAGGTAGGGGTTAGAAGCTGACCACTCTGGAGTCCCGATTTGTGTAGTTGGGGGTTAGTGACAGACAGAGACCATCAGATCTTGCTGAGACATTTTAGAGTGACAGGATTTCAGAGTGATTCGTCTAAATAACAACTAAGTGGAGTAAGTTCCAAACTATAGTGATGGCTGAGTCAGACAGCCCACAGAAGACCATTGGGCAGCCCTGATATTGCTTGAGACTATATAATAATAAGCAACGTTTAACTAAGCAGACTGGCCAAAGAGAGCGGAGAGAGAGACTGAAAGTTTAGCTAGGAGAATGGCTGAACAGGAGTGAGAGTTTAGCTCACCTACATTCTAGAAGAGAAATTGATAGGATGCTACCAGTTAGCAGGCTATTTTACGAATGTGTGATATTTGGAATGAATTCAGGGTGACTGAACCAGCATACGCCTTTGAGTATTGGCCAGTAGCTCTATAAGGTGTGTGATTGGCATCATGTGACTAGAAGAAATCTGGATGTGTGTGTGGTTCGTGTAGGACACCGAGGGAGCGATGTATGTTCCGGAGTATGTGTATACACAGCTCGATTGAGTGTGTGACCACATCCAAGTATATGTTGAACAAATTGAATGTGTAATATCAAGATCACCTGCCTGAAGGGATCTGAGTATGAGTGAATGCACAGAATATGATCGTGAAGAGGAGTTTGTGAGAGTGTGTTGAGTGTGCAGATAAGGGGAGACTGGGTTGTATTAGTTGGGGGCAGTATTCAAAAGCTTGTGCTTACAACCTCTGGTAATTTATAATTATATTAATATATATATAATATATGATCAGGTGTAGGTAATTCTTTTTGTAGTAATATGTGTAATATTGATTATGGGTTTTCTAAATGTTTGTTTTGTTGATATTCATGTAATAAAACTGACACCTGCTGTTTGCCATGTTATTTGCTGTTTGTGGTCGTGAATGATACGGATGCATGTGGTAACATTCTAGACTGCTAACTACTGTTGAAACGCCTTAGAATGCCACACCTGCAAACAAAAATTGTGTACAAAAGGAAACAACACGAGGAGATTTGCGAAACAAACTCACAAAACAATTTAAAGTATATCCCGCCCTCTACACGGCAACTATCGGAGAACGAGGCCTATATCCTTTTTCCCTATAAATTACATTCGAACAGTACCTAAGAATAGAAAAGACAACCTACAAAGGCAGTTCATGAAATAAATGGAGATGTGCAAGAATCGCTAATTTGCCGAATTCACTAAAAATTGTCTTTCTTTACAGCAAAGCGCACCCGTGACACGGAGGGCTGTGATTTGAGTCCGGAATGTCTATACTTCTTACCTTAATAGTGATAGTCCGTTCCTCAGCATAGCTGTGGGTCCCAACGGCCTAGCAAGTGGACCATGTCTTGGTCTGCGCAAGTCCAGTATGTGGTAAGTACTCCCAGAGACTGGTGTCGGGTGTTATTGTGTACAGCAAGGGAGTCTGGCCAATGCGTTGGAGGTCATCCCCGCGGTCTCTATATGGTTCAGGGATACATATTGCTGTGGCCGTGCTCCATCGCTTCATCCCAACGATATGACCTTACATCTATGTTTTGCCTTGTCTGCATGGATTATCCCATCATTCCCAAAAGGACACTCGTTCTATGTCACAGTTATGGTTTTTTGCAAATGGTTTCGGAGAATGATTCTTGATTCTAGGAACCAACATAATCCCACGGGGGGGCATTCCTATAGGTGATACGTTATCCGTCCAAGCAGCCAGCCAAGTGTATATATACTCAAGAGTGCCAGTCAGATGTTGATTTCGTGTTTTTCGAATCTTTCCAGACAGGGCACACTTTATTCCCTCTCTACTAGTCACTCCCAAATCTATCATGCTATGTTCATGTGTATTTTCATTTGTCCTATGATGTAGACCAAGAAATATTTGTAGAATGGACTGAAAATGAACGTTGGTCACTGGAACTCAAATACAAGGTGAAGGTCAGCTTCATGGCAACATTTGCCGTCGGGGATGGGTATAACTCTTCCCGTACTAAGCCCCAGTCTTTGTGAGGTGAGGTGGCCAGTTGCCTTCCTTGCTGTTTTTTTTTTACCTTGAACAACTCAGACTTTAGGTACCCATTTACAGGTACGTCGACTGGAGGAACGGTCGTACCAAACACAAACCACGGCCCAGATTTTGTGTCTGTCTGTCCGTGAACTTTGACCCTGGCATGCTGTAATCGTAGTCTAGAAAGCCAGCTCACTGTCGACAAGGCTACACGCTCCAGTGGAGAGATACAGAAAGGCCTGCTCAAGCCCAAGCTTGCTGGAGGAGGGTTGTCGATGGTCTATGCCCCGAAAGGAGTGATGGGCATTGCTGATGTTGATGAACTTGGCATGGACAACCTCCAGTATGAGACGGAAGCAGTGACCTCACCACTGAAATCGATATATGAGACTTCTATAACAAGGCAGTCATCGTGACAGACGCGCAAGCTCTACTTCTGAAGGTACAGAAGGGAAGGCTCAGGCTTAGGTACGAGTGGATAGCAGCTGTCGAGGCCTCAAACCTCCAAGCGTTGAAATGGATTTATTGTCCTGCTCGTGCCGGGGTTTAGAGCAATGAAAGAGCTGGCATCATGGCTTAATAAGCTCCCATCATGGGCACATTAGTGATGGATAGAAGTGACATTTTAAAATCAATCAATGACCGCCTGCTGGGTGAGGACACCGCAATAGATGAAGCAGCAATGCACAGACTGTAAAGTTTCGACATTAAACGAGGTTCGAGCGGGTTGGGGCGCATGAGATGATGGCGCAGGAGAATGTAGAACCAGCGAGCTACAGGGACCATTAGCATCCAAACCTTACGCCATTTGATGAGAGAGACTGATCACCTATTGGTATGCCCGAAGTGCAGTGACGTCTATTCTTAGAAACAGAAACAGATGGACTTGGGATTCCACTCACGCATTGGGCAGGAGAAGACATTTTGAATGACTGTAAGGGACCCTGGGTGCCTGTTTGAGATCACTTGTTCAGAGCTTTGAGAAGGCTTGGGGGACACAATTCAGTTAGCACGAGATTTCAAACGCGAGCGAGTTTGTCCCTGATTATGAAAAGTCGATTCGATTCCGCAAATGGGGGAAATTATGTCTCCCTCCCCCCTCGGTCTACTTCCCATCCCATCCTAGGCCGGCCGGCCATGCCGGATGGAGAGCGTGAGTATGGAATGTGGCAGTAGCGATTCTTACGGGCATGAACGCCTGCGCATGCGGGGTGGCCGTGCGAACCTGCTCACTCGAAATGATTTGTTGTCGCACTGACAAGTTGAAAACTGTATCGGAAAATCACAGACCAAACAGGCGCATATCGTGGTGCGCAAGTCGGATGGGGGGGAGTAGCTGAGAGTGACTACTGGACTGGCCACGCAACACGCACCCCAGGCAGCGTGGAGGCGACCGATAATCGCTGTGACTGTGTATCTGTCAATCCTATGTTACCTGGCCCAGGTAGGAGAGTCAATGTTTGACTGTGAAACTCATTTCTCGGAATCGTGTGTGACGTTTTAAATTCCCAAAATTTCTGCTCCACGGACCAGTTTTCTTTGGAACACAACAATTTTCAAAACTAAGGACTTTTTTTTAGTACTGCTGAACCGTTTATGTCTGGATCTCAACTACTTTGTTTAAAATGTCCTTCACGCTCTAATATAGCTAAAAGGACTGTCTTCTGTATTTTCTATTATATAAATGAAGTTTTAACCGGTAACAAACAAGCCAGGATTAAAACAATCAAAGCTATGCCCTGGTATTTGGGTGAATCTTCTGTAGACTTTTGAGGTCATTGACACACTCTGAGTTTTACTGTCATTTGTACCAGCATTTATGTCGCAGGTAAGAGATTTTTTAACCTTTCTTTCTTGATGTTGTGTTGTATACAGTATACATAAGAATTTTGTCTACCCCCATAGGTTTACTTGTTTTGTGTGTGTGTGTTTTTTGCATTCGCTTATTTCTTTATTTCCCAAAGTGGTGTGGTTTTTATTTTGCGCCTGTTGGCCCAGTGCATCCGACTTCAGCATTCATTTTATGTAAGGGTTTGCTACCTACTCCATTTCTAAGGGTTTTCTTTCTCGGGGTAACGGCCAGTGCTGTGATGGGGATCGAAGTAGTGTGTTATACTTTGTTTTGCGCCTTAACGGCCCATTAAATCTAATGTTTCATCACGAATTTTTTAATGGTTTGTCTTTCCCCCAAGGTACGATCATGCATGATTTATTTGTATTATAAATCCGAAAACTGAAGCAAGTTCTAAAATGTTCAAATTGGGGGACGAAAAAGTAGCTCCCATATGCTCAGATGAATCGACCGAGTATTACCGGGGTCAGTGACCTTATAGACATGTCACAAAAGGCGATTAAAGAGAGTGGGCAAGAAAAAAGAGTTCTCCATCCTGAGGAAACTGTAATCCCTAAAAACTTGACCAATATGGACAGGTCAAGGTTTCATGTACTGTCGTGTACTCGTGGAAGATCTGCTAGCTCGTACGGTTCTGATTGATGTATTTGATTAATTGAGGAGCTGATTTTAGAGAAGTTTTGAATGATTCATTGATTTATTTCTTGATTGAGCAGGGAATTGTTATAAGCTGACTGCTAGCCTCAGAACCAGCGACCCATAGCTGACTGGTAGCCTCAAGGCAAGCCACCCATAGTTGACTGCTAGCGTCAGGGCCAGCGACCCATAGCTGACTGCTAGCGTCAGGGCAAGCCACCCATAGCTGACTGCTAGCGTCATGGCCAGCGACCCATAGCTGACTGTTAGCACCAGAGTCATTGACCCATTGCTGACTGCTAGCCTCAGAACCAGCGACCCATAGCTGACTTCTAGCATCAAGGCAAGCCACCCACAGCTGACTGCTAGCATCAGGGCCAGCGACCCAAAGCTGACTGTTAGCATCAGAGTCATTGACTCATAGCTGACTGCTAGCGTCAGGGCCAGTGAGCCATAGCTGACTGCTAGCATCAGGGCCAGCGACCCATAGCTGACTGCTAGCATCAGGGCCAGCGACCCACAGCTGACTTCTAGCATCAAGGCAAGCCACCCACAGCTGACTGCTAGCATCAGGGCCAGCGACCCAAAGCTGACTGTTAGCATCAGAGTAATTGACTCATAGCTGACTGCTAGCGTCAGGGCCAGTGACCCATAGCTGACTGCTAGCATCAGGGCCAGCGACCCATAGCTGACTGCTAGCATCAGGGCCAGCGACCCACAGCTGACTGCTAGCATCAGGGCCAGCGACCCACATCTGACTGCTAGCGACAGGGCCAGCGACCCATAGCTGCCAAGACACTTACCCACCTTCCCGCGTGGATCCTGGACAACAGACTTCAACAGAGCAGACTAGTTAAGGAGAAGGGGTCGAAGAAGGAAGGCTAACCCAGAACCTAAACATGTCTGTCGAAGTCGGATGTGTCGGACCGAAGTGTGCTGAAACGTAAGACACCACGTATTCCGTTCTCAAGACTACATCCTGCTACTTGTAACACCGTTTTCATTGCTTGGTAGCAGAGTTTTAGAACGAATGACGAAGAAGAAGAAGAAGAAGAAGAAGAATATTCTTTGAGACTTATTTGACATTATAATACAGTCTGCAAGCGTGGATATCATTTAGAAGTTTCTTTCTTATCTAATCTTATCTAATCTTGACTAATATTATCTAATCTCATCTAACTTTATCTAATCTTATCTAATCTTGACTAATATTATCTAATGTTATCTAATAACAGCTAATCTTATCTAATATTATCTAATCTTAGCTAATCTTATCTTTCTAATCGTATCTATCTAATCTAATCTAACTATCTTATTTATCGTATCTTATCTATCTTATCTATCTTATCTTATCTATCTTATCTATCTTATCTATCTTATCTTATTTATCTATCTTATCTATTTTATCTAATTTTATCTAATCTTATCTAATCCTGACTAATATCATCTAATCTTATCTAATCTTATGTAATCTTATCTAATCTTATCTAATCGTATCTATCTAATCTTATCTATCTTATCTATCGTATCTTATCTATATTATCTTATCTATCTTATATATCTTATCTTATCTATATATCTTATCTATATATCTTATCTATCTTATCAATCTTATCAAACTTATCAATCTTATCTATCTATCTATCTATCTATCTATCTATCTATCTATCTATCTATCTATCTATCTATCTATCTATCTATCTATCTATCTATCTATCTATCTATCTATCTATCTATCTATCTATCTATCTATCTATCTATCTATCTATCTATCTATCTATCTATCTATCTATCTATCTATCTGTCTGTCTGTCTGTCTGTCTGTCTGTCTGTCTGTCTGTCTGTCTGTCTATCTATCTATATATCTATCTATCTATCTATCTATCTATCTTCATTCCACTTATGCCGTTGGACGTCGGGGGGAGGTGCGACCTCCTTTGTTTCATATTTTTTTGGCAGGTGAAAATCCACAGGTGACTTGCCAGGTCAATCCCAGCATCTGTTAGCTCATGGAGTATAGTAAACTAACGTAAAGTAACCCATAGTAAACTAACGTAAAGTAACCCATAGCATTACTGCCAGTTAGCGATCTCACATTTCAAATTCTCAGCTAAATGAGGGCGTTTTTACTTCCCGGAAAGAACCGGTACCTATTTAAGGCTGGGTCGACCCTGGATCCGTTGCGGTCTGAAAAAGCATTTCCACCTCAACTGGGAATGAACCCATGTCCACTCAGATGCGAAGCTAGCTCGCTAACCACTAACGTGGCTTCCTGGAATTTGCGATCACCAATTTTTGAGACTGGTAGAAGTGGAAGCGTAAATTAGAGCAAGGTAGACCCGCAGCCTGTCAGACGCCATCTAATCCGCTCCGCTAACCACATAACCAAGACCTGTTATTATAGCCACACAGTCCCCTTTTTGCGACATTTTTTCTGTGGGGTGAGAATCACAAGAATAATTTGAGTGGATTTTTATCTGGAATTTAGCCCGAGTAGTTCCCGTTATCCCTTTTCTTTTCCATTTCCAACTGCGAAGGTATTTCTTAACGTGCGCGTCATTGCACACGGGTGCCTGATCTCACAACTCAGAGATCAGGGGAAATATTTACCGGATGATCCAAGTGAAAAAACCCTCGACCTCCAGCACCCGAGGCGAACACCTTACCTCGAGACCACTGGCCCCCCCCCCCCCACCCGAGGCGAACACCCTACCTCGAGACCATTCGGCCCTTCCCCCCCCCCCTTCCAAACCGAGACAACCACCTTACCTCGAGACCACTGGTTCCCCCACCCGAGACGAACACCTTACCTCGAGACCACTGGTTCCCCCACCCGAGACGAACACCTTACCTCGAGACCACTGGTTCCCCCACCCGAGACGAACACCTTACCTCGAGACCACTGGTTCCCCCACCCGAGACGAACACCTTACCTCGAGACCACTGGGTCCCTTAGAAGTTTCATTGAGCCAAAATTAAGGATTTGTCTACTAATAAAAGTGAAACGCAAATTTCCCATTAGAAAAGTAAATTTTATTATTTTGTTCTTCATCGTCCGTCCTCAATCTCGAGCTACCAAGCCCTGAATAGGGCTTTGCAAGTAGTAGAATTTAGTACGCAGAACAAAAATGTGCTGTGTCGCTAGTTTACAGCTTGACTACGATATTTGCACCTTTCAGTCCAACACATCCGTCTTATGGTGCAGGATTTTTTTAGTACCGGGTTAACCCTCACTTTTCGATCCTTTCTCCTTAGCCAGTCTGCTCTTTTGCAACCTGTTATCCAGGTCCCCACGTGGAGGTGTAGAAGGCTCTTGGCAGCTGTGGTTCGTTGGCCCTGACCCTAGTAGTCATCTATGGGCCGCTGGCCGCATGGGCTACTCAGCATCTTGGTACCGTTATTTTCTCATTTGGCTTCTAAAAAAGCCAGTTATTATCTCATTTGGCTTCTAAAAACGCCAGTTATTATCTCATTTGGCTTCTAAAAACGCCAGTTATTATCTCATTTGGCTTCTAAAAACGCCAGTTATTATCTCATTTGGCTTCTAAAAACGCCAGTTATTATCTCATTTGGCTTCTAAAAACGCCAGTTATTATCTCATTTGGCTTCTAAAAACGCCAGTTATTATCTCATTTGGCTTCTAAAAACGCCAGTTATTATCTCATTTGGCTTCTAAAATCGCCCGTTATTATCTAATTTGGCTTCTAAAAATGCCCGTTATTATCTAATTTGGCTTCTAAAAATGCCCGTTATTATCTAATTTGGCTTCTAAAAACGCTATTTTCTTCACTCATGTATTTGTTCCTTTGACATTTGGCAGTAATTTATCTAAAGTCGTTTCATCATTGTCAATACTTATTGTACTAGTTTTGGTTCTGTTTATATTTGTTATATCATCTATAACATGTCCTTTATAAAACACAGTCTGTCTGAAAGAAATTCGTTCCCTTGCCAAAATTCCAGCCACCGCTACAGTCATACTCAGGCATTCCTGGATATCTTGATGCCACCGTCTTCTTGGTCTACCCCTTCCTCTTTTGCCTGGCACCATACCTTCCATCACCGTTCTCTCAAGACCGTTGTGTCTCTTGATGTGACCAAAGTATTTACATTTTCTGGCCAAAATGGAATTGATAAACCAGTTCAACTCTTGCCGAATGTCTGCATTTGTCTCTATCCAGGGTATTCGGAGAATCTTTTTGTAACATTTGGACTCGAAGGATTCGATTCTTTGTCTGGAAGTTTTGGTAATCGTCCATGATTCGCAGCCATATGCTGTCAAATTAAAAACACAGGCTCTCAAGACTTTTACTTTGTTCGTTTTGTCGGTACTCTGCCATAATATGTTATATACGATACTATATATAATATTTATTTGTGTGTGTTTACAAGTATCTGGTAAATCTGAGGTTTCTTTAACATTGGAGCCGCGTAGCGCAGTGGTTAGCGCTCCGGGTCGAACCAGCCGTAAATGGGTACCGGTTCAGTCCGAGACGTAAAAGCGGCGAGGGGGAGGGGATGGCTACGCCCCTCATATAACCGAGCCTTTGAAATGTGAGATTGATAACAACTCACACCCCTACGGCAGTAATGATATGGGTTACTTTACTTTACTTTACTTTACAATAAACTTGAGGAAAACGTGATTTATTTCATTAATTCAACCAGTTATCGGCTAAAAAATATGATGATTTCCTTATGTACTTGACAACAGTCTACAAGAACCATTGAGCACCGTCCCAAATTAATTAAAGGAAGATCGGGATTAAATTCAAGGAAATATATGTTTAGTCAGAGAGTGGTAAATACTTGAAATGCATTGCCACAGGAGATAGCGGATGCAGGGTTAATTAATGCGTCAAAGAATAAATTGGATGGTCTTAAGCAAAAGTAAGAATCATCTCCTTTACAGAACCTCGCTTCTTACAACCGCCACCTTTTCGGCTGTTATAAGTTTCTTAGCAAGTGTGCAGTATTGCAGGTCGTCCTTATTTTCCGTACGTGAAGGAGCGACACTGTCGAGAAAATTCAGTGTCTGCCAAACTGGACACGGTAGGATTCAAACTCGGTGCGATTGGATTGTGAAACGGACATTTTCACCCCTTTTTAGATTAGAAACTGGTTGTATGTAGACTCTGCAAAGTCTTCTAAGCCAGTACAAAGAAGTTAAGATAAGTTAAGAAGGCTCAAAGAGAAAGACATATTTTAATAATGTCTTCTCGGGTTGTCCGCCTGGGTCTTTGTGAATGACGAGGGCAAGAATAGCACCACTGCCTCACGGAGAGCATGTTGTAAGAGGCGACTGTGTGACATTAACACCGGCCATGGTTAGGTGGTTTGTTTAGAGCAGCATAGATGGCGCCTAAGTGGCTGCGGGTCTGCTTTGCTTTAGTGTTTGGATCTATTAAGATGGTCTCACAAATCAGTTAACCACCCTCCGTATCCGCTTTTCCTAACGCAGCAGAGTAGTACGCTGCTCGAGCCTAGGCCACTAAGCAGGAAACCTTTCTCAATGCTACATCCGGCTCGTACCCGAGCTAGGATCTGCACAGACACATCCACCCTTGTAGAAGTAGAGCTCGACTAAGAACTAAGGACTATATAATAATGTTATCGATGGTGAATGGAATACATCGACAGCAGTCTGGTATCCCCGAGGTAAGAAGAGACTGTGGGAAGATCTCCAATGCGTTGGTCAGACTCCCATGCTGCACGCTGCAACATCCGAGATGCCTCAAGAGGAGCACTTACCACGCACTAGACTTCCTCCGTGGCCCAAGACATGGTCCGATGGAGACGGGTCATCAGAATCAATACTATCAAGTTATTATAATGTGTATGAACAGTTTCCCTGAGAAATGAATATTATTTATTCTTCTTCGTACACTGTTAAACATCGAGACTTAATTTTGTTTAAAAAAAGCAACGGTCATTCTGAAGCTGTCAACACTGCTATAAAGCTTGTCTAGTGTTGGCCACATATGCCTTCTCCTTCGTATGTCGGGCATTTCTGGAGCAGATGTTTAGGGCTCATTTTCCAAGTACCAATGGTGCATTCGCCAGTGGGAATATTATTTCACGATGTTTGAAATGACAATGACTGAGAAACGCTGTTCTAAGTTGTTTTTTTTTAAATGTTTGCCTTTCTGTATTCAACTGGCGGAGGCACGGTCCTTTTCACCTAGGGTAGCTATCTTTTAGGTGACATCAGGACGTATTAACCAGTGCTTGAATGCATGTGTGTGTCTGTATGTACCTATGTTAGTTAAGGCGATCTCAGAGACGAAACCAACCAAGTGCAATGAAAGGGCCTCACCATGAGGACGCGTGTTAGAGTTGTGTAAGAGTGTGATTGTTGGACAGGGTGAAGGGCCTCACCGTGAGGACGCGTGTTAGAGTTGTGTAAGAGTGTGATTGTTGGACAGAGTGAAGGGCCTCACCGTGAGGACGCGTGTTAGAGTTGTGTAAGAGTTTGATTGTTGGACGGAGTCAAATGAAACAAGAGTGTATGGAAAGAAGAGAATCCTGTTTTTTAATTTTACGTGTTTGCCTCACTTGTTTCTACTGAGGGAGGCGCGCCTATTCCACCCCAGACAGTAAGTCAATTGGATGATATTAAGACGCATACGCCAGTGATTGTTGGATAGTGTCAAATGAAACAGAGTGAGGTAAGAAGAGAGAGTGTAGGAGCCAGCCAGAGAAACATAGAGTTACCTCTTCCTTCTTATGGGACAAATACAGGTCCACGCAAACAAACTGTTATTCAGGTTAGATAAACGCTTGTAAAAGCAGCGTCAGTTCGACCGCCATGCTATTTCTTTATTGCTTATCTAATTTCCATATGATTCCAAAATTACAATCTGCCGTTTCTAATATATTGAACCCAAACAATATTTAGTGTAACGAAAAGCAAAAACTCATCGGAAGTTTCTTCCCTCAGTTTATTTATTCGATATCATAATCTGATTAAGCCCCTTCTAGAGTGTTCCGGTTTCATGTACCTGGGAAACATAATCTCTGCGGATAGAAAAAGGGATATTGAAATCAAAAACAAATGTAATAAAATAAATGAAATCATTTGGCAATTATCCCCGATATTACAATGTAAACATATGACAATGGATACAAAAGTAATGCTATACAACAAGATATTCCTAACCACATTGTGATATCAGTGACATAATTGAACATTGAGAAACAAAGATAAAAGAAACATCGAAACGAAAGAGATTGAATGTGTGCGACGAATACTTGGAGTAGCAAGAATGGATAGAATCAGAAACGTAGATATTCGGAAACAAGTAGTTACACCACCAGTGCTTGACCTCATCAGGAGACAGCAAACCAAGTGGTTCGGCCACGTGACACGTCAAACACCGGTTGGTATCTCTCAGAAAGTAATGCTTTACAGATACAATGGATACAAAGCTATGGACCACCAACGCCAAACAAAATAGATATACAAAATAAGAGAAGCAGTGAAACGAAGTACAAAGTACATACTAGGGCCCGGTCAAGAAACCTCTTCATAACCTGCCGCTGGAAGGCACAAGCACATACTATGGCCCGGTCAAAAAACCTCTTCATGACCAGACGCTGAAACGCACAAGCACATACTAGGGCCCGGTCAAAAAACCTCTTCATGACCAGACGCTGAAACGCACAAGCACATACTAGGGCCCGGTCAAAAAATCTCTTCATGACCAGACGCTGAAACGCACAAGCACATACTAGGGCCCGGTCAAAAAACCTCTTCATGACCAGACGCTGAAACGCACAAGCACATACTAGGGCCCGGTCAAAAAACCTCTTCATGACCAGACGCTGAAACGCACAAGCACATACTAGGGCACGGTCAAAAAACCTCTTCATAACCTGCCGCTGGAAGGCACAAGCACATACTAGGGCCCGGTCAAAAAACCTCTTCATGACCAGACGCTGAAACGCACAAGCACATACTAGGGCCCGGTCAAAAAACCTCTTCATGACCAGACGCTGAAACGCACAAGCACATACTAGGGCCCGGTCAAGAAACCTCTTCAAAACCTGCCGCTGGAAGGCACAAGCACATACTAGGGCCCGGTCAAGAAACCTCTTCATGACCAGACGCTGAAACGCACAAGCAGGACAAAAAGCGAAAAGATAGAAAGAAAGCCAGGATTAGCACTTATTCATGCATTATTTCTGATTGTTATTTTTCAATCACGATATAATGTTTTATTGTTCTTACTTCTGATTCCATTCCCATGCCTTCATCTCACGTTTATCCGCTACTCTGTTTCGATTCTCATCAGTCCGCATTAATTCGAATTGCAAATCACGTTATTAGATTTTCCTGGCCAGCCTTCATCAGACCCGGCTAGATATATATTAGCTTTCTTTCTCGAACCTGCAACTTAGAATCATCAATGCGCCATTATTTATTCATAAATCGCCAACGTAAACAGATTTTCTGTTCGTTTTCCTTTTTTAAATTTCAATCTTGGCCACATATGTATGCCGAATATATGTGATTTTTTTTTTTTTTATTGTTGAAGAATATTCAAAAGTGATTTGTTATTATTATTGAATATTACGGAATGGACAGAGAAGAAATACGAAAAAGAATTGATTTCTGTACAGTTCATTCGTTTTGGGTGTTTTTTTGTAGGGCATACACAGATACGTACATGTGCACACACGTACACATATACGTATATACACACGTGAATACACACATACACAGGCACACCCTCACATGTATACACATGTATGAACACCTACGCACAAGCAGTTGTACATAAATGTAATCGCACATGTATAAAGCCATGCATACACAGGTACACACGAATATGTTAGGGTCAGGCAAAATATTCTGACACTGACTCCCACATGACTTAAACTGGCTGTTTTCTTGGCAGCCTAGTTAACAAGGCGGGGGAAGGGCGTGGGCCCAGTTGTAGTCAGTAATACGCAGATGAAGAGAAGCACACCCCAACCGCCTGGAAGACCCTAGTCTACCTTCATCAGCACGCTCATGATGTAAGGAAAGCTACTGCAACCCACCTACGTAACGCCGTTCTAAGAGCGCATTTATGGAGCAATCATCCTTACTGTGATACGTATAAATGAATTGGCGAGCGGAAAAATTAAGAGAAGGGGGCAGTGGAATCTACACCAGACACTCCCACGGGGACAGACAGAATCATTCTACATCGGCAGGAGAGGCCTGTACCAATATCAAAGCTGATGCAAGAGCTGTTCGTGCAGCAACCCAGATTTGTATAGGTCAAAACACAACTACAAGGACCATTGTAATTCCAACTTATATAGACTAAAAAGAAGCAGTTTGGGTTGCGAGAGCTACTCTGCTGTAAAAGCTGTGGAAGACCCTGAAACGCGCACTCTCTTCGCGAACCTCATCGGACTAGAAGCACAGAATCAGTTGATTGAATATGAAGAAGACTCATTATGGGCATTCAACAGCAACAAGCTCCACCACTTCTTCCAAGGTGTCTCTTCACCTTCGTGTCTTATACCCATACTGGTTCCAAGCTACAGCATATCTGGCTACACTATTTTTTTTTCTCTGATGTTTTGTGTTCGCCTTATTTATCGAAGACGGTGTGCGTTGCACTGTGTTTTTTATATTCCACCTTCCGGCTCAGTGCATCCGACCTCAGCATGCATTTTATGTAAGTGTTTGCTTCCCCACGGTAACGGCCGATATTGTGATTGGAGAGCGAACCCAGCACATTCGGATTGTGAGCCGTGCCAGTTAACAACTAACGCACGCCGTTCCCTGTTATATCTGAGAGCGTGTCCTATCCATCTCCACATGTTCTCCCCAATTTGATGCTGTATTCATCATGTGTCCTCTCCGACAGATCTGTGTTTGCCATTACCTAAGGCCATCAACATGGTTTTAAAGTATAATTTCCCTCGAGGCATCAAATCGTTTAATGTATAGAGCAAGCTGAATAAAACTGCCTTCTCTGACAACTGACGTTCTCAAAGCCAACGATCTGCTTTCTCGAAAATCTACAATTGCTATATCTGCAGACATGTATTTTGTCACAAGTCTATCATGCTAAGGTCGCTGTGGTCGAGAGATAGGGCACTCGTCTCTCAAAGCGATGGACTGAAACGGGGAGGGTTTTAACCCAGCAAGTTTTAAGCAAGCCCTGATCTCAAACGGGTGGAACAGGTACGGGGTGGGCTAGTGGTTAAGTGACACGGCTCCCAACCCGAAGGTGCTGGGTTCGACCCCCAACACAGCCCCGGCTGTTACCCCGGGGAAGCAAAACCCTTAAAAAATGCAAGAGGAAGAAGACGCTTACATAAAATACATGCTGAAGACGGATGCACCGGACCGACAGGCGCAAAATAACAACCACAGTGCAACGCATACCGCCTTGGGAAATATAGAAATATAGAATATAGATGCAATCACTCTGAATTACTTCCGATAGTCTTGACTTATGTCTTGCCACTGGTTCAAGGCAGCCTGGGACCAGAGAGTGAGGTTGATAACCAGCGCCGCTTGTTAGTCTCTAACATCCATATAAAGCGTTAGAAACATCATCAAAACGGAACTGTGTAACAATATCGCCGTCATTGCCTACGGTGGACGACGAACTATCTATCTTCTTCTTCTTCTTCTGCGTACACAGTCAGACAGTAACCATTATTTTTTCGAAAAAAGCAGCGGTCATCCTGAGACTCTCGCCACTACCATACAGCTTGTCTTGCAGTTCCACTGGCAATGGCCACATCTGCTCTCTCTGATCCTCGTATGTCGGGCAGTTCTGCAGCAGATGTTCAGTGGTCATTTTACCAGTACCGCACGGGCATTCGTCGGTACACCCTATCTTCAGTTTGTTGAATAGGTGGTACCTCAGTCTGTTGTGGCCAGTGCGAAGTCTGAAGACAACGACCTGCTCTCTTCGGTTCAACTGGTAATAGGCATCGTTTTTGGTGTAACCAGTATGTTCGGTTTCCCATTTGGACATGTATCTGGCTTTGATAAGCCGTTTTGACTCTTCGTACGTCATACTGGTATCTGTTTGTGGTAGTCTTGCACCTTCTTTTGCCAGTCTATCGGCCTCCTCGTTTCCTTGGATGTTGCAGTGTGACGGAACCCACTGTATCACCACCCTTTTTGGTGCGGACTGCTGGCACAGTTTGCAGAGTGCTGCTCTTAAGTCATTAAGCTCAGTGTTCTTCTGGCTTTTTAGCGCTGTGACTACTTCGAGAGCATCTGTCAGCAAGACTATATGGCTCTCATTTTCACTGTGTGTTGCCATTTCTTCCACTGCCGCCCTCAGTGCCTCTGCCTCTGCTCTGAAATTGCTTGTGTACTTACCAGTAGCGAATGACAGTGTTATATTTGTGCCATTTGGTAGGTTCAGGAATGCTCCTGCCCCTCCGTTCTGTGTAGTGTTTGTTACAGAACCGTCGGTGTATGCATGGGTCCAGTCCATGCTTGGGTAGCTTTTCGTTATGAAGCTTAGGGTAGTGTCTCTCCTTTCTTTCTCACTCTGGCAGTTTTTGTTTGCAATACCTGGTATATTTTCTACCACCTCTGGAAATATATCCTGCCTCCAAGTAGGTTTTCGTACAGTAGTAATGGGTTTTGGTGTTGTTAGTGCGTTTGTGGGATCTTCGTGCATCTTTGCTTTGGCTATTTCTGCAAAGTTTCTCCGCTTCAGTTTCCCATTTCCCAGATTGTTTAGTCTCTGGTACATTGGATGGTCCGTCAGTCTTCGGAGTTTCTCTGACTGCAGCTGGGCTCTGCAGTCTCTTCTATCGGTCATGGATTGCAGTCTTGTAATCTTTTCAAGTTCTACAATTGGCGTTGACTTCATGCCACCTGTTATGATTCTCATGGCTTGGTTTTGAAGTTTGTTAACTTTATCGAAGTTCGCCTTCGCTGCTGTTGTCCATGCCGCAATGCCATACTCGAGAACTGGTCTCACTCTTCCAGTGTACAGTTTCTTTAGTATGCTTTCGTCTGCTCCCCAGCTTGTGCCAGCAAGTTTCCTCATGATCGCCATTCTTTCTCTGGCTTTCATTCGGTTTCTCTCAATCTGACTTTTCCATGTCATGCGCCGATCAAATGTGACTCCCAGATAGGTTGGGTTGTCGTTTGGCTGCAGGATTTTGCCGTTTAGGCTTAATTTGGTACTTTGGGGTTTTAATGAGAGCGAGAATATTGTGCACGTGGTTTTCTCCTCGTTTATTTTTACCAGCCATGAGTTCGCCCACTCTTCCAGCGATGTTAGGGCCGTTTGCATCCGGTTTCTTGCTATGGTGAGATTCTTTTCAGAGGTCCACATAGCCAGATCGTCTGCAAACATTGAGCTATGGACTCTTCTTGGTATATTCTCTGTAATATCGTTTATATATACCAGAAAGAGTGTGGGTGACAGTACTCCCCCTTGGGGTACTCCCTGCTCGAGTGTCACCTTTTTGCTCATCTGCCCTTGTACTTGGACTCTGGCCGTTCTTTGTTTGAGGTAGTGGTTGATCCACTTGTACATCTTCCCACAGACATCACTTCTTCTCAGCTTGACTCTAAGTCCGTCCTTCCAGACTTTGTCAAATGCCTTTTCCAGATCCACCCAGACAGCTACTGTGTGCTTCTGTGCCTGGTAGGCATCTTCTATCTCCTGGGCTATGAGGATGACCTGGTCCTCAGTGGATCTGTGCTGTCTAAAGCCGGCTTGCTTTGGGATTAGAATTCGTTTTTCTTCCAGATGCCACATCAGTCTGGTGTTTATCATCCGTTCCATCAGCTTGCCGACACAGCTCAGTAGGCTTATGGGCCTGTATCCATTCGGATCTGTTTTATCTTTTCCTGTTTTTGGTACTGGTACCAGTATTGCATCCTTCCATGCCTGGGGTACAATACCCCTTTTCCAGCTTTGGTTCAGGACTGATAGTAGTTTTTTCTTCGCTGTTTGGCCCAGCCCCATCAGCATTTCGTTTGTTATCCCGTCTTTTCCGGGAGATTTCCTTTTCTTTAGTGTTCTCATAGCCTCTTCCATTTCACGCATGGTTAGTTTGGCCATCATGTGCTCTTCAGGAGCCGTATTTATGTTTTCGTGTCGCTTTAGCTCTTCGCTAATGTCTGTATGCTTATCTGCAGGGACCTCGATGTGGTTTGCTCTGGCATAGTGATCGACAAAGGCGTTTGCGGCTTTCTTACCTGTGATCAAGTTCTCGCCCTGCTTGATAGTAATTTGTTTATTTGACGGGGTTTCGTCGTTCATGGCTCTGACTAACTTCCATAGCTTGTTCCCTTCTTTGTCCAGGTTTAAACTTTCCGTTTTGTTTTTCCAACTTTCTCTTGCTGTTTGCTTGAGAGTGTGTTTGTACTTCGCCGTGGCGGCTTTGAGGGCGATGTTCGCCTCCATGGATTTTTCACGTTCTGCCACGTTCCTAGCATTTGTTACTGCATCTTCCACTTTCTGTAACTCATCATTCCAGTAGGGCTTATAGTTTTTCCTAGCTCCTCTTGGGATGGTTTCAGTGGCGGCTTGCATTATTGCCTTGCTTAGGCTCTCTACCATGGGCTTCATTTTGGTGTTTCGTGTGTTGAACTATCTATCTAATACTGGATATTAGGAAATATTTCTTTATTCAGAGAGTTGTGATTGCTTGGAATGCATTGCCACAGGAAGTAACGCAGGCAGGGACAATTAATGCTCTCAAGAATTTAATGGATGCGCATAGATTTTAGAGCAAGGAAATGTAAATGAAACTGGTTGTACACAGACTCTACAGAGTCTTCTAAACCAGTCTTCTTTGTTCTTTGCGTTCAGGATTTTTTGCTCATGCGTCGTAGTTTACAGCTTGACTGCGATATTTGCACCTTTCGGTCCAACACATGCGATAGCATTTTTTAGTACCGGGTTAGCATTCCCTCTTCGATCCTTTCTCCTTAGCCAGTCTGCCCTGCTGCAGCCTGTTATCCAGGATCACCGCGTGGAGGTGTAGAAGGGTTTTGGCAGCTCTGGTTCGCTGGCCCTGACGTTAGCAGTCAGCTATGGGTCGCTGACCACTGCAGCTCATGCGCTGCTCAGCTTCTTGATTCTCCGTTTCTTGTTTAATTTCAAAGTTCTGCAATTCAGAAATGGCTCCTCTTCTTCTCTGTGTTCAGGATTTTTTGGTCATGCTTTAGCTGCAGGCCAGTCGCCATGATGAAGTCTGTAGTCTTCACCAGGTCGGAGCGGCTGCCCCACAGCTTTTGTCTCAGCTCCGCACCCTCTGGCCAGGTATGGTATCTCATTTCCCTATAGATTGGACATTCCTGTAGAATGGGTTCAGGGTTTTGGACTCCTGTTCCACATGGGTACTCATCGTGTCCAGTTCTCAGACAAAATAAAGACGTTAATACATTTACTAAGCCGATTTGCAACGGAGACATGTGTAGTTCTTTTTTGAACCTGTTCTGTTCTGATCCTAAGATTCGACTTCACTGCCTCCCAACCAGATATCTCACTTGGTAGAACCAATCCATCGGTATATATGACAGGACAACCATACTGCATGCCTTCATTTATCAGATGGGAAGGAACAACATACTGATCAGACATGTTAGTTAGGGTCAGGCACAAAATACTGATCAGACATGTTAGTTAGAGTCAGGCACAACATACTATCAGACATGTTAGTTAGGGTCAGGCACAACATACTGATCAGACATGTTAGTTAGGGTCAGGCACAACATACTGATCAGACATGTTAGTTAGGGTCAGGCACAACATACTGATCAGACATGTTAGTTAAGGTCAGGCACAACATACTGATCAGACATGTTAGTCAGGGTCAGGCACAACATACTGATCAGACATGTTAGTCAGGGTCAGGCACAACATACTGTTCAGACATGTTAGTCAGGGTCAGGCACAACATACTAATCAGACATGTTAGTGAGGGTCAGGCACAACATACTGATCAGACATGTTAGTCAGGGTCAGGCACAACATACTGATCAGACATGTTAGTCAGGGTCAGGCACAACATGCTAATCAGACATGTTAGTCAGGGTCAGGCACAACATACTGATCAGACATGTTAGTCAGGGTCAGGCACAACATGCTGATCAGACATGTTAGTCAGGGTCAGGCAAAATATACTGCTCAAGACCCTCACATTGGCTTCCTCGTAGCTATTCCCGGAAACGGACTGTTGTCTGGATGATAGCCTAGCTAACAAAGGTGAGGGTTCGACGTGATCCCCGTAGTAGGGAGCGACATCAAGATGACACCAAGCATAACTTAACCGCCTGGAAGTCCCTCGGCTCAACTTCATCAATACGCTCGGGATATGATGATAGCTACGACAACCAGCTATTTAACGTCCTTGTTAGGTCCTATTCAGTGTTGGTTTTCAACAACAACAACAATCATTTATCAGCTTGCTAACCCCGAGCTGTGTACTTCTGCTGCACCCCTCTCTGCATCCCCTCTCTAGGGTTATCATAACTCTGTGGCAATCTGCCACCTTTTGCTATCGTGGACCAATTCTTCTCAGATGACTATCAATATAACTGTGATCACCTGTCCAATTGTTCCTCTGCCTGTTCCACTCAGTAAGCTTTTCTCTTGTTCTTTGATCCATTCATGTCTTTGTTTTCTCTTTTCTTTTGTGTACGCCTTATATCTATATTGTCCAAAGCGCTGTGCGTTGCACTATGTTTTTATTTAGTGCCCATCGGCCTAGTGCATTCGACAGCGACACGAATTTTTGATAAGGGTCTGTTTATTCCCGAATTTTTATAAGGGTCTGTTTAATCCCGCATTTTTTATAAGAATCTGTTTAATCCCGCACTTTTTATAAGGGTCTGTTTAATCCCACACTTTTTATAAGGGTCTGTTTAATCCCACATTTTTTATAAGGGTCTGTTTAATCCCGGCATTTTTTATAAGGGTCTGTTTAATCCCGCATTTTTTAATAACGGTCTGTTTAATCCCACATTTTTTATAAGGGTCTGTTTAATCCCGCATATTTTGAAAGGGTCTGTTTAATCCCGCATTTTTTATAAGGGTCTGTTTAATCCCGCATTTTTTATAAGAGTCTATTTAATCCCGCATTTTTTATAAGGGTCTGTTTAATCCCGCATTTTTTATAAGGGTCTGTTTAATCCGGCATTTTTTATAAGGGTCTGTTTAATCCCGCCTTTTTAATAAGGGTCTGTTTAATCCCGGCATTTTTTATAAGGGTCTGTTTAATCTCGCATTTTTTTATAAGGGTCTGTTTAATCCCGCATTTGTTATAAGGGTCTGTTTCCTAACGCATTTTTAAGGGCTTGTTTTCGCGCGTTAACGGCCGGCATGATATTGGGGAGCGAACCCAGAAGCTTCGGGTTGTGAGCCGTGAGCAGACGAAGAGGAAGACAACGAAGAAGTAGAAAACGAAGAAGAAGAAGAAGAAGAAGAAGAAGAAAAAGAAGAAAAAAAAGAAAAGAAAAAAAAGAAGAAGAAGAAAAAGAAGAAGCAAATGTAGAAGCAGAAGAAGAAGAAGAAGAAGAAGAAGAAGACGAAGAAGAAGAACAACAACGACAACAACAACAAAAAGAAGAATAAGCAGAAGAAGAAGAAGAAAAACAAGAAAAACAAGAACAAGAAGGACAAACAAAGAATAACAGAATAATGAACAAGATAACTTATTCCCTCCTAGTAAATTCAAGTAGACATCTGTCTACAACACAAAAAAACACGTTTCTTGGTAATACCCTTCCTCCTCTTCACTCCTATTTTCCTGGTTGTCCTTCAAGGCCCAGTTACGAAGATATGGAGCCCTTCTGTGTCCCTCATACACAGTGGCATTCACGGCCTCAGATATATATCTCCCTAAGCAACTAATTTCATGATCAGAGATACCTAAACCTTTCCGTTGTCGTCAAATATTCATAAGTTCTCCTCTGAAAAAAATCAGGAAACGAAAATCATGTTGGACTTTTATGAGCAAAATCTATCAAGGCACTTGACATTTTTAGGCGGGTAAAAATTTGACAAGTTGCACAGACTTTCTTGGCTCAATAATGGCCGCTAACGAAGGGGATATTTGGTTCTTTTTATCTCGAGGGGAAGTTGAGTGATTTCCATTACATGTCCGTTATCTGTTGTCCAGGCAACACTTCTGGCTTTTTATGGACAACATGTTGCAAATGTAGACAAGCTGTCATGACGAAAGCTACGATGTATTATGTGTATTTTCTAAAAACACGTTACTGTATGCCGGGTACACCCATAGGTGCTCAATCGTTCTCAATCAATTGCGAAGAGTGGGGGAGATGACTGCTTCTGTTGCAGGTTGTTTGGAAACAGTTAGCTCCCCTACTTTCAAGCTCCAACCCTGCTCGTTTCTTGTTTGGCTTGGCTTGGCTTCGTTCGTTCTCAATCTCCCGCTACAAAGCCCTAAAAGGGTTTAAGTAGCAGAATGTAGTCTAGAGAATGGAAGGCGTTGTGTCGTAGTTTACAGCTTGACTGCGATATTTGCACCTTTCGGTCCAACACATGCGATATCCTTTTTTTAGTACCAGGTTAGCATTCCTTCTTCGATCACTTCTCCTTAGCCAGTCTGCCTCGCTGCAGCCTGTTATCCAGGATCACCGCGTGGAGGTGTAGAAGGGCATTGGCAGTTCTATTTCGCTGCCCTGACGTTAGCAGTCAGCTATGGGTCGCTGACCGCTGCAGCTCATGCGCTGCTCAGCATCTTGATCCTCCGTTTCTTGTTTAATTTCAAACTTCTGCAATTCGGAAATGGCTCTTCTTCTTCTTTGCGTTCAGGATCTTTTAGTCATGCTTTAGCTGCAGGCCAGTCGCCATGATGAAGTCTGTAGTCTTCACCAGGTCAGAGCGGCTGCCCCACAGCTTTTGTCTCAGCTCCGCACCCTCTGGCCAGGTCTGGTATCTCATTTCCCTATAGATTGGGCATTCCTGTAGAATATGCTCATGGTTCAGGCATCCTGTTCCACGCGGTTACTCATCGGTGTGTGAGATCTTCAGTCGGTATAGATGTTCTATTAGTCTGCAGTGTACAATTCTCAGGGGAAATCGGGAATGGCTAATTCATTTATATCAGTGTAGTTGTTAAACAGACTGTTATTTATTGCTGCTGTTGATGAATGCCCATAATGTGTAAGATTACTGTATTGTACGTCCTGAAACGGACGTTAACTGGTGGGTTGCAGTAGATTTCCTCTCATGCCGAACGTGCTGATAAATGTCGACCGGGGTCATCCAGGCTAGTGTGCTTTGCTTGGCTGTTTCTGAGCGTCGCTAAGTACTAGGTGGAACACGTCAATAATATTTGACCCTGACAAACATTGTCCAATCAGTATGTTTAACCTGACCCTGACAAACACTGTCCAATCAGTATGTTTAACCTGACCCTGGAAAACATTGTCCAATCAGTATGTTTAACCTGACCCTGACAAACATTGTCCAATCAGTATGTTTAACCTGACCCTGACAAACTATGTCCAATCAGTTTGTTTAACCTGACCCTGACAAACTCTGTCCAATCAGAATGTTTAACCTGACCCTAACAAACTCTGTCCAATCAGTTTGTTTAACCTCAAACTGACAAACATTGTCCAATCATTATGTTTAACCTGATCTGAAAACATTTTCGAATCAGTTTGTTTTACCTGACCTTAACAAACGTTGTCCAATCAGTATAACTTACCTGACCAGACGGTAGCTTCCCTCCTCCGCTGTCTTCGATGGATGTCAAAATGACCCACCTTATCGTCTCTAATGTGCCAAAAATGGGTGTTGTGTAACCAGATGTCAAGTTTTTCATTGCCCGTAGCCCCATCAAGACCAGGATAATAACGTAACGTTTTCATACTGGTTTAGAAGATTCTTCAGTCTGTATACAACCAGTTTTGTTGAAGGGGGGCTTTTACCAATGTTTGAGTCCATCTTAATAGACTCAAACACTAGAGCTAAGTAGATCCGCAGCCTGTTAGGCACCATCTATAGCTGCTCTTAACAAACCAACTGGAGAAATGCTACAAATAACTTGGGTAGATTTTTACTTGAATTTTGTCCTAGCAGCAGTCGATAGGCCTTCTCTTTTTTCGATGATCAACTGCGAAGGGATTTTTATAGTGCTCGGGCACTGAACACTAGAGTCCGATCTCACTACCTAGAAGTCAGGGGTCTGATTTCACAACCCATAGATTAGGTGTCTGATCTCACTACCTAGAGATCAGGGGTCCTATCTCACTACCTAGAGACCAGGCGTCCGATCTCACTACCTAGAGATCAGGGGTCCGATCTCACTATCCAGAGAACAGGGCTCCGATCCCACTAACCAGAGAACAGGGCTCCGATCCCACTACCCAGAGAACAGGGCTCCGATCCCACTACCCAGAGATCAGGGGTCCGATCCCACTACCTAGAGAACAGGGCTCCGATCCCACTACCCAGAGAACAGGGCTCCGATCCCACTACCCAGGGAAAGTTTGACCATTAGATCCACGTGAACAAAAATCCCGGTCTACACTTGCATTCGAACCCGCGACGTTCCGTCACCCGAGGCAGATACCCTACCTGGATACCACTTAGTCCTTCCAAGTAAAATCCCCCTTATAAGCTTGTTCGCCTTGTTAAAGAGTTTGATCTAAAAGTCGCTAATGAATTTTCGTTTAGATACGTTGAAATGAAGGAACAGTACAACGGTAGAATCATCAACGTTAAGGAATCCAGCCAGTTGGTGTTGCCCTTTATCGATCTCACCATTAAGGAATCCAGCCAGTTGGTGTTGCCCTTTATCGATCTCACCATTAAGGAATCCAGCCAGTTGGTGTTGCCCTTTATCGATCTCACCATTAAGGAATCCAGCCTGTTGGAGTTGCCCTTCATGGATCCCAACATTAAGGAATCCAGCCTGTTGGAATTGCCCTTCATGGATCCTAACATTAAGGAATCCAGCCTGTTGGAGTTGCCCTTTATGGATCCCAACATTAAGGAATCCAGCCTGTTGGAGTTGCCCTTCATGGATCTCAACATTAAGGAATCCAGACTGTTGGAGTTGCCCTTCATGGATCCCAACATTAAGGAATCCAGCCTGTTGGAGTTGCCCTTTATGGATCCCAACATTAAGGAATCCAGCCTGTTGGAGTTGCCCTTCATGGATCTCAACATTAAGGAATCCAGCCTGTTGGAGTTGCCCTTCATGGATCCCAACATTAAGGAATCCAGCCTGTTGGAGTTGCCCTTCATGGATCCCAACATTAAGGAATCCAGCCTGTTGGAGTTGCCCTTCATGGATCCCAACATTAAGGAATCCAGCCTGTTGGAGTTGCCCTTCATGGATCTCAACATTAAGGAATCCAGCCTGTTGGAGTTGCCCTTTATGGATCCCAACATTAAGGAATCCAGCCTGTTGGAGTTGCCCTTCATGGATCTCAACATTAAGGAATGCAGCCTGTTGGAGTTGCCCTTTATGGATCCCAACATTAAGGAATCCAGCCTGTTGGAGTTGCCCTTCATGGATCCCAACATTAAGGAATCCAGCCAGTTGGTGTTGCCCTCTATTGATCTCAACTTCCAAATATAAAGTAAATCGTTTATCAGATCCCCGAACGCCACCCCTTCAAACTGTCCAATATTTTGTTCCATTTGCCTCCCTCGTGCCTCTTCCCTGCAATTCTCCACGTTGCCACTGCGTGTTCGAACACACCTATTCTCGTGACATGCCTGAAACAGGATGACTACATTGTCCTAACTTTTACCGAAAGCTTTCTCTGTGTTTGTGTCTCTTTAAGTATCTCCTTATTAACGCTCTTTGCAGTCTATGGAACACTCAACAATCCTCTGTAAAACAGACTTGTGTTGCCTCCAATGACCACTGGGCTTGTCTGCAGATTATCCACGACTCGCTGCAATTGGGGGGGCCGATGTAGTCAAGAGGTTAAGGCACTCGCTTTTCACAGTGATGAACGGAAACGGTGAGTGATCAAATCCCACAAGTTTCAAGCGACCCCTAGCCTCACGGGAGGTAAGACCGGAGTGTCTACATCCCAAGCTACCTCCAGTCGTCTCCCCCAATAATCTTCCCACGGATCCAGGGTAACTCAAGATAAGAGTGAGATTGATGACCAGCGACTTCCCTTTCTCACTATAATCCAAATACAGCGCACATCACATTATTAAGACAAACCCGTCTGACGGTGTGGCCATCATTGCTTCCCATGGTCAATAACTTTGTCAGTACTGGGTAAACATAGCATCCAAGAACTCTCTTCCTTAAATCCATATATAGGCTTTTGTTGCCCAAGATTCCCCTCAAACTCTGGCAGACTGATTGTACCTTGGTTATTCTGTTTTTTAATCCTTAAGTGTATCTCCCATCAGTACTGATGTAGGGTGTCCTTGAAATGAGTGTGCATGTTGCAGGTCGTTCACCTTTATGCAGCAGTTAGGAGATTTGTGTTTATTAGTGACTCCATGCAATGAACAGAAGATTCCTCAACAAAAGAGAAATAAGCAGGACAACAAAGATGGAGGTATACTTATGTGCCTGTCCGGACATATGGATGTGAGTCATGGGCAATGACTACAGCCCAAGAAAGGCAACTACAAACTTCAGAAATGAGTTATCTAAGAAAGGTTGTTCAGGTGACGAAAAGGGACAAGATCCATAACCAGACAATACGTATCATTCTCGAAGTTCAACCCCTGCGGACACGAGTGGAGCAGTCCCAGCTACAGTGGTTTGGCCATGTCTGTAGAATGGAAGATCGGATACCAAAGCAGTCATGGGAGATAAAAAGTCAAGGGCGCAGACCTTCAGGACGTCCCAAAGTTCGTTGGGAAGACAACATAGGACAGTCCCTAATTGATCGCTGCTATCATGAGCCATCTGAGCCAATTCTGTCCACGTATTGTTTGCTGCCTTTACATTTGCCTCCAGCTCCATCTTCCACGAGTGTCTTTGTCTTCTTCTACATATCTTACCCTGTGTATTCCAGAACAGAGCGCGTCTGGTAATGTTATCCACTGGTTCCCGTATTTTGTCTATCCATTTGAATTTGTCTATTTGGCCTATCCATCGTCATCTCCTGCTCCGTATTTCATGTCCCACTGGCATTTGTCCCGTTTTCCCCATCAGTTCCCCATTTCTGATCCTGTCCCATCATTTCCACCCTTGTATTTTGCCCATGCAACCATTTACGAAAGTCTGTAACTTTTTCATAATTACCTGTGATTTCCTCCATACTTCAGAGCCGTTTAATAGAACGGATTTTACGTTGAAATAAATGACATGACACACAGACTCAAAAATGAATGCCAAAAACAGAACAAAGACCGCCACTAAACTGTACATGCAGATGTCACTTATCAACACCGACATTCTAAGTAGCCGTGTCGCGAATACGATTACTGTGCACACCTAGCTGGGCTCTCGTGATTACGAAATCCCTTCATAGTAATACCTTATAAATTGACATTGATGACAGTATCGAATTATTACACCCACGAGTAAGTAGTAATCGCTTCCCAGCTAACAGGTAAGCGCAATCCGATTGCAGTGTTCGTGACAAAGGAAGAGAATAAACACGACTAATTAATTGTCTGTGGTGTTAGCAACCTCATTATGTAAAAACCACTTCTATTCAAGCTGCATCTGCATTTTTTCGTATAAAGGCTTCCACTAAAGGAGGAGTAGATGGTATTCTATGATCCGTTTAGAAGGTGAATCATTCCGAATATCCTCCCTTAGTCGTTACTGACAATAGGATGATGCGCCCTTGGGACGATATTTTTGTTTTTTTTAACGTATCTTTCTCTCCTCTATTTGTTGTTGTTCTTCTTCTTTGCTTTCAGGATCTTTGGTCACGTAGGTCTGTTGACATGATGGTCTGTCTTCTTCACCAGGTCCGAGCGGCTGCCTCTCACAGCTTTAGTCTCAGCTCCCCACCATTCGGCCAGGTCTGGTATCTCTCCACCTGACCACTAGATTAGCAGAGATACCGGCTGCTTGATTGGGTTCCCTGGAGGCTGGGGGTCCTGCACCACTACTCCCCGGTTGTTACTTTAAGGGCGACATCATGACGATATGGTAGATTATCGCATGCCCATATACTGTTGATGCGTGTGTACCCAGGATAGGGGATCTAATTACAATGCTTTCGTGACGACAGTGAGCTGGCTTGTAAAACTAGAATTACAGAGTGCTAGGGGTTCGAGTTCACGGACGGACAGAAATAAATCCGGGTCCTGATTAGTGTTTGGTACGACAACTCCTCCAGTCGACCCATCTGTAACTGGATACCTGACCCATGCGTTTGGGAGGGTAACAACAGCAAGGAAGAAAGCAGACAACAACACTTCAAAAATATTGCAGCTCAGTTGCTGCATGACCTTTACCTTTACCTTTACCTTTACCTTTACCTTTACCCACACATCGTTGAATCTTAACTGCGGTCTCATAGTGGACCCCTTGCTATCCGCTAGTTGGCGGTAGAGAACATCTTTGGTGTTACGCCCATCGACCACGCGTCGAACATGGCCGAGACATCGCAGTCTGGAGGCCAGTGTGGGCCAGCTCCTCGACACTTCTCATCCTGTCTTTCCAAGTGGCACCGGATGTGATGCGTGTATGGTATTTGGAGGGTGTTAACTTTCCTTTCTTGGCGTGCGTAGGTTGTCCAACCCGTCACCGGATGTGACGCGAGTATGGTATTTTGAGGGTGTTAACTTTCCTTTCTTGGCGTGCGTAGGTTTTCCAAGGCGTCACCGGATGTGACGCGAGTATGGTATTTTGAGGGTGTTAACTTTCCTTTCTTGGCGTGCGTAGGTTGTCCAAGCTGGCGCTCTTGACGTCGTCCTGATACCTTAAGTTTATCCTTAAATCTTCAAAACTTCCTTAGGCAGGGATACTATGTTTTAGCAAGGAAACATAAAAACTAAGTTGTTCGGTACAAACCTCTTAATTGACCTGCCCAAGATTCGTTGTTGTTGTTGTTGTTGTTGTTGTTGTTGTTGTTGTTGTTGTTATTGTTGTTGTTGTTGTTGTTGTTGAATACCCACAATGAGTAATATTACACTTTTGTGTGCTCCCTGAAAAAGACGTTAAGTGGCGGGTTGTCGTAGATTGTCTAACATCACAAGCGTGCAGATGAAGGTGGACCGAGATTTTTCAGACAGTCGTGCTCAGCTTGGCTTCATCAGCCTGTCGCTCACTACTATGCGGATCAAGTCAATACCTAATTTCGTTAGCCATGATGCCATGGAAACAGCCAGGTTCCAGAGAGTGCTACGAGGAAGCTGAGGTGAGGGTCTTGTCTAGTATGTTGTGCCTGACCCTGACTAACATGTCTGATCAGTATGTTGTGCCTGACCCTGACTAACATGTCTGATCAGTATGTTGTGCTTGACCCTGACTAACATGTATGATCAGTATGTTGTGCCTGACCCTGACTAACATGTCTGATCAGTATTTTGTGCCTGACCCTGACTAACATGTCTGATCAGTATGTTGTGCCTGACCCTAACTAACATGACTGAACAGTATGTTGGGCCTGACCCTGACTAACATGTCTGATCAGTATGTTGTGCATGACCCTGACTAACATGTCTGATAAGTATGTTGTGCCTGACCCTGACTAACATGACTAACCAGTATGTTCTGCCTGACCCTGACTATCATGACTAACCAGTATGTTGTGCCTGAGCCTGACTAACATGACTAACCAGTATGTTGTGCCTGACCCTAACATGACTAACCAGTATGTGGACCCTGACTATCATGAATAACCAGTATGTTGTGCCTGACCCTGACTAACATGACTAACCAGTATGTTGTGCCTGACCCTGACTATTATGACTAACCAGTATGTTGTGCCTGGCCCTAACATGACTAACCAGTATGTTCTGCCTGACCCTGACTATCATGACTAACCAGTATGTTGTGCCTGACCCTAACATGACTTACCAGTATGTTGTGCCTGACCCTGACTATCATGACTAACCAGTATGTTGTGCCTGACAAGACGTTAGCCTTCCTCTCCCGTCTTCCAGATATCTTAATGTTTTCTAAACTTCAAACATTACTTGGGCAGAGGGGCTGGATACTCTGTTCGAACAATTAATTTTCAAGTAAAACCATTTAAATGACCTGTCCATGATCCGTCAATATGTTATAGATTAACAGGTCTAGGTTATGGGGAAGTTGGCTTAAAATAGGAGAAATATAAATCCACGCAAACTGACAATGGTCGTGTCAAGTTAAAGAAAATTAGATACATTAATGGGTCCCATTATAGCCGTTCATTACCGTTAACCTCCATTGTGGAAACGGCACATGCTGATGGTGATGATGATGATGATAGCTTTGCTTGATCACAACTTAATTCATTTGGTTTGATCTTCAGTCAATCAGATCGACAGAGATTGCTTTTTAATTGTTTATCATCACTCGAAAAAGTTCGATATAAAAATTAACTTATGAGTCACACTGATGAGGTGAGAAACAGTCGAGTCACACTGATGAGGTGAGAAACAGACGAGTCACACTGATGAGGTGAGAAACAGTCGAGTCACACTGATGAGGTGAGAAACAGACGAGTCACACTGATGAGGTGAGAAACAGTCGAGTCACACTGATGAGGTGAAAAACAGACGAGTCACACTGATGAGGTGAGAAACAGTCGAGTCACACTGATGAGGTGAGAATCAGATGAGTCCCACTGATGAGGTGAGAAACAGACGAGTCACACTGATGAGGTGAGAAACAGTCGAGTCACACTCATGAGGTGAGAAACAGTCGAGTCACACTGATGAGGTGAGAAACAGACGAGTCACAATGATGAGGTGAGAAACAGTCGAGTCACACTGATGAGGTGAGAAACAGACGAGTCACAATGATGAGGTGAGAAACAGACGAGTCACACTGATGAGGTGAGAAACAGACGAGTCACACTGATGAGGTGAGAAACAGACGAGTCACACTGATGAGGTGAGAAACAGACGTGTCACACTGATGAGGTGAGAAACAGACGAGTCACACTCATGAGTTGAGAAACAGAAGAGTACACTCATGAGGTGAGAAACAGACGAGTCACACTGATGAGGTGAGAAACAGACGAGTCACACTGATGAGGTGAGAAACAGTCGAGTCACACTGATGAGGTGAGAAACAGACGAGTCACACTGATGAGGTGAGAAACAGTCGAGTCACACTGATGAGGTGAGAAACAGACGAGTCACACTGATGAGGTGAGAAACAGACAAGTCACACTGATGAGGTGAGAAACAGTCGAATCACACTCATGAGGTGAGAAACAGTCGAGTCACACTGATGAGGTGAGAAACAGACGAGTCACAATGATGAGGTGAGAAACAGTCGAGTCACACTGATGAGGTGAGAAACAGACGAGTCACAATGATGAGGTGAGAAACAGACGAGTCACACTGATGAGGTGAGAAACAGACGAGTCACACTCATGAGGTGAGAAACAGACGAGTCACACTCATGAGGTGAGAAACAGACGAGTCACACTGATGAGGGGAGAAACAGACGAGTCACACTGATGAGGGGAGAAACAGGCGAGTCAGGATCATGAGGTGAGAAATAGTCTAGTCACACTGATAAAGCATGAAACAGTCTAGTCACACGATGATTATGCGTGAAACAGTAGAGTTAGAATGATGAGACACGAAACAGTCGTCTGAATGATGAGGTAAAGAACTGTCTAGTCACACTGATATGTCGCGGAACAGTCTAGTCACACTGATAAGTCGCGGAACAGTCTAGTCACACTGATAAGTCGCGGAACAGTCTAGTCACACTGATAAGTCGCGGAAAAGTCTAGTCACACTGATAAGTCGCTGAACAGTCTAGTCACACTGATAAGTCGCGGAACAGTCTAGTCACACTGATAAGTCGCGGAACAGTCTAGTCACACTGATAAGTCGCGGAACAGTCTAGTCACACTGATAAGTCGCGGAACATCGCTGAAGAAAGACCCATCGCTGAAAACATTGCTGAGGAGTGAAGGGGTTTGGCCACTTAATGAAAATATAACCTAGGCAACTATCCATGTGCGCCTATAACACATTGCGATCGGGGTCTTGCAGCCGTTGTAGACCGGGAACTAGTGGATAGGAAATGTTGCAGCTACTCTGAACCGATGGGATGACGACTCCTTCAAGGGTCGTTCAAGTCAAACCAGGAATTGATGTCCTAGTTCTACCTGAATGAGTTATAGCGGCGTGCTGGAACTGCTATCATTAGGGGCACTTGTGTCCCATTACTGCTAGGTGGCTTACTTGACTTGGGCCAGTCACGTGACAGATAAATTAAAAATGGCGGACAACACTGTTAGTGCTTGCATGGAACAGCGTGTTGTAATGAAGTTTCTTGGGAAGGAAGTCGTAAGACCTACGGAAATTTACAGAAGACTGCAACCATAATACAGTGATGAGGCATTCAGCGGCAGTAAGACATTTAAATGGTGTAAACGCTTTAGAAAAGGCCGTACATTCGTGAGTGATGATCACGTTTGCTGCTGCAAGAAAACTCTCGACCTCATACAGCTCGCCGCACTGTGTGCCCTCTGCAGCAACTCGGCTAGGAGGTATTGTAACATCCACCTGACAGTCCAGACTTCGCAACAAGCGATTTCTACCTGTTTTGAATCACTAAAAGAATGCATGTGTTTTCAGCATTTTAGCACTGATGGTGAAGTGAAACAGGCTGTCCTGGATTAGTTCAGACATACTGATAAATCTTTCTACGCTGAAACTTTTCAAGCATTACATAAATGCATAGATAAGTGGATAAACTTTGCAAGAGATTATATTGAAAAATAAACGGCATTTTCAAGTTCTTGAAACTTTTTTTTGTCAGTTCCAAAAAAAATTCCCGGTTTGACTTGGACGCCTCTCGTATTTACTTTGATTCGTTGTGTGAAACTCTCGTCTGTTCGCGCAGCAGCTACAGTGACTAAAACAATCCACATTTTTCATTGACACAGTATCTTCGCGTTCAGATCAGGTCAAGTCATCCCGTAACCGATGAGGTCCTTGGGGCACACACGAAGACATCTTCACAACCCCCCAACTTTCTCTGTCAGCGGCTGCTCCCTGTGCCTCTTCTGGTCGGAGATTGGTTCATTCATTTATGTTGTCTTCCCACCTCCTTTTGGACCGGCCTCTTCGTCGTCTGCCTTGCACCTTTCCGTGGAGGATCGTACTTGCAAGACCTCGATATGTGACCGTACCAAGCGAGTTTCCTTCTTTTAACAGTTGCCAAGATGTCTTCAGAAGGCCCTATTGCTCTTGTAATTCTATCTCGTATTTCATCATTTGTAACTCGCGTTAGGCCAGCAAATAAGCCCGATGCGATGAAGGGGACAATATTATGCATGCACCCTGATCTGTTGAAGTGCTGTATCAATGTGTGTCCATGTCTTTGGTTAGTTCATTTTGTACCGTGGACGTGTACAGGCAAATGACCACCAAATTTTTGTTCTAAATGTCCATCTGTTGTGTGGAATGACAACGCTATGTCAAGACCAGCGGTTTTGATGTGACATTGCTGTTTCCACAACGTACTGAAATAAAGTTTGGTGTCGAATTTTTTTCGTTTCGGAACTTATCCGTTATCGAAATTTTTAGTACGCGCCGCTCCATTTTTCAGTTAGTGATTCTGGGCTACTCAGCATCTGTTATGTACTAGCTCCAGACTTCCCATCCGTAAATGGGATCAAGGCGCTGTACAGCGCATGAGCTGCAGCAGTCAGGGACTCATAGCTGTCAGGGCCAGAGAACCAGAGCTGTCAAGACCATTCTACACATCCACGCGGTGATCCTGAATATTACAGGCTGCAACAGAGCAGACTGGCTAAAGAGAAGGGATCGAAGAGGGAATTTGGTACTAAAAAATGCCTGCTGAAGTTGGATGTTTTGAACCGAAAGATGTAAATATCGCAGTCAAGGGGAGGAAGACTAACGTCTTGTTAGGCAAAAATATACTGGCCAAGACCCTCACTTCGGCTTCCTAGTAACTCTCCCTGGAAACTGGCTGTTTTCATTATAGGCTTGCGAACGAGGTGAGAGATCGACGTGATCCCCGTTTTAATGAGTGACACGCCGATGAAGTCAACCTTTGAGGTCTCCAGTTCACCTTCATCAGCACGCTCTGGATGTGAGGAAAGCTACTGCAACCCGCCACTTAACGTCCGTTTCAGGGCACACAAAAGAGTAATCTACTCATTTTGGGCATTCGCAAACAACAACAATCGCAGTCCAGCTGTAAACTACGACACAACGCATTCCGTTCTCTGGACTACATGCTCCAACTTGCAAAGCCCTTTCCAAGGCTTGGAAGAGGGACATTGAGAACGAAGAAGAAGAAAAAGAAGAATCATCCTTTGCTGGAATGACCATGCAGTTGAAAGTTTGTGCTCTTATCCTAATGTTTTCCGTCTCTTGGAGTATTGGATTAATGGAATTTGAAGGAATTCCAGCGTTCAATAAAATATAAAAAATTCTAACATTGAGCGATATTTAGAAATACTATTGAGAAGCTAAACAGTTAATGGTTTTAACAGAGTCCGTTCGATGTCCTAACTTTCATTAAATCAACAGATGGTCAAATATTACAACCACGTGAGCTTAGTGCCATTTAGTGGAGGCAGGGTCAGTTAAAGCATTTAAGAATAGATTGTATGCACATAGTTATTGTTAGATCACGTTGGGTAGAAGAAACTGGTTGTATACAGACTCTGTAGAAACGTCTAAACCACTATGAAGAAGTTAAGCTGCGCAAAGTTGCGTTACATTGCGTTAAGTTGCGTAATGCTCCGTTAAGTTGTTTCAAGTGTCGTCAATTTTCGTTAAGTTGTTACAGGTTGCGTAAAGTTGCAGTCAGTTGTGTTTTTTGTTGTTTGCAAATACCAGAAATGAGTAGGTGACCCTTTTGTGCACACTTTAAAGGACTTTAAGTGGCGGTCTGCCGTAGCTATCCTGACATCCCGAAGGAGGACCTGGGTCCTCCAGATGGTTGTGCCAAGCTTCGCTACATCTGCGTGTCACTCACAACTACGGGGATCACATCGATACCTCACCTCGTTAGCCAGCCTCACAGGAAAACAGCCCGATTCCATCAGTGCTATTAGGAAACCGAGGTGGTAGTCTTGGTCAGTATATTTTGTCTGACCCTGATTAACATGTCTGATCAGTATATTTTGCCTGACCCTGATTAACATGTCTGATCAGTATATTTTGCCTGACCCTGATTAACATGTCTGATCAGTATATTTTGCCTGACCCTGATTAACATGTCTGATCAGTATATTTTGCCTGACCCTGATTAACATGTCTGATCAGTATATTTTGAGTGACCAAACGTTAGTCTTCTTCTCCATTAAGTTCCGTTAATTTTCTTTAGGTAGCGTAAAGATGCGTTAAGTTTCGTTATGTTGCGTAAAGTTGCGTTAAGTTTCGTTATGTTGCGTAAAGTTGCGTTAAGTTTCGTTATGTTGCGTAAAGTTGCGTTAAGTTTCGTTATGTTGCGTAAAGATGCGTTAAGTTTCGTTATGTTGCGTAAAGTTGCGTTATGTTGCGTAAAGCTGCGTTAAGTTTCGTTATGTTGCATAAAGTTGCGTTATGTTGCGTAAAGCTGCGTTAAGTTTATTTATGTTGCGTAAAATTGCGTTAAGTTTCGTTATGTTGCGTAAAGTTGCGTTAAGTTTCGTTATGTTGCGTAAAGATGCGTTAAGTTTCTTTATGTAGCGTAAAGTTGCGTTAAGTCTCGTTATGTTGCGTAAAGTTGCGTTATGTTGCGGAAAGCTGCGTTAAGTTTCGTTATGTTGCATAAAGTTGCGTTAAGTTTCGTTAAGTTGCGTAAAGTTGCGTTAAGTTTCGTTATGTTACGTAAAGTTGCGTTAAGTTTCGTTATGTTGCGTAAAGTTGCGTTATGTTGCGTAAAGCTGCGTTAAGTTTCGTTATGTTGCATAAAGTTGCGTTATGTTGCGTAAAGCTGCGTTAAGTTTCGTTATGTTGCGTAAAGTTGCGTTAAGTTTCGTTATGTTGCGTAAAGTTGCGTTAAGTTTCGTTATGTTGCGTAAAGTTGCGTTAAGTTTCGTTATGTTGCGTAAAATTAGGCTAAGCTACTAATACAGTTACGGTTAGGGTTATGATTGGGACTGGTGTAGAGGTTGGGGTCGAGGTTTGGGTTGGTGTAGAGGTTTGGGGTTGGTATAGAGGTTTGGGTTGGTGTAGAGGTTGGGGTCAAGGTTTGGTCTGGTGTAGAGGTTTGGGGTTGGGGTCGAGGTTTGAGTTGGTGTAGAGGTTCGGGTTGGTGTAGAGGTTTGGGTTGGTGTAGACGTTTGAGTTGGTGTAGAGGTTGGGGTTGGTGTAGAGGTTTGGGTTGGTGTAGAGGTTGGGGTTGGTGTAGAGGTTTGAGTTGGTGTAGAGGTTGGGGTTGGTGTAGAGGTTTGGGTTGGTGTAGAGGTTGGGGTCAAGGTTTGGGTTGGTGTAGAGGTTTGGGGTTGGTATAGAGGTTTGGGTTGGTGTAGAGGTTTGAGTTGGTGTAGAGGTTTGAGTTGGTGTAGAGGTTGGGGTTGGTGTAGAGGTTTGGGTTGGTGTGGAGGTAAGGGTCAAGGTTTGGGTTGGTGTAGAGGTTTGGGGTTGGTGTACATGTTTGTGTAGAGGTTTGGGTTGGGGTAGAGGTTTGGGTTGGTGTAGAGGTTGGGGTCAAGGTTTGGGTTGATGTAGAGGTGTGGGGTTGGTGTATAGGTTTGGGTTGTTGTAGAGGTTGGGGTTGGTGTAGAGGTTAGGGTTGGTGTAGAGGTTTGGGTTGGTGTAGAGATTTGGGTTGGTGTAGAGTTTTGTGTTGGTGTATAGTTTGGGGTTGGTGTAGAGGTTTAGGTTGGTGTAGAGGTTTGGGTTGGTGTAGAGGTTATGGTGTGTGTAGAGGTTTGGGTTGGTGTAGAGGTTTGGGTTGGTTTAGAGATTTGGCTTGGTGTAGAGGTTGGGGTTGGTGTAGAGGTTGGGGTCGGTGTGGAGATTGTGGTTGGTGTAGAGGTTCGGGTTGGTGTTGAGGTTTGGGGTTGGTGTAGAGGTTTGGATGTGTGTAGAGGTTTGGGTTGGTGTAGAGGTTTGGGTCGGTTTAGAGATTTGGCTTGGTGTAGAGGTTGGGGTTGGTGTAGAGGTTGGGGTTGGTGTGGAGATTGTGGTTGGTGTAGAGGTTCGGGTTGGTGTTGAGGTTTGGGGTTGGTGTAGAGGTTGGTTTGAGGTTTTGATTGGTGTAGAGGTTGGGGTTGGCGTAGAGGTTTGGGGTTGGTATAGAAGTTGGTTTGAGGTTTTGGTTGGTGTAGGGATTTGGGTTGGTGTAGTGGTTGGGGTTGAGGTTTGGGTCGGTGTAGAGGTTTGTGGTTGGTGTAGAGATTTGGGTTGGTGTACAGGTTTGGGTTTGGTGTAAAGGTTTGTTTGAGGTTTTGTTTGGTGTAGAGTTTGGGGTTCGTGTAGTGGTTGGGGTTGAGGTTTGGGTTGGTGTAGAGGTCTGCGGATTGTGTAGAGGTTTGGGTTGGTGTAGAGGTTTGGGTTGAGGTTTTGGTTGGTGTAGAGGTTAAGGTTGGTGTAGAGGTTGGGGTTGGTGTAGAGTTTGGGGTTGGTGTGGAGGTTGGGGTTGGTGTGGAGGTTCTGGTTGTGGTTTGCGTTGGTGTAGAGGTTGATGTAGAGGTTGGAGTTGGCGTAAAGGTGGGGGTTGGTTTAGAGGTTGGTGTAAAGGTTGGGGTGGGTGTAGAGGTTGGGGTTGGTGCAGAGGTTGGGGTTGGTGTAAAGGTTGGAGTGGGCGTAGAGGTTGGGGTTGGTGTAAAGCTTTGGGTTAGTGCAGAGGTTGGGGTTGGTGTGGAGGTTGGGGTTGGTGTGGAGGTTGTGGTTTAGGTTTGGGTTGGTGTAGAGGTTGGTGTAGAGGTTGGAGTTAGCGTAAAGGTGGGGGTTGGTTTAGAGGTTGGTGTAGAGGTTAGGGTTGGTGTGTAGGTTGGGGATGAGGTTTGGGTTGAATTAGAGGTTGGTGTAGAGGTTTGATGTTGGTGTAGAGTTTTAGGTTGGTGTAGAGGTTGGGGTTGATGTTTGGGTTAATGTAGAGGTTTGGGTTGAGATTTGGGTTGCTGTTGAGGTTGGGGTAGAGGTTTGGGATGTGTAGAGGTTGGAGTTGAGGTTTCGGTTTGTGTAGAGGTTTGGGGGGGCTGTGTAGAGGTTTGTTTTGGTATAGAGGTTTGGGTTGGTGTATAAGTTTTGGGTTGGTTTAGAGGTTTGGGGTTGAGGTTTGGGTTTGTGTTGAGGTTGGGGTTGAAGTTTGGGTTGGTGTAGAGGTTAGGTTTGAGGTTTGGGTTGGTGTAGAGGTTTTGGATGGTGTAGAGGTTGGAGTTGAGTTTTGGGTTGGAGTAGAGGTTGGGTTGGAAGTTTCGTATGGTGCAGAGGTTAGGTTTGAGGTTTGGGTTGATGTAGAGGTTGCAATTTGTGTAGAAGTTGGGGTTGAGGTTTTAGTCTATGTAGAGGTTCTGGTTGGTGTAGAGGTTGGGGTTGGTGTAGAGGTTTGGGTTTGTTTAGAGGTTTGGGGTTGAGTTTTGGGTTGGTGTAGAGGTTGAGGTTGGTGTAGAGGTTGGAGTTTAGGTTTGGATTGGTGTAGAGGTTGGGGTTGGTGTAAAGGTTGGGTTGGTGTAGAGGTTTGGGATTCGTGTAGAGGTTAGGGTTGAGGTTTGGGTGTGTGTAGAGGTTGAGTTGAGCTTGGGGTTGGTGTAGAGGTTGGGGTTGGATTAGAGGTTGAGGTTGTGGTTTGGGTTGGTGTAGAGGTTGGGGTTGGTGTAAAGGTTGGGTTTGTGTAGAGGTTTGGGGTTCGTGTAGAGGTTGGGGTTGAGGTTTGAGTTGTTGTAGAGGTTTGGGTTGAGGTTTGGGTTGGTGTAGAGGTTTGGGGTTGGTGTAAAGGTTGGGTTGGTATAGAGGTTTAGGGTTCGTGTAGAGGTTGGAGTTGAGGTTTGGGTGTGTGTAGAGGTTGGGATTGAGATTTGGGTTGGTGTATAGGTTGGGGTTGGTGTAGAGTTTGGGGTTGGAATAGAAGTTGAAGTTGGTGTAGAGGTTTGGGTTGGTGTAGAGGTTGGGGTTGCGGGTGAAGTTAACTAAGTTTAGTTATTTCAGTGAAAATATTGGAATATTTCGCAGCCAACGCCCCAGTAAACCACATGCCCTCTCCCCCCCCCCCCCCCCCCCCATGTCATGAAGCACAGTTTTGGAACTATTCCATTAACTACTGCTAAATTAACAATTGGCGATCAAACACTGGAACAGTTAAATAGCTTGATCTGTATTGGCAAAGAAATAATTAAGATGGAAGATGCCAAATGAAGATCAAGAAGAGAATTAGAATGAGCTAATCGATTCTAATCAACATGACATCCATACAAATAGCTTACACATTACAAATGAATGTAATTAAAGGTTATGTATTACCTCTTTATTGTATTTCCTTTATACAGGGACAATTGACAAACAATTGGATAAGATAGTTGAAGCCCTTGAAGTTTGGATATACAGAAGAATGAGGAGAGGGTGAGTGGGGGGGGAAATGGGGGCCCCCAGAAGGGCGGGGGTGGGGGGGGGGGGTGAATATCCTGGAAATAAAAGAAAACAACAAAAATAATTATTTTAGAATTTTAGGGTGCAAGGATATGTTAGGAAAAACTTCAGAGTTAGACAGTTCGGATATTTTGGTAACATTAAGTAGCCAATAGACTTTGCTGGAAAGGGGAGGTTGCGAGCAGGCGTGACCGAGGTACACAGCGATGGAAGTGGGTGGATAACATGTAAAAGCCGGGGAGATCGTATCATTACTAAAGAGACAGAGGACGCCGGAGATCAGTTTAAGCTGACCTTGAATGTAGTGATGACTCCTAATTTCCTAATCCTCATCTTTTATATCGTCTAATTTCCAATCTCATAAATTCCATCTTTGATAACCTCTAATTTCTATATTTCTATATTTCTATATTTCCACACTAGTTTTCACTTATTTTCCATGTTTGATTTCTCCTATTTTCTCTGTTGATATTATGTCCTGTATCTTTTTTTTCCGTCTCATTAATTGTTATCTTGGACCACCCGTATCCTGCACACGAACCCTTATAAAGGACCTTCTTTATCCTACAAATTAACCGTGTACTTTGACTCCTCTATCTTTCATATTAACGCTTGTCCTGGACCCCACAATCCTTCTCATGAACCCTTATCCTGGACCCCCCAATCCTTCTCATGAACCCTTATCCTGAACCCCGCTATCCTTCAAATGAACCCTTATCCTTGACCATGCTACCCTTCTCATGAACCCTTATCCTAAACCCCACAATCCTTCTCATGAACCCTTATCCTTGACCATGCCATCCTTCTCATGAACCCTTATCCTAAACCCCACAATCCTTCTCATGAACCCTTATCCTGGACCTCGATATCCTTCTCATGAACCCTTATCCTGAACCCCGCTACCCTTCTCATGAACCCTTATCCTGGAGCTCGATATCCTTCTCATGAACCCTTATCCTGAACCCCGCTACCCTTCTCATGAACCCTTATCCTGAACCCCGCTATCCTTCTCATGAACCCTTATCCTGAACCCCGCTACCCTTCTCACGAACCCTTATCCTAAACCCCGCTACCCTTCTCACGAACCCTTATCCTAAACCCCGCTACCCTTCTCGCGAACCCTTATCCTAAACCCCGCTACCCTTCTCACGAACCCTTATCCTAAACCCCGCTACCCTTCTCATGAACCCTTATCCTAAACCCCGCTACCCTTCTCACGAACCCTTATCCTGAACCCCGCTACCCTTCTCATGAACCCTTATCTTGGACCCCGCTAATCTTCTCCCGAATTTTAATCCTAGACCCACAGAAAACGACAATCGATGGATAGAACAGTTCACGATATCAAACCCAAACAATACAAACGAAAAAGCAGTCCATTAGCAGAGACTACTGTGGCAGGTTACAGTGTTAGAGTGTTCATTCCACGAAGCATTATCTTGTTTATTATAACAATTTTTCTTCGCGAGTACTCTTTCTTTCACATAAAAAAGTAGAGTACCCATTTATATTTCGATAGACGGAAGCGTATTGGAGACGCCCATGTAAATTATGTTCTATTGAATGGCACTGAAACACGCACACGTGATAAAAACAGAGATGCAGACTTTCGTAAATGGGTACCAGCGCTGGATAATTGGTATTGAAATGGTATGATACGATCACTAAAGTGGGTCTGTTGGAAAGATCAGGACAGATGCCGGTGCAACTGAAGATGACGTGGAGGATTTGGAGTTGGAAAAGTCATTCATTAAGCAAACCAGTTGAAAACGTTACACGGATAGTCTCTGTTGTGGAACCACAGAGGAAAAAGAAGTAGAGGCAACGCTTACTTATTCATAGGAAAGAGGTTTGGAAGACGGGAATACGGATGGTGGACTATACCAAGAAGATTTGAAGTGCATTTGTTGAAAAATGATGCTCAACAGTTGGTGGTAATTATCTTAATTGATTGATTGAGGCTACTGTAGGTCGATATCAAGGATCTAACCAGACATGAGCTGCAGTGATCAGTGACCCATAGCTGACTGCTAGCGTCAGGGCCAGCGAACCAAAGCTGCCAAGACCCTTCTACACCTCAACGCGGTGATCCTGGATAACAGGCTGCAGCAAGGCAGACTGGCTAATGAGAAGGGATCGAAGAGGGAATGTTAACCTGGTACTCAAAAAATGCTTGCTGAAGTCGGATGTGTTGGACCAAAAGGTGCAAATATGGCAGTCAAGCTGTAAACTAGGACACAACGCATTCCGTTCTCTGGACTGCATTCTGCTACTTAAGCCATGTCCGTGTTTGGTAGCGGGAATTTGAGAATGAACCAAGCCAAGCCAAGCCGAACCAAGCGAAATTCCGATGAGAAGGTGTTCTCAACCATTCTGTTACTCAAACGATGGCTACATGGCGCGGTGTTTGGCAAACTTTGTATTTTGTTGTTGTTGTTGTTGTTGGTTTGTTTGTTTTGCGTTCGCCTTATTCCTCTATTCTCCAAGCGGTCTGCGTTGCACTATGTTTTTATTTTTCGCCCATCTGTCCAATGCATCTGACTTCGGCATGCATTTTATGTACGGGTCTGCTTCCTCGTGCATTTTGTAAGGGTTTGCTTCCTCGAGATAACGGCTGGTGCTGTGATGGGGATCGAACCCAGCACTTTCGCGCTGTTGAGCCGTGTCACCTAGCCAATAGCCCACGCCGACCCCACTATGTAGAAAGGTTTGGGATACGCGAGGGATCAGGGAAAGTCCGCCGTCCATCGTAGACGATGATGGCATCATTTATTTTTCTATCGCTATTTTTAGTAAAGATTAACTGCGCTATTTTTTATCCTCACTCTCTCGTCTCGAGCTGCCTGACCCCAGTGGCAAGTCAAGGACAAGACGACTTGGGGGCGACTACGAGATGCGTCAAGCATCCGTGAAAAAGACGTCGGAGTCCGGAGTCGAACGTTCACCACCTGATCACGAAGCCGACGGTTTGATCACTTCACCACGGAATTCCACGAGGGATCAGGACTCTAACAAATATGAAGGTCTACTCTGCAGTTCTTCAACCTACCCTTCCATTTGCGTGTGAGACCTGGACCGTCTATAGCCGTTATGTCGGGAAAGGAAACCACTCCCACGCGCACTGCCTGCAGACATTACTACGGATTAGATGGCAGGACATGGTGGCAGGACATGGTGGCAGGACATGGTGGCAGGACATGGTGGCAGGACATGGTAGCAGGAAATGGTGGCAGGACATGGTGGCAAGACATGGTAGTAGGACATGGTGTCAGGACATGGTGGCAGGACATGGTGGCAGGACATGGTAGCAGGACATGGTGGCAGGACATGGTGGCAGGACATGATAGCAGGACATCGTGGCAGGACATGGTGGCAGGACATGGTAGCAGGACATGGTGGCAGGACATGGTGGCAGGACATGGTAGCAGGACATGGTGGCAGGACATGGTAGCAGGACATGGTGGCAGGACGTTGGTACAGGACATGGTAGCAGGACATGGTGGCAGGACATGGTGGCAGGACAAAGGTAGCAGGACATGGTGGCAGGCCATGGTGTCACATACAGATGTGCTAGCGCGATCGGGCATGTTCAGTATACACACCATCATATGTGCAGCGCAGCTGAGATGGGTGGTCCGTGTGGTACGCATGTCGCATCAGCGTCTACCAAAATAACACCTCTATGGTGAACACCAAAATAACACCTCTATGGTGAACACCAAAATAACACCTCTATGGTGAACACCAAAATGGCAAGAGACCAAGCGGTGGGCAGCGGAAAAGGCACACGGACACAATAAAGAAATCACTGATCCAGTGCGGTATTAACCATGATGAATGGAAACGAATCGGCCTCAGTCGCACAGCTGGCGCAGAACTGTTGCTGAGGGGGTTCAGAGACATGAGGCATCACGAATAGAAGAGTCTGTACAGAGACGATCGTTCCCCATCTACCTTTCTTCAACCCCGGTGCAAGGGGGTGTCTTAATGTCCTGTACTAAGTGAAACAGACAATTCAAGGCTCAGATAGTTTTAATTAGACATTTCATGCGAACAATGAATGCTGACAAATGCGAACATTGAATGCCGACAAATGCGAACAATGAATGCTGACAAATGCGAACAATGAATACTGACAAATGCGAACAATGAATACTGACAAATGCGAACAATGAATACTGACAAATGCGAACAATGAATACTGACAAATGCGAGCAATGAATACTGACAAATGCGAACAATGAATACTGACAAATGCGAACAATGAATACTGACAAATGCGAACAATGAATACTGACAAATGCGAACAATGAATACTGACAAATGTAAACAATGAATACTGACAAATGCGAACAATGAATACTGACAAATGCGAACAATGAATACTGACAAATGCGAACAATGAATAGTGACAAATGCGAACAATGAATACTGACAAATGCGAACAATGAATACTGACAAATGCGAACAATGAATACTGACAAATGCGAACAATGAATACTGACAAATGCGAACAATGAATACTGACAAATGCGAACAATGAATACTGACAAATGCGAACAATGAATACTGACAAATGCGAACAATGAATAATGACAAATGCGAACAATGAATACTGACAAATGCGAAGAATGAATACTGACAAATGCGAACAATGAATACTGACAAATGCGAACAATGAATACTGACAAATGCGAACAATGAATAATGACAAATGCGAACAATGAATATTGACAAATGCGAAGAATGAATACTGACAAATGCGAACAATGAATACTGACAAATGCGAACAATGAATACTGACAAATGCGAACAATGAATACTGACAAATGCGAACAATGAATACTGACAAATGCGAAGAATGAATACTGACAAATGCGAACAATGAATACTGACAAATGCGAACAATGAATACTGACAAATGCGAACAATGAATACTGACAAATGCGAACAATGAATACTGACAAATGTGAACAATGAGTACTGACAAATGCGAACAATGAATACTGACAAATGCGAACAATGAATACTGACAAATGCGAACAATGAATACTGACAAATGCGAACAATGAATACTGACAAATGCGAACAATGAATACTGACAAATGCGAACAATGAGTACTGACAAATGCGAACAATGGATACTGACAAATGCGAACAATGAGTACTGACAAATGCGAACAATGAATACTGACAAATGCGAACAATGAGTACTGACAAATGCGAACAATGAATACTGAAAAATTAGCTTATCACCGATTACGACAGACGAAGGACACAGTACTAATGGACATATTTTCTCCCGGCTTAGGTGGACCAATCAACGGTCATACGCCTGTCCAGGAGCTGATTACGCTCTGTCGATCTATATAGGAAGCTGAGAAAGTTCCACAGGAGATGAAAGATGCCACTATTGTATATTTGTATAAGCAAAAGGGGAACCCATGTACATCATGTATGGCAGTGTCTGCCATGCCAGGATTGAACTTTACATTAATATGTTATCTCATCTCGCAGGATACGTCAAATGCTGTCGCCATCTTTGCTTGCCATTCGCAACTATTATTCCTGTACTATAAGATAATCGCTTGAGTGGCCTCACACGTAATCGATTATTTGTTCTTTAGTAATGTTTCCTTTCAGTGCCTTTGACCTGATTACAGTACTACAAATAGTCATCGATTCGTTTGGATTTCAGGTATCGCATTTTTTAAAATTAGTTACAGATTTTGGATATTTTTTTTTTTTTTTTTTTTTTTTTGCTTAGATGTTTGCCTCATTAGTTTCTACTGGCGGAGGCAGGTCGTTTTACACCCCATGCTTATGAGTTGAACTTGAATAAAAGATTTATATTACAGTTGTAAATGCTGAGTGGAGCTGAACTAAAGATTGATTTTACAGTTTTATATTAAGAACTTAATTAAAATATGTATAATACAAATTTAAATAATAAGTAACTGCAGTAAAAGATTTATGTTTTTAGAGTTTTATTGAATGAGATGAGCTGAAATAAAAGGTTCATACTAGGGTTTTATATAAAGAGTTGAACTGAAATAAAAGGTTTAGATTAGAGTTTTATATAAAGAGTTGAACTGAAATAAAAGGTTCATATTAAAGTTTTATATAAAAATATAATTGAAATAAAAGGTTCATACTAGAGTTTTATCAAAAGAGTTGAAATGAAATGAAAGGTTCGTATTAGATTTATATATAAGGAGTTGACCTGAAATAAAAGGTTCATACTAGAGTTTTATATAAAAGTTGAACTTAAATAAAAGGTTCATTAGTACTAGAGTTTTATATAAAGAGTTAAACTGAAATAAAATATTTATATTATAGTTGTATATTGTGAATTGAACTTAAATAAAAGATTTATATTTGAGTTTTATATAAAGAGTTGAATTAAAATAAAAGATGAATATTATAGTTTTATTATAGTTTTTATTATAGTTTCACAAGGAGTTTCCGGGGTCTATGTGTACGACAAGGACAAGAATAGCACCACTGCCCCACAGAGAGCATTTCGTAAGAGACAACTAACTGTGTGACATGGCATAACACTGGCTATGGTTGTGTTGTTTGTTAAGAGCAGCATAGATGGCGCAAAGCAGGCTGCGGGTCTACTTTGCTGTAGTATTTGAGTCTATTAAAATGGACTCGCACATCAGTTAACGACGCTCCATAGTGGAGTAATAAGCCGCTCGAGCCTAGCCCGCTAAGCAAGAAAATCTGCACCAGGCTATATCCAGCTCATATCAGAGATGGGACCTACACAGAGGCATCACAACTGTAGAAGTCCAGGTCGACTAAGAACTAAGACTATATTAAGAGGACCGTATCTGTTTACCCCAGGAATAGCTTGGACAGACACCAATACAACACAGGATTACACGACTAACGCCCATTTGTAAATGCAAGGAAACACGAGATTCCGACAAGGACAAGTCAGTAAAATAGGTCACACATGGCAACTATAACGCAGAATGAGATTCGATCTTGAAAACCATGTAGTGTTATATTGCATTGTCCCTTGATCTGTCTATCTATTGTGTGATCCTGGTCTGCGTTTCGGCCTCAGGTGTATAAGTAACATCTGGACAGCGCCTTGGTGCTCGCTTCGAATAAGGTGGAACTGGCTACCTATGATATTCCGTCAATCCATCTTTTGCGAAGTCGGCCTCTAGCTCTGTTACCGATGTGTCTAAGTGTTAGAGCCATCTGTGGGACGCTGCTGTGTTGCTGTAGGGATGTGTGATCAAACCACTGAATTTGCTGTTTTCTAAGAAAGTCTAGCACTGGCTTAGTGCCCATCTGTTTCCTGATCTCATCGTTTCTAATTCTGTCCCATCTTGTCACATTTAGCATTCGCTTCAGGCATTTCATTTCTGTTGTTTTTATTTTTATCTTATCTGTTGCTGTCAGTGTCCATGTTTGACACTGGTAGCATAGTGTAGGCATGAAAATTGTGTTGAAAAAGGCTCTTTTTGTGCCAATCTTGACGTGCTTGTTCTTCAGTAGTGTGGGCACCTGGCCAATGATTTGATCCATCTGGGATCGATTCCTTCTTGCATTTTTCCATTAGATGATACTTTGCTTCCTAAATATGTGAATTCCTTCACTTGTTTGAGGTCTTGCTGTTCTGTGAAGGTCTTGCTGTTCTGTGTAGGTCTTGCTGTTCTGTGTAGGTCTTGCTGTTCTGTGTAGGTCTTGCTGTTCTGTGTAGGTCTTGCTGTTATGTGTAGGTCTTGCTGTTCTGTGTAGGTCTTGCTGTTCTGTGTAGGTCTTGCTGTTCTGTGTAGGTCTTGCTGTTCTGTGTAGGTCTTGCTGTTCTGTGTAGGTCTTGCTGTTCTGTGTAGGTCTTGCTGTTCTGTGTAGGTCTTGCTGTTCTGTGTAGGTCTTGCTGTTCTGTGTAGGTCTTGCTGTTCTGTGTAGGTCTTGCTGTTCTGTGTAGGTCTTGCTGTTCTGTGTAGGTCTTGCTGTTCTGTGTAGGTCTTGCTGTTCTGTGTAGGTCTTGCTGTTCTGTGTAGGTCTTGCTGTTCTGTTTAGGTCTTGCTGTTCTGTGTAGGTCTTGCTGTTCTGTGTAGGTCTTGCTGTTCTGTGTAGGTCTTGCTGTTCTGTGTAGGTCTTGCTGTTCTGTGTAGGTCTTGCTGTTCTATGTAGGTCTTGCTGTTCTGTGTAGGTCTTGCTGTTCTGTGTAGGTCTTGCTGTTCTGTGTAGGTCTTGCTGTTCTGTGTAGGTCTTGCTGTTCTGTGTAGGTCTTGCTGTTCTGTGTAGGTCTTGCTGTTCTGTGTAGGTCTTGCTGTTCTGTGTAGGTCTTGCTGTTATGTGTAGGTCTTGCTGTTCTGTGTAGGTCTTGCTGTTCTGTGTAGGTCTTGCTGTTCTGTGTAGGTCTTGCTGTTCTGTGTAGGTCTTGCTGTTCTGTGTAGGTCTTGCTGTTCTGTGTAGGTCTTGCTGTTCTGTGTAGGTCTTGCTGTTCTGTGTAGGTCTTGCTGTTCTGTGTAGGTCTTGCTGTTCTGTGTAGGTCTTGCTGTTCTGTGTAGGTCTTGCTGTTCTGTGTAGGTCTTGCTGTTCTGTGTAGGTCTAGATGTTCTGTGTAGGTCTTGCTGTTCTGTGTAGGTCTAGATGTTCTGTGTAGGTCTTGCTGTTCTGTGTAGGTCTTGCTGTTCTGTGTAGGTCTTGCTGTTCTGTGTAGGTCTTGCTGTTCTGTGTAGGTCTTGCTGTTCTGTGTAGGTCTTGCTGTTCTGTGTAGGTTTTGCTGTTCTGTGTAGGTCTTGCTGTTCTGTGTAGGTCTTAGCGGTTTATTTCTGTACTCCTTGTTGTCCTTGATTCAGTTTCACTAATGTTGATTCTCATGTTTTAGCCTTCTGCAGCTAAATTAAGGTTGTTTCAGGTCAGGTCAAGTCATCCGTAACCAGTGAGGTCGTTGGGACACACATGAATACATCCTCACAACCCCACGCCATCCCTTTCTGTCAGCGGCTGCTGGCTGTGCCTCTTCTGGTCGGAGATTGGTCCATTCTTTTATGTTGTCCTCCGACCTCTTTTTCGGACGGTCTCTTCGTCGTCTGCCTTGCACCTTTCCGTGGATGATCGTATTTGCAAGATCATTTGATCTCGATATGTGACCGTACCAAGTGAGTTTCCTTTTTTTGACAGTTGCCAAGAGGCCTCCAAAAGACACATTTGCTGTTGTAATTCTATCCACGTATTTCCTCATTTGTAACTCGATCTTTGTACGTGACGTTGTCTTCAGAAACATCTCATCTCCAAGGCCTGTATCCTCCGCTGCAGGTCACCTGTAATTGTCCATGTCTCACAAGCATAGAGGAATATTGACAGGACCAATGTACGCATCAATCTGATTTTTCGTGCATATGGCCGTTTATCTTGCCAGATTTTGTTAATACCTTCAAGCGCCGCTAATGTCTGTGCCATTCTGGCCAACACCTCAGATTTTAATTCTCCATCACTGCCAATCGACTTTAGATATTTAGAACGGTCAACCACTTCGAGTTCCTGACCGTTAGCTTTTATCCTGATGTTGAAGCCCTCGTCGTTTGGGGTTTGGTTGTTTATCATCCTTTTTTGTGCGTTTTGCTCTGAACATAATTTGCAGTAGAAAACTAAGTGGAAAAAAAAATCAAAAATATATATTTTCAGATAACGCACCGAGACGAACACACAAACGAAACCCACGTTACTTCTTCTTCTTCTTCTTCTTCGTACGCTGTCAGACGTGAACTTGAATTTGTTCGAAGAAATCAGCTGTCATCCTGAGGCTGTCGACACTGCCACAGAGCTTGTCTAGTGTTGGCACTGGTGATGGCCACATGTGCTTTCTCTGATCCCTGTATGTCGGGCAGTTTTGCAGCAGATGTTCAGCGGTCATTTTCCCTGTGCCACAGGTGCATTCGTCAGTGCCACCTATTTTCAGTTTATTGAATAGGTGGTACCTCAGTCTATTGTGGCCTGTGCGGAGTCTGAAGACCACGACCTGCTCTCTTCTGTTCAACTGGTAATAAGCATCATTTTTTGTGTAGCCGGTATGTTCTGTTTCCCATTTGGCCATGTATCTGGCCCTAATAAACCTTTTTGACTCTTCATACGTCATACTAGTATCTGTTTGTGGTAGTCTTGCACCTTCTTTTACCAGTCTGTCTGCCTCCTCGTTGCCTTGGATGTTACAGTGGGAGGGAACCCACTGTACCACTACTCTTTTTGTGGCGGAATGCCGGCATAGTTGACAGAGTATTGCTCTTAAATCATTAAGTTCACTATTTTTCTGGCTTTTTAGTGCTGTAACCACGGCCAGTGCATTTGTAAACAGGACTATCTGAAACCCACGTTACGACCAAAAGGCTTTCAATAAGGGACAACGAACAACAACAATAACTAACTAACCAATCAAAGAATACGGGATTAATACATAAATAAGGAATGTCAATACATATCGGTGAAAGAATGGTTCTCAACTGAGAAGAAGACAGATCACTACTTTCGAGATTGGGGGAGGAAGGCATATGACAGACAAAAGCAGGATGAAGTTTCCAGGAGGGCGTAACAAGTGGGAAAATGCCGGAGTAGGCCATTGGCGGCCAGATATGGAAATACAAAAAGGGGATAAAAGTAGAAAGGAAAGATAAAAGGGGTAGACAGATAAGATGAAGGTAAGTAATAGATGAACATTATTTCCATCCAACATTGATACACTTATCCCATCGCTTTATCAGTGCACCAGATCCTCCAACTTAAAGGTTTTTGGACTGCTGTCTCATACACATTTGCATTTTACCTTCAACCTCTTTCATATTCATGCAACGCTTTACACCAAGGTGGGATCGGGCATTATGCTGTATGATAAACCATGCGAACATCCGATTACGTTTTCTACACTGTGTATCGTTACTCGTAACGAATCATCTCACGCATCTGATGAACAAATGCTTCTTTGAATATGAACATAACGACCAGGTCAAGCTTCATTAGCAGTCTAGGAGCGTTCTTGAAACAATGTTTCTATCCCGTTTTGTACAGGGTAATGCGACAAATATGTATCATTGTAAACAGAAAACATTTTCTTATGACAATTGTTTTCAGAAAGTCCTTTGTTCAAGTACTACACCACCACGCTGTTCCTAGATCATACACTCTGTCAGCAAAGACGCCGTTTAGTATCTAGACTGCGCACGTTCATACGAAACACAGCGTCTACTACCTACAGTAATCACAAAGCTTTATGGTTTGGCACTTAATGACACTTTTAAAAACTAGCAACTACATCTTTCAGCTATCAATATCAGTTTGTGACCTACTTGCCCTAGTACATAACCCATTCTGAGACAATCTAGATGGAAGGAAATCGACTATTTATATTTGTACCCCCAAAAAAGTATCAATATTCGCCACTGACCGCACCAATATTTCCGCCTTCTTCCATCAAACAACCGTTATTTTATTTATTTGGTCACATGTTAAGTGTTTCCAGGAAATCATCAACATGGCGCCAAAAAGTCGGGCACAATCAATATTCACTTCCCACATTTCGTAATAAATGATCATTGCATTTGTGGCAGCATTCGAGTCGAGTTCATATGGGATTGTCGTAAAAATGGAATGACAACCGGGGTCAGACCTGCAGACTGATATGCATATAGCCAGACATGCGCTTGTTAGAGCCCACAGGGAGCGAGATGGTTATAGAAAAGAAAGGCGGTCTTCTAAAGGAAAGAAAACGGTGGAGCATTTCGAATATCTGCTGCTAGCGAAGACGGCACAAAATAGGATATGAGTCAAAACTGTAGAGTTATTTGCATAAAACTAGGTTTACCATACGTCCTAGTTTGACTGGGCCTGTCCCAGCTTGAAAGTATGGTCCCGGTGTCCCAGCAAGTTTGTCATTGTGTCCCGGTTAATTAAACAAAAATTAACAAGTGCCAGATATTCAAGGTCAAAAAGTGCAGCCTCGAAATATTTCAATTCTCAAGTTCAAGTCATGCCGTAACTAGTGAGGTCGTTAGGGCACGTATGAAGACACGCCCACAACCCTTCTCTGTCAACGTCCGCTGCCTGTGCCTCCTCTGGTCGGAGATTAGTCCATCCATTTATGTTGTCCTCCCACGTCTTTTTGGGTGACGACCTCTTCGCTGTTCATGCAGAATTTAATTTGCAAGACCGTTTGATCTCGATATTAGGCCATACAAAGCAATTTTCTGTCTTTTGACTGTTGAAAAGAGGTCTTCTCGAATTTTCTTATTTGTAACTTGGTCTTTGTTTCTGATGTTTAGAAGTCTTCGATAACATCTCATCTCCAAGGCCTATATCCTCACAAAAACACAAAAATCCAACTTTAACACTGGTTTATAACGCAGAGATGGGCAGACAACGACACTGTAGACTCAGGGCCCATCTCCACAGAATGGGTCTCAGCGACACTGCCACGTGTGATTGTGGAGCACTCAAGCAAACACCAGAACATATTCTGCAAGAATGCCCTACCTATACAGACCAATGAGTGGCAGTCTGGCCTGGGGAAGCGACCATGCTCCAAAAGATTTGGGGAACTGGCGAAGACCTGAAACGCACAGTCTCCGTCGTGAACCTCACCGGACTAGAAGCATATCATCAGTTGATCGATGAAGAAGAGGAAGAAAAACGAGAAATGTGCGGGATCAGATTATGAAATACGCAGATTAGCGCATCAAACTTTTCGTAAATAACCGAAAAATATTAAAATAAAACATATATACTCATGCAGCACCAAAAACCAAAGAAAGAAATGTCTTAATATAAATGAAAGCTTTAAATGTAGGGTTTTTGTTTACTTGTTGAACACCAGACCCTCAACCTAGAAGATCTCGATATGTTGCCGTACCAATCAAGTTTATTTCTTTTTACTGTTGAAAGAGGTCTTCAAAAAGCATTCTTGCTGTGTTAATCCATTCTGGTATTATATATATATATATATATATATATATATATATATATATATATATATATATATATATATATATATATATACACACGAGACGTGTTAAAATGAAACAGGACCAAACTGCAACAAATGAACAAACATATGATGAGCATAAAGACGTCATTTCTGATGTAAACATCCCATACCAACAGTCAAGTTTGCAAAATTTCATTATCCTCCGACTCATAGTTTCCTCAGCAGACCGTTGAAAACATGGCGGGTGTCCTGAGTTTATCAGCGAGCGGTGATTGATTTCTAACAACTGAAGGAGGTTGACCAGTTGAATTCATCGCAGAATTCAGGCAGTGCATGGTGACAAAAATGTTTCGAAGGCAACAGTGAACAACTGGACAACGATGTTTAAAGAAGGACCTGAGTTAACAACAGATCTTCCGAGACCAGGTCAGGCGCATATTGTTGCGTTAACTCACATCCTTCTTTAAACATCGTTGTCAAGTTCTGTACTGTTGTCTTCGACACACTCTTGTCACCATACGCTGCCTGCATTCTGCGATGAATGTCAACTGGTCGACATCCTTCAGATGTTAGAAACCGAATCACCGCTCGTTGATCAACTGGACGGATTCCGTATCACACCCGCCATGTTTTCAACGGTCTGCTGAGGAAGCTATGACTCGGAGGAAAATGAAATATTGGAAACTTGACGTTTGGTATGTGCTGTTAACACCAGAATTGACGCTATCATGTGAGCTTCTTCTTCTTCGTACGCTGTTTCTTCTTCTTCTTCTTCTTCTTCTTCTTCTTCTTCTTCTTTTTCTTCTTCTTCTTCTTCTTCTTCTTCTTCGTCGTACGCTGCATCATGTGAGCATCTGCGTATGTTCACTTGGTGCAGCTTGGTTTCATTTGACCACGTCTCGTTTATATATATATTGTATCTATGTATAACTGTTCTTGCATACACCATGGAAAACGCTTCTCTGCTCCGATTGGTCGTACAAGTAACTTACGTTATCGTCATGGACTGTAGTTGCATCCCTTTTTTCAAAGCACAACTTGCTATCGTCTGACAAGACGGAACGAGCGAATGTGTGTATATATTTACAAATACACACACACACACACATAGACACACATACACACACACACACACTCGTGCGTGCAAGAACAAGTTAGTTAATACGTGGCAAATCATTATAAAGAACAGAGGAAGTGAATGTGATGCAAGCTTGACAAACCATTTATTATAACATTAACAATGTCCCTTATTTCTTCACATAATTTCCCCCAACATTAATACACTTATCCCATAGCTAAAATCAATGTAAGGACATGACCAATCGTGTTCGAGAATCACTTGTCAGGGAACGCAATGTGAGCATACTTTCTGGATCATGCATTATGTTGTCAACTAAACCATGCGAACAGACTAAATCAAATGCTATACTGTCTGCCGTTGCTCGCCTGTCAGCACGAGTCATCTCGTCCGCCTCACCCACAGTAATATCAATAGGACGACCAGGGCGGACTTCATCAGAAATATTTTACCCTTAATGATTAAATGTACGACCCAGTTTTACGCCGGTTTACGCGACAAACACTTCTCACTGTAAACAGAAAGGATGTACTTATGAATATAGCTTACAGTAGGTTCTCTCCCCTCACACCCCCCTATAAAATGTACTTCGGCAAGCAGATTTTTGATCGTACATTCTGTGAGCACGGAGTCGAATTTCTATCTATCCTGCGCATGTGCATGCGACACTTACGGTCAACTACCTAGAGGAATCACAAAGCTCAACGCTGCTACCTCACTAGGACTTTAGAAACTACAAACTACATTTTTCACCTATCCCATATCAGTATGTGAATTACTTACTGACCTGAATCTTATGTGAATGTATATACACTTATGGGTGTGGTCTAGAAATCCGTGGCCGTTATATAATTATTTGTTTAACTCGGTAGAAAATTACTCAATTATTATGAATTTAAGTGGCATTTTGAGAATATGTTTACCAATATTTTAGCTATTTCAATTGATATTCCAAATGTCCTCCGGCAGTTTAACACATTCAAAAAGTCAAGTGTTATTCTTTCTCACTGGCGCGTCTTTTATGTGCTGCATTAGTCAATCTCTTGCCTTATTTACGAGGGGCGTACATGTTTTCAAGCAGTCAAAATGCTATTTATTTTTTCAATAAAATCACCTGCTACATGTGTGCACTTATCCCAGGGTTTATGTAATCCTTGGAAAGCATTGACGTAGAAAGATTTGTCAGTATGTCTGAACTAATTGAGGACAACATGTTTCACTTCGACATCAGTGCTGAAATGCTGACCTCGCATAAATTCGTGTAGGGTCAAAACAGGGGAAAATCGCTTTCGGCGAGGTCTGGACTGTAAGGTGGATGAGGCAATACCTCCCAGCAGAGCTGCTGCAGATGACACATAGTGTGGTGAGCCGTATGAGGTAAATCGTTATCTGACAGGATCAAATTCAACGTTTGAAGTCTGCTGGTTGCATACACTCCATTTCAGGTCTTTCAGACGTCGCTCTCTGCTAAACCCATGCATCAAGAATTTTCATTCAATACATCGCCCATTCTTCAATTGCAGTGTCTACATCCAGACAACGGTTGTCTTTCAACTTCTATCAATCTCAATCCTAGCCATTTCCAATGTCACCACTACATCCGCACAGGAGCCCAGAATCCTAAGTCTTTCATTCTTCAAATCCCACGACCAGTCCAGTAGCATCCTATAAAATCCGGAAAGCTCAAACCTTCTACGTTTGGTATCCACTCAAACCACAACCTGCTCTTATGAAACTTCCGAATCAAGTATTAAGAGTCGCAGACAATTATACCGCTCGTTAATTTTCTCGCTGATAAATTGATATACCTCCCAGCTACATAATATTTTTACCCGGTTAATGGGAAATTTATGTTTCAATTAACTGATAAAAACCAGAGTTCTTTTAAACGCTCGGATGTCTCAACATTTGGCCTCCATACACTTGACATTAGCCACACCATGATAGGACAGTGGACGTCTATTAGTGAGAATTAATTGCCAAAGCCGAGAGAAAGAACCAAAACACAGACGAGATGTTACGTCCAGAGCCAGGATCATGCGAAGGAGGTTTGGAAGGCTATGGGTGCCAGATTTTCGTGCGGTCTCATATTCTATCTGCATATAGACACACACACACACACACACACTATGACGTGAAATGATGTTCGTCAATCACACGTGATGAAGACCACTCTATCTGCTCAGCCGTTCGACAGTCTTTTCTGTTGCTGTGTCCGCTGAAAAGGGTGACTTGGGCTGTAAAGTTTGGAAGAAATTGTCTTTTCCCAACCTCACTCTCTGGTCATGAGCGACTACTGGTCAGTTGCACGACTTTATTGAGACGACTGGATATATCACAGGATGTAGATTTTTCCTTAGGGTTTACTCTCGAAGCCTTTCCTGTAACCAGGTATCCAGCAAGGCAGCCAATGGGGGATGACATCTAACGTTGTGTGTTGTGCCATTCCCATAACCACAAGAGGTCGTAGGGACATCATTCAGCGTGTGAGGGAGTTTGTCATGACTTCCTGGCTGTGTTAAGTCCATTATAGCCCTGTCTAAATTTCACACACCAAAACTGACGTTTTCAGCTAGGGCGAAAAACGCAAATCTCCTGACGTTCAGACATGTGAACTAGACCGTGAAATACGACACAGATTTAAGCGTAGTGCTAATTCATATAGCTGATGTCCAGACCAGGATAGTCAGACGGAGGAAATCACAGACAACGAACGAATTAACCAGTCCAAATGGAAAATAAAAGGCAAAGGCCGCCGTCCATCGTAGACGATGATGGCATAATTAATTTTGCTAGCGCTATTGTTAGTAAGGATTAAATGCGCTACTTTTTATCCTCACTCTCTCGTCTCGTGCCGCCCGACCCCAGTGCCAACTCAAGGACAAGACGACTAGGGCCTGGGGGCGACTACGAGATGCAGGTGACTCCGCATCAACCACCGGTGAAAAAGGCCGCAATCGAACCCACACTACCTGATCACGAGGCCGACGGCTTAACCACTTTGCCACGGAAATGGAAAACAATAACACATTTCTATATACATAAGTGTAACCATCGACTAGTGTGAATTCCAGGCTTATTTGTGGTCTGGCGACATCCATAATGAACTAAAACACTAGAGGAATTTGGACCCGCAGCCGGTTGAGACGCCATCTTTGCTGACTACTATGAAATGTACTGAACTGGACTCCACAATCCGCTCTGTGCTAGGTTAAGTTACAGCAGACTGGTCGACGAGGTTGGCATCGACTCTAGTATATCCTTAATGGTAAGCCTAACGATAACTTCCTTCCTAAATAACAAAAAAATCCTTCCTCCTTTTTCCTTGACTTTCTCTCCTTCTTCTTCTCCTTCTTTTTCGTCTTCTTCTTTTTTTTAGCCTGTTTCTGAGTCCACCACTGAAAGACGAAATGGGGTCATGGCCAGCTCTGCTTTGCTGAACCTGATGCAAGCAGTTATGAATTGCTGTCTGCTCTCAGCTCATTCATTGTGCTAAATCGCAGGCCACAGAGTAGATCTTGGCATTGCACTACGGCTAGGTAGGTCCAAGCCCACCTTCATTAGACCTCGTTGGGGTATAAGAGCCGCTGTAACCTGCTTCCTCTAGTAGATTCATAGACACTCTCTGGGAAGGACAATCTTAAACCAATTCACCTCTGTGCATGTCGGTACAATGCGACTAAAGAGAGTTGTTGATGGGGCTGGTAAACTCATCGTGTAAAGCAGATTGCTACATACCGCATAGCTGAAAAGGTACAGAAAGAGCTATGGCGCAGGCTTTCTAATGGAGATCAACTGTAGTAGTGGTCCTATGCTCCAGCTGAAGGAAGAGTGGTATAGACTGTAGCCTGCAGAAGTAATTTCGAATAGATAAACAACAAAATTAACAACGACAACATCAACAATGACAATAGCAATAAGAACAACTGCAGCAGTGTCATTAATTTCAACAACGACAACAGCATCATCAACAGAAACAACAACATTATCAACAGCAGCAACAGCATCACCAAGAGCAAGAACAACAACAACTGTAACAACAACAACAACAACAACAACAGCAACAACAACGTCACCAATAGCAATAGAAACAACAGAAACCACAAAAGCAACAACAAAATCAATATCAACAACAGTAATACACCAGCAGCAACAACAACGCAACGAACAAGAATTACATCAACCACAATAGCAACATCGACAACATCAACAATAACAGCGACAACATCAACAATAGCAACAACAACAACACCAACAACAATATCACCAACAACAATATAATCAACAGCAACAACAATGACACCAGTAGACTCAAGGCCCATGCCCTGTCATGAAGCGAGGCGTAGCTAGAACCAGCATGATGTACATGGCGTTGCAACACAGTTATCAACTAATTTGCTGTCGGCAAAGTAAGGTTGATGGCAAATAGCAAGGGTGTAGACAGAATCGCAATAACCAACTATACAGGAGAAGACAAATTAGCACACATCACAACCACAATACACCAGCACACACCACAAGTACAACATACCAGCACACACCCCAAACACAACCCACCAGTACACACCCCAACCACACCAGCACACACCCCAACCACAACACACCAGCACACACCCCAACCACAACACCAGCACACACCACAAACACAACACACCAGCAGATACCACAACCACACCAGCACACACCCCAACCACAACACACCAGCACACTACAAACACACCACAACAGCGCAAACCACAACAGCATACACCACAAGAACACCACAACAACACACGCCACAACAGCACACACCACAACAGCACACACCACAACAGCATACATCACAAACACAACACAACAACACACAACACAACCAACAGCACAAACATCTAACACACCACAACCACACACACCACAACCACACACACCACAACTACAAACACCACAACAGCACACCACAAACACAACACGACATCACACACCACAAACACAACAGAACAGCACAGAACACAACCAACAGCACACACTACAAACACAACACAACAGCACAAACCACTAACACACCACAACAGCACACCAGAAACACAACAAATCATCACACCCTATGACCTAACCAAAACAGAACGAGAGCACACAGAACTAACTAACCCTGACTGAATATACCACTTCCTTTCCTACTAGAATCATGGGAGCGACACTGATTTCCATTCGTTTCATCCATGCCCTAATATTTATCGATTGGCATGTAAAACTGGACCCTGTAAGGACAACAAAAAAAAAAGCTATCACTTTAACATGCCAAGCTCCTTGTGCGAGACGACTAAAGAGGGTTGTGTATAGTGCCTGCTAATTCATCCTGTAAAGCTAAGACATTAATACAAGAAAACCTCGAAACATCAAAGCAGAAGAATAGCGACTTTGTTTCGTCAATTCATATTTTGAGGTATGTTTTTGCAGAACCAATACAAAACACTGTTCGGAATATGCTTTTCTATAGTCAATTCATAACGGTATTTGGGGGATGTGTTTCTAGAACAAATTCATCACAATATTTGGGGTATTTTTTTTCTGGAATCAATTCATTACAATATTTGGTATATGTGTTTCTGGAAACAATTCATTACAATATTTGGTATTCGTGTTTCTAGAACAAATCCATCACAATATTTGGGCTATGTGTTTCTGGAATCAATTCATTACAATATTTGGTATTCGTGTTTCTAGAACAAATCCATCACAATATTTGGGGTATGTTATTTCTGGAATCAATTCATTACAATATTTGGTATATGTGTTTCCAGACCAAATCCATCACATTATTTGGCGTATGTGTTTCTAGAACAAATTCATTACAATTTTTGGGGTATGTGTTTCTAGAACAAATTCATTACAATATTTGGGGTATGTGTTTCTAGAAAAAATTCATTACAATATTTGGGGTATGTGTTTCTAGTACAAATTCATCACAGTATTTTGGGATATGTGTTTCTGAAGCCAATTCATCACAATATTTGGGGTATGTATTTTCAAAGCCAATTCATCACGCAGCTGATTCCTCTGAACCGCTCAGCCTAGCGCATTCCCACCCCCCCCCCCCCTGTTGCCCGAATCGCTAGGCAGAGATCATTTAAAGACGCGCAAAGAAAGCGACCTGCACACAACACCTGAATACAAGACGGCCCAACTACTAACACTGTTTACGTGTGCCCCAATTGGGGTAAAATTTGTCACGCTCAGATAAAGCTGAACAGTTATATGCGGACACAAATGAACAAACATGTTCCACTCTGTCGACATCTTCGTTTACGATGGACAAGTATTAGTATTATAATTTTATCCAGAGATGTCCGCCTGGGTCTTTGGGCATGACAAGGACAAGAATAGCACCACTGTCCCACAGAGAGCATGTCGTAAGAGGCGACTAACTGTGTGACGTGGAATAACACTGACCTTGTTTAGGTGGGTTCCTTAGAGCAGCATAGATGGTGCCTAACAAGCTGCGGATCTACTTGTGTCTAGTATTTGAGTCTATTAAGACGGAGTAATAAGCTGCTCAGGCCGTGCCCGATGGGCAGAAAATCGTCCTCTTGGCTACACTCAGCTTACCCCAAAGCTGAGACCTACACAGACGCATCCACCCCTTTAGAAGTATAGATCGACTTATAACTCTTATTCTTATTATTATCATTATTAGGAGACGGCGTGGGCTAGTGGTTAAGTGACACGGCTCACAAAACGAAGGTGTTGGGTTCGATCCCCATCAGGATCAAGATGATGAGCAGCACATGAGCTGCAGTGGTCAGCGACCCATAGCTGACTGCTAGCGTCAGGGCTAGCGACCCATAGCTGACTGCTAGCGTCAGGGCTAGCGACCCATAGCTGACTGTTAGCGTCAGGGCTAGCGACCCATAGCTGACTGCTAGCGTCAGGGCTAGCGACCCATAGCTGACTGTTAGCGTCAGGGCTAGCGACCCATAGCTGACTGCTAGCGTCAGGGCTAGCGACCCATAGCTGACTGTTAGCGTCAGGGCTAGCGACCCATAGCTGACTGCTAGCGTCAGGGCTAGCGACCCATAGCTGACTGTTAGCGTCAGGGCTAGCGACCCATAGCTGACTGCTAGCGTCAGGGCTAGCGACCCATAGCTGACTGTTAGCGTCAGGGCTAGCGACCCATAGCTGACTGCTAGCATCAGGGCCAGCGACCCATAGCTGACTGCTAGCGTCAGGGCTAGCGACCCATAGCTGACTGCTAGCGTCAGGGCTAGCGACCCATAGCTGACTGCTAGCGTCAGGGCTAGCGACCCATAGCTGACTGCTAGCATCAGGGCCAGCGACCCATAGCTGACTGCTAGCGTCAGGGCTAGCGACCCATAGCTGACTGCTAGCGTCAGGGCTAGCGACCCATAGCTGACTGCTAGCGTCAGGGCTAGCGACCCATAGCTGACTGTTAGCGTCAGGGCCAGCGACCCATAGCTGCCAAGACCCTTCTACACCTCCACGCGGTGATCCTGGATAACAGGCTGCATTAGGGCAGACTGGCTAAGGAGAAGGGATCGAAGAGGGAATGCTAACCCGGTACTCAAAAAATGCTTGCTGAAGTCGGATGTATTGGACCGAAAGGTGAAAATATCGCAGCCAAGCTGTAAACTACGACACAACGCATTCCGTTCTCTGGACTACATTCTGCTACTTAAGCCCTTTCAGGGTTTGATGGCTGGAGATTGAGAATCACAGCACCGACCGTTACCCCGGGGAAGCAAACCCTTTGAGAATTCAGGAGGAAGCAGACTGTTACATAAAAATGCATGCTGAAGTCGGATGCACTGGGCCGTCAGGCGCAAAATAAAAACCACAGTGCAACGCACACTACCTTGTGGGAAAGAGAAATAAGGCGAACGAAAAAAAAATTATCACACTGTGACAGACTGTTTTCAGTCCATCTCTTGATG
>JAVGWX010000014.1:66142551-66175051 GCA_036924085.1 Ariolimax columbianus
GATTTGATATACAAAATATTAAACATAGGAGCAAGGAAGTAATTGTCAAACTGTTTAAAGCATTAGCTAGATCTAGATTGGAGTACTGTGTACAGGTGTGGAGTCATTATCATAGAGGGGATATAAACATGCTGGAAAAGATACAAAGAAGAGTAGGATTCCAGAAATACAGTTATGAAGAAAGACTCAATAAAACCGGCCAACGGTGTCTAGAAAAGAGAAGAGTTCGAGGTGACTTAATAAAGGTTTATAAGATAATCAAAGGAAAGAATAAATGGGACCAAAGCAAGTTTCTTTTAAAAATACAACCACCTACAAGAACAAAAGAAAGATATTAGATATAAGGAACTATTTTTAGTCAGAACGTGGTGAATGCTTGGAATGCATTGCCACAGGAAGTAGTGAAGGCTTGAACAATTAATGCATTTAAGAATATATTGGATGCGCATAGTTTTTAGAGAGAGGAAATGTAAATGAAACTGGTTGTTTACAAACTCTGCAGTCTTTTAAACTAGTAAAAAGATGTGAAGTTAAGACGTGAAGTTAAAACGTTAAGTTAAGACGTGAAGTTAAGACGTGAAGTTAAGACGGAAAGTTAAGACGTGAAGTTAAGACGTTAAGTTAAGATGTTGAGTTGAGACGTGAAGTTAAGACGTGAAGTTAAGACGTGAAGTTAAGACGTTAAGTTAAGACGTTGAGTTGAGACCTTAAGTTAAGACGTAAAGTTAAGACGTTAAGTTAAGGTTAGTTATATTCTCATATCCTACCTTTACAATCTTCTTTCTTTTCGCTTATACTCTTATGTCTTTGAGCGTCAGTTTATGACGATATCGACCCTGAGAAAGAACACTTCTGTATGGCTAACTAAAAAAACTATCAGCCAATCAAATGAGCTCTTCCATTTCTTGTGCATTCTAGCATTAACATGGCAGCTTTTTTTTTAAAGTTTTCACACGAGTTTGAGAAATTATATTGAGCTTTTTGGTGTGTTGTTGTAATTGTACTCATTTGAAAAATGTCTTGCAGTGATTCTGAAAATGAGATATCAAGTAATTCAGATTTAAATGACGTTTCTGTGTCAGATGTTACTGACAGTGATTCAAATGTCAGTGGAAAAAGTGAGAAAACAGAATTCTCCAAAAATATTTATACTTTTCTATATATATTCCTTGTTCTTCTTCATCTTCTTCTTCTTCCTCTTCTTCTTCTTGTTCTTCTTGTTCTTGTTCTTCTTCTTCTTCTTCTTGTTCTTGTTCTTCTTCTTCTTGTTCTTCTTCTTGTTCTTCTTCTTCTTCTTCTTCTTTTTCTTCTTCTTCTTCTTCTTTCTCTTCTTCTTCTTCTTCTTGTTCTTCTTGTTCTTGTTCTTCTTCTTCTTCTTCTTGTTCTTGTTCTTCTTCTTCTTGTTCTTCTTCTTCTTCTTCTTCTTCTTCTTCTTCTTCTTCTTCTTCTTCTTCTTCTTCTTCTTTCTCTTCTTCTTCTTCTTCTTCTTCTTCTTCTTGTTCTTCCTCTTCTTCTTCTTCCTTCCTCTTCTTCTTCTTCTTCTTCGTCCTCTTCTTCTTCTTCTTCTTCTTCTTCTTCTTCTTCCTCTTCTTTTTCTTCGTTCTCTTCTTCCTCTTCTTCTTCTTCTTCTTCTTCTTCTTCTTCCTCTTCTTCTTCTTCTTCTTCTTCTTCCTCTTCTTCTTCCTCTTCTTCTTCTTCTTCTTCTTCTTCTTCCTCTTCTTCTTCTTTATTTTTTACGTTTTTTCTAAAACATCACCTTTGTCCTCTTTTTATTTCCTAGAAATGGCTCCGTCTTTTAGACAGTAAAACCACTATTAAGCTCTGTCTCTAAAGGGTTATAATTAACCTAAGCTGTTATTGTAAATTTGCGTGTCGTTCTCTGGATCTGTTATATATTCTACGAGCGTTGAAGAAAAATAAAAAAAATTATCTATCGGCTCGCTAGGCCAGTCACGGTTTAATACTTGCCCTTTTAACAGGGTACCGACTGCACTAGACTATAAGTTCCATCCAGAGAACACATATTTCGATTAATTAACGTCTGCAATTGACCGTTAAAGAGTCTTGCTGAAAAACTTGTTCTGGACGTGCCGCCATCTTGGTTGGGCTCTTTACAACTAATAACTTCAAAGTCTTATGTTCTAACATTGTATAACTCAAGGTCCTATATTCTTATGCTTATCTTTACCCTGATACCTCAAAATTCTATATTCTTATGTTTATTTCTACCACCGATAACTTAGTCCTATATTCTTATGTTTATCTCTACCACAGATAACTCAGTTCTTCTTCTTCTTCTTCGTACGCTGTAAGACGTCAACCTGTATTTGTTCAAAGAAAGCAGCTGTCATCCTGAGACTGTCAACACTGCCATAGAGCTTGTCTAGTGCTGCCACTGGTGATGGAAACATGTACTTTCTCTGGACCTCGTATGTCGGGCAGTTTTGCAGCAGATGTTCAGCGGTCATTTTCCCTGTACCACAGGTGCATTCGTCAGTGCCACCTATCTTCAGTTTATTGAATAGGTGGTACCTCAGTCTGATGTGGCCTGTGCGGAGTCTGAAGACCACGACCTGCTCTTTTCTGTTCAACTGGTTAAAGGCATCATTTTGTGTGTAGCCAGTATGTTCGGTTTCCCATTTCGCCATGTATCTGGCCCTGATAAGCCTTTTGGACTCTTCGTAGGACACACTAGAATCTGGTTGTGGTAGTCTTGCACCTTCTTTTGCCATTCTGTCTGTCTCCTCGTTGCCTTGGATGTTACAGTGGGATGGAACCCACTGTGCCACTACTCTTTTTGGTGCAGACTGCTGTAATAGTTGACAGAGTACTGCTCTTAAATCATTAAGTTCAGTATTTTTCTGGCTTGTTAGTGCTGTAACTACGGCCAGGGCATCTGTAAACAGTAATATTTAGCTTTCATTGTTTTCACCTGTCAGCATTGCTTCTACTGCCGCCCTCAGTGCCTCTGCCTCCGCTCTGAAATTGCTTAAGAATTTTCAAATTGCCACTGTCAGTGTTATTTTTTTACCATTTGGTAGGCTCAGGAATGCTCCTGCCCTCCGTTCTGTGTTGTGTTTGTTACAGAACAGTCGGTGTATGCATGGGTCCAGTCCATGATTGGGTAGTTTTCCGTTATGTACCTCAGGGTTATGTCTCTTCTTTCTTTTTCAGTCTGGCTGTTTTTGTTTCCAAAGCTTGGTATATTTTCTACCACCTCCGGAATGATGTGCTGATTCCAGGTGGGTTTGCGTATAGTAGGGATGGGCTTTGGTATTGTTACGGTGTTCATAGGGTATTCGCTCATCTTTGCTTTGGCTATTTCTGCAAAGTGTCTCCGCTTTAGTTTCCCATTTCCAAATCTATTTATTCTCTGATGCATTGGATGGTCTGTCAGTCTTCTGAGTTTCTCTGCTTGATGTTTTGCTCTGCAGTCTCTTCTGTCGGTCATGGATTGCAGATTTGTAATCTTTTCAAGTTCTACAATTGGCGTTGACTTCATGCCTCCTGTTATAACTTTCATGGCTTCGTTTTGAAGTTTGCTAATTGTATCAAAGTTGGCCTTTGCTGCTGTTGTCCATGCCGCAATGCCATACTTGAGAACGGGTCTCACTCTTCCAGTGTACAGTTTCTTTAGTATTCTTTCGTCTGCTCCCCAGCTTGTGCCAGCAAGTTTCCTTATGATTGCCATTCTTTGTCTGGCTCTCATTTGGTTTCTCTCGATCTTCTTCTTCTTCTTCGTTCGTTCTCAATCTCCCGCTACCAAACCTTGAAAGGGCTTAAGTAGCAGAATGTAGTTCAGAGAACGGAATGCGTTGTGTCGTAGTTTACAGCTTGGCTGCGATATTTGCACCTTTCGGTCTAACACAACCGACTTCACAAGCATTTTTTGAGTACCGGGTTAGCATTCCCTCTTCGATCCCTTCTCCTTAGCCAGTCTGCCCTGCTGCAGTCTGTTATCCAGGATCACCGCGTGGAGGTGTAGAAGGGTCTTTGCAGCTCTGGTTCGCTGGCCCTGACGCTAGCAGTCAGCTATGGGCCGCTGACCACTGCAGCTCACGCGCTGCTCAGCATCTTGATCCCTCTCTCGATTTGACTTTTCCATGTCACGCGCTGATCAAATGTGACTCCAAAGTAGTTTGGGTTGTCGTTTGGCCGCAGATATTTGCCGTTAAGACTTATTTTGGTGATCTGTGGTTTATTTGATAGCGAAAATATCGTACAGGTTGTTTTTTCCTCGTTTATTTTGACCAGCCATGAGTTCACCCACTCCTATAACGATGTTAGGGCCTGCTGCATCCGATTGTTTGCTACGGTGAGATTTTTTCAGAGATCAATATAGCCAGATCGTCTGCAAACATGGAGCTGTGGACTCTTCTTTGTATATTCTCTTTGATGTTGTTTAAATGCACCAGGAAAAGTGTGGGTGACATAACCCCCCCCCCCTTTCCCTTGGGGTACTCCTTGCTCCAGTGTCACCTTTTTGCTCATCTGCCCTTGTACTTGAACTCTGGCTGTTCTGTTTTCGAGGTAGTGGCTGATCCATCTGTACATTTTTCCAGATACTTCACTTCTTCGTAGCTTGACTTTAAGTCCTTCTTTCCACACCTTGTCAGATGCCTTCTCTAGATCCACCCAAACCGCTACTGCATGCTTTTTCTCTTGGTAAGCATCCTCTATTTCCTGTGCTATGAGAGTGATCTGGTCCTCAGTGGATCTGTGTTGTCTAAATCCTGCTTGCTGTGGAATTATTATGTATTTTTCTTCCAGGTACCACATCAGTCTGGTGTTTATCATACGCTCCATCAGTTTGCCTACACACCTCAGTAGACGGATGGGCCTGTATCCATCTGGATCTGTTCTATCTTTTTCTTTCTTTGGTACTGGTATAAGTACAGCGTCTTTCCATGCCTGCGGTACAATTCCCTCTTTCCAGCTTTGGTTCAGGACTGATAGTAACTTCCTCTTTGCTGTTTGGCCCAGCCCCATCAGCATTTTGTTTGTTACCCCATCTTTTCCGGGCGTTTTCTTTTCCTTTAAAGTTCTCATGACCTCTTCCATTTCATTCATTGTTAGTTTTGCCATCATGTGCTCCTCTGGTGCCATCTTGATGTTGTCATGGCTCTTTTGTTCTTCACTAATGTTAATTCAGTTCTATATTCTTATGTTTATCTCTACCACATTAAACTCAGTTCTATTTTATTATGTTTATCTCTACCACAGATAACTCAGTTCTATTTTCTTATGTTTATCTTTACCACACATATCTCAGTTCTATATTCTTATGTTTATCTCTACCTCCCATAACTCAGTCATATATTCTTATGCTTATCTCTACCTCCCATAACTCAGTCATATATTCCTATGTTTATCTCTACCTCCCATAACTCAGTGCTATATGCTTATGTTTATCTCTACCACAGATAACTCAGTTATATATTCTTATGTTTATCTCTACCTCCCATAACTCAGTCATATATTCTTATGTTTATCTCTACCTCCCATAACTCAGTTCTATATTCTTATGTTTATCTCTACCTCCCATAACTCAGTTCTATATTCTTATGTTTATCTCTACCTCCCATTTCTCAGTTCTATATTCTTATGTTTATCTCTACCTTCCATAACTCAATTCTATATTCTTATGTTTATCTCTACCTCCCATAACTCAGTTCTATTTTCTTATGTTTATCTCTACCACAGATAACACAGTTCTATATTCTTATGTTTATCTCTACCACCGATAACTCAGTCATGTATTCTTATGTTTATCTCTACCTCCCATAACTCAGTCATATATTCTTATGTTTATCTCTACGTCCCATTACTCAGTCATATATTATAATGTTTATCTCTACCTCCCATAACTCAGTCATATATTCTTATGTTTATCTCTACCTCCCATAACTCAGTCATATATTCTTATGTTTATCTCTACCTCCCATAACTCAGTCATATATTCTTATGTTTATCTCTACCTCCCATAACTCAGTCATATATTCTTATGTTTATCTCTACCTCCCATAACTCAGTCATATATTCTTATGTTTATCTCTACCACCGATAACTCAATCCTATATTCTTATGCTGATCTTTTCCTCAAAGAACAGAAAAATCAAGAAAGTACTAAAATGTCGACAATCAGACACTGAAATTTCCAAGCCCTGTCATTTTGTCTTATTTAAATCGGCAATTCTGTTCCATGCAAAGTTCTCACCAATAATTACACTGTTTTTTGGTTTCGAAAAATGGAAGTCTTTCGATTTTCGATTATAGTTGTCGGCCTGGGTATAAGTGGAGTATTTCGAGCTTGTTCAATAATAGGAAAGGTAGTTCTTGAGAAGAAAGAATGATGTCGGGGATCAAGTGGTATTCAATATTTTTTACGAGGAGGAGTGGCCATTTGAATTGCTCGCATGGGCGACGGCGTGGGCTAGTGATTAAGTGACACGGTTCATAACATGAAGGTGCTGGGTTTGTTTCCCCTCCCAGCACCGGCCGTTACATCGGGGAAGCAAACCTTTAGAAAATGCAGGAGGAAACAGACCCACACATAGCATGAATGCCGAAGTCGGATGCAGTGGGTCGACAGGCGCCAAATAAAAACATAGTGCCACGAACACTGTCGTAATGAATAGAGAAATAAGGCAGACGTAAACAAAACAAAATATTTTAAAAAATGTGCTAGCTACTTTTCGTTCTGCTACAGTAGGCAGGGTACCATTTTACAAATGAGTCGACCTGGGCGTGTTGATAGAGGGATTCGAACCATGCTGTTTTGTCGTGAGGCATTAGTATTATTCCACTCTGTTAGAGACTGTACAGCATACTACCAGAGGTAATTCTTCAAAACTTCAAAAAACTAAGCGTGAATTACTTCGAATAATTTCGCTTAAATAGAGTAGAACAATTTTACATGAATTACTCAAAACAATTGAACATTAATAGTCAATAACGCTAATACGTGAATTACTTAGAACAATTTTACATCAATAGCTTAGAGCAATTTTACATTAATTATTTAAAACAATTTTACATCAATAGCTTAGAGCAATTTTACATTAATTATTTAAAACAATTTTAGATCAAAGGCTTAGAACAATTTTACATGAATTACTTAGAAGAATGTAACATAGCTCGTTAAGAACAATTTAGTCTGAATAGCTTAAAATAATTTTTATTGAATAGCTCAAAACAATGTAATTTTAATTGGCTTTAAGCAATTTAGCAAAAATAGTTTTAGGCAATTTTGTAATAATAGCGTGAGACAATTCAGCAATATTAGCGTCAGAGAATTCAGCAATAATAGAGTCAGACAATTTAGCAATAATAGCGTCAGACAATTTAGCAACAATAGAGTCAGTCAACTTAGCAATAATAACGTCAGCCAACTTAGCGATAATAGCGTCAGCCAACTTAGCGATAATAGCGTCGGCCAACTTAGCGATAATAGAGTCAGTCAACTTAGCTATAAAAGCATCAGCCAACCTAGCGATAATAGCGTCAGCCAACTTAGCTATAATAGCGTCAGCCAACTTAGCTATTATAGAGTCAGCCAACTTAGCTATAATAGAGTCAGCCAACCTAGCGATAATAACAACTTAGGATGGGTAGCTTCGAATAGTTGCACAAATCTCATGATAATAAAGAAGAGAAAATGAAACTGCGATGAATCAAGCCAATAGATGCATACACACTAGCAAGAATTATTAGACAAGTTGTCGATCCGATTGAGTCACAAGGAGCATGAATGTTTAATGAGCCGACAACAGATAAGCCGCGGATTTCTTGTTTCAGATGCGGCGTGTCAGCTTCAGGGGCGTGGTCGATAATTTATACCAGTGCTTCTCGTTCAGTAGGTGTCGTGGAGCTAAGACTCCCCGAGGCCACCAGGGGCTCCACGTGTTCTTGTATGTTGTTGTTGTTATCACATAGCTGCTGAGAAAGCCATGATTCATGACAACTCAATATCATTCTTGTATAGATACGGGTCTTCTTCAGTTGTGTCACTGCTCCGTACAGCATGTTGGCAATTGTCGGCAGTGATTGTAAGAATCTTTTTCTCTTGTCCGCAAGCGTCTTGCACTCAATGAGTTCTTCTTCTTCGTACGCTGTCAGACGTCAACCTGTATTTGTTGAAAGAAAGCAGTGGTCATCCTGAGGCTGTCGACACTGCCATAGAGCTTGTCTAGTGTTGCCACTTGTGATGGCCACATGTGCTTTCTCTCGTCCTCGTATGTCGGGCAGTTTTGCAGCAGATGTTCAGCGACTCAATGAGTTGATGTCGAATTGTTTCATCAGGATGAGAGCAATGTCTGCACAGGCGCAGGTGCTGCGGATTATGAGGTTTAAGTGGCTATTGACTCTGGTATGTCCTGGTCGGAACTGAAAGATGAGACTTTGATCCCTTCTATGTAGTTTATTTATGTCATCGTTACTTTTTGGCTGTGACATTTCGCTAAATACACTGCGACCTGTTGTTCTCGTCGCCCACCTGTTCATCCAGTGTTCCCTGATATTATTCTTAATAATGCGTTTTACTGTGAGGTACCTGCTGGGTCTTTTCACATAGCACAACCGCCTGGAGGACCCCAGTTTACTTTCATCAGCACGCTCAGGATGTGAGGAAACATACAAAAAACGGCTACCATACGTAATTTCACTTCAAACGGCTTATTAGAGCCAGATACATGACCAAATGGGAAACCGAACATACTGGCTACACAAAAAACGATGCCTATTACCAGTTGAACAGAAGAGAGCAGGTCGTGGTCTTCAGACTTCGCACTGGCCACAATAGACTGAGGTACCACTTATTTAACAAATTGAAGATAGGTGGCACTGACGAATGCCCGTGTGGCACCGGCAAAATGACCGCTGAACATTTGCTGCAAAACTACCCGACATACGAAGATCAGAGAGAGCAGATATGGCCATCACCAGTGGCAACACTAGACAAGCTCTATGGCAGTGTCGATAGCCTCGGGATGACGGCTGCTTTTTTCGAAAAAATAATGGTTGCTGTTTGACTGCGTACGATGAAGAAGAAGAAGAAGAAGAAGTCCTTTCACTTCGGACAAAACAGTAAATCTACTCAATGTGGGCATTCAACAAAAACAACAATGACTCTAAGAAAATAATACAGAGACGGATGCAGTGGGAAAGCGGGCCTCGAGGTTAAATTACTAATTAATTAATGATAATATCTAGGATTATGTTTGTCATCTGTACTGATGAATCTGCGCTACGCGGGAAGAAAACCGGATGGGGCTTCTCTGCTAGAGTGAGAGGCAGGATCGTTGCCGAGAGGATTGGTGCGTACTTGGCAACAACCTTCAGGATCAGAATGGAGATCGAGGCAGAGACTCAGGCTCTGAAGTGGTTATCTGGGACCACTTTAATGATGGCCATCACTATCTTGTAGGGAGCCTCGCTGCGCAGTGGTTAGCGCTCTGGCTTCGCTACTTTTTTTTGTATCATCGTCTCTGACTCTCAATCCATGTTATGAAGGTTCAGAAATGCTGACTGTGGTATGAGTGGATTGGAGGCGTAGAGGTCTTGAACCCACAGGAAAGTGGGTGGCTCTACTGTCCTTGCCACGCTGGGGTTTACGGGAATGAAAGATCTGACATCCTGGCCTCTGAGGCATCCGCAGGGGGGACATTGACAATAGAGGTGCCGGGTACAACAAAAAAAGAGGCGCATGAGAGTACGGAGCAGAGAAGAAGATATTGAAGAATGGTAATCACTGCACTCTGGGCAGACTCATAGGTGATGAGAAGCTGTAAGAAAATGTGCATTCTAATGATGTGAACATTGAAATGCAAGACCCGAAGTACACATATTGTAAGCGTAATCCACAATTACTTTGATCTGTGTAAGATGGGGAAGATTGGGTCCACACTGGTGATAGAATGGGTCCACAATGGTGATGGAATGGGTCCATACTGGTGATAGAATGGGTCCACACTGGTGATAGAATGGGTCCACACTGGCGATAGAATGGGTATACACTGGTGATAGAATGGGTCCACACTGGTGATATAATGGGTCCAGACTGGTGATATAATGGGTCCACACTGGTGATATAATGGGTCCACACTGGTGATAGAATGAGTCCACACTATTGATAGAATGAGTCCACACTGGTGATAGAATGATAGAGTACCAGAGAGTCATCATAACCTTAGGCAAGGAATGCATAGAATAGGACAATGGGAGAGCATAACTCGAGGTGAATCAGCTGATAACTAGGAACACGCAGGATAGTAATCCCGTTATATACACCGACGGATCAGTGCTGCGCAGTGGGACATCAGGCAGGGGCTTCTCTGTTAGAGTAAGAGGACAGTTCGCTGGCAAGCGCAGTAAGGCATACATGTCAACAACCTCCAGTATGAGAATGGAGACGGAAGCAGTGACTTCTATTACAAGGACAGTCATCGTGACAGACGCATAAGCCGTACTTCAGAAAGTACAGAAGGGATGGCTTAGGTATGAGTAGATAGCAGCTGTTAAGGCCTCAAATCTCCAGGTGTGGATATGGATCTACTGTCCGGGTCATGCTGGGATTCAGGGCAACGAAGCTAACATCTTTGCTTCACATGCTCCCACCATGAACACGTTACTGATTGATAGGTGTACGCTTTTGAAATCAATCAATGATCGATTGCTGGATGAGGACACCCGCAATAGATAAAGCAGCAATCCACAGACTGCAAAGTTTTGACATTAAACGAGGTTCAAGCGGAGTAGGTCGCATTTGAGGACGGAGCAAGAGTGTACAACCAGCGAGCTACAAGTACCATCAGCATCCAAACCCTGCACCATTTGCTGAGAGAGACTGCGCACCTATGGGTATGCATCGGGAAGGACGTCAATTCTTAGAAACAAAAGATGTCCCAGTGACTAAATAGTTTGACAATCGCTGACAAATCTCTTTTACTGCATTAGTCAGAATCTCATTTCGTGTGCACTCAAATCTTCTCTATTGTTGCCATATTGTGAGTGATACATCAGTTTTAAATATAGCCATTCAAGAAATGTCTGATCAAGATTGGAAATGCTTGTTAACGAAATCTGGCGAGTTCACACTTGAGATACGCCAGTAATTGGAAACCGGTCGAGTAATTGTGTAAATTACGTGCAAACATTTGCTTTGCGAGTATATGGCTAAAAAATGGAATATTTGTTGATGACGTCATTAGTATTTGCGCTGTTAGAATCATTATCTAATTGGTTGCTTTAATTTGTTTTCATGAACCACTTAAACGCTAAAGTTTGTCTTAAAATGTCAGTGATAATACGAATCGCTATGAGTAATTTCTTTCAGATGTTCAGTTCGGTTCAGATACCTATATTTCTTGTTCAGTTGAGCGATATGGAAATTCTAAAAGTCTATCCATCTGCCAGGTGGTATGTCCCATGATCTGAAAGATCTGGTCACATCCGCATGAAGGAATTGAACCAACCAAATTTCTAGCACAAGCGAGTTTTCACCATTCTTCTCATGTCATCATTTCTCACTTTGTCTCTTCTAGTGACACTAATTACCATCCGTAAACATTTTATTTCGCGCGTACAAATTTTCTGTTCCGGAATCTTTGATAACGACCGAGTCTGACACTGATGACACAGAGTGGCAACGACTATATTGTTGAGTGTCAACGACTATATTGTTCTGTGGCAACGACTATATTGTTGAGTGGGAACGGCTATATTGTTGAGTGGGAACGACTATATTGTTGAGTGGCAACGACTATATTGTTCTGTGGCAACGACTATATTGTTGAGTGGGAACGACTATATTGTTGAGTGGCAACGACTATATTGTTCTGTGGCAACGACTATATTGTTGAGTGGGAACGACTATATTGTTGAGTGGCAACGACTATATTGTTCTGTGGCAACGACTATATTGTTGAGTGGCAACGACTATATTGTTCTGTGGCAACGACTATACTGTTGAGTGGGAACAGCTATATTGTTGAGTGGGAACGACTATATTGTTCTGTGGCAACGACTATACTGTTGAGTGGGAACGGCTATACTGTTGAGTGGGAACGACTATATTGTTGAGTGGGAACAACTATATTGTTGAGTGGGAACGGCTATATTGTTCTGTGGCAACGACTATATTGTTGAGTGGGAACAGCTATATTGTTGAGTGGCAACGACTATACTGTTGAGTGGGAACAGCTATATTGTTGAGTGGGAACGACTATACTGTTGAGTGGGAACAGCTATATTGTTGAGTGGGAACAGCTATATTGTTGAGTGGGAACGACTATATTGTTGAGTGGCAACGACTATACTGTTGAGTGGGAACAGCTATATTGTTGAGTGGGAACGACTATACTGTTGAGTGGGAACAGCTATATTGTTGAGTGGGAACGACTATATTGTTCTGTGGCAACGACTATATTGTTGAGTGGGAAAGGCTATATTATTCTGTGGCAACGACTATATTGTTAAGTGGGAACGGCTATATTGTTCTGTGGCAACGACTATATTGTTGAGTGGGAAAGGCTATATTGTTCTGTGGCAACGACTATATTGTTGAGTGGGAACGGCTATATTGTTGAGTGGGAACGGCTATATTGTTGAGTGGAAACGGCTATATTGTTGAGTTGGAACGGCTATATTGTTCTGTGGCAACGGCTATATTGTTGAGTGGGAACGGCTATATTGTTGAGTGGAAACGGCTATATTGTTGAGTTGGAACGGCTATATTGTTCTGTGGCAACGGCTATATTGTTGAGTGGGAACGGCTATATTGTTGAGTGGGAACGACTATATTGTTCTGTGGCAACGGCTATATTGTTGAGTGGGAACGGCTATATTGTTGAGTGGAAACGGCTATATTGTTGAGTGGGAATGGCTATATTGTTGAGTGGGAACGGCTATATTGTTCTGTGGCAACGGCTATATTGTGGAGTGGGAACGGCTATATTGTTGAGTGGAAACGGCTATATTGTTGAGTGGGAACGGCTATATTGTTGAGTGGGAACGGCTATATTGTTGAGTGGGAATAACTATATTGTTGAGTGGGAACGGCTATACTGTTCTGTGGCAACGACTATATTGTTGAGTGGGAGCGACTATATTGTTGAGTGGGGAAAAACAATATTGTTGAGTGGGAGCGACTATATTGTTGATTGGGAACGGCTATATAGTTGATTCGGAACGACTATATTGTTGAGTGAGAACGGCTATATTGTTGAGTGGGAACGGCTATATTGTTGAGTGGCAACGACTATATTGTTGAGTGGGAACGACTATATTGGTGAGTGGAAACGGCTATATTGGTGAGTGGAACGGCTATATTGTTGAGTGGGAGCGACTATATTGGTGAGTGGGAACGGCTATATTGTTGAGTGGGAGCGACTATATTGGTGAGTGGGAACGGCTATATTGTTTAGTGGGAACGGCTATATTGTTGAGTGGGAACGGCTATATTGTTGAGTGGGGGCGACTATATTGGTGAGTGGGAACGGCTATATTGTTGAATTACAACGACTATATTGGTGAGTGGGAACGGCTATATTGTTTAGTGGGAACGGCTATATTGTTGAGTGGGAACGGCTATATTGTTGAGTGGGAGCGACTATATTGGTGAGTGGGAACGGCTATATTGTTGAGTGGGAGCGACTATATTGTTGAGTGGGAACGGCTATATTGTTGAGTGGAACAACTATATTGTTTACTGTCAACGAGTACAATGTTTGTCAGCTGTTTTTTTTGTTTTGTTTTTTGTTGTTGTTGCTGTTAAGCTTATGTCTGTGTGTTTAGGAAAAGTTGGTGGTAGTTTATAAGTCCCAGATGTGGTCGTCTGGAATATAGTTTCATGATCTTTGTCGTTGAATAGTTAATTATTCCACAAGCAAGGTGAGTTCGACGGGGCGACACAATTTCTCCAAAGCGTTTCACAGCAGTGTTCGAAGACATCTACAACAGATGAGTTGGGCTAATAGAGGCATACATACAGATGTTGACAGGCTCACCACATCTGAGTTGGGCAGATGGAGGCATACATACCGATGGGAAAAGGCTCACCACATCTGAGCTAGGCAGATAGAGGCATATCTACATGTATGAAAAGGCTCACCACATCTGATTTGAACAGATAGAGGCATACATACAGATGGGAAAAAGCTCACCAAACTTTGCTTTGCGGACGAGATTGTGATCATCAGCCCCACCACCGAGGAGGCCCAACACTCCCTGAACGAACTGGATGTGGTCGGTAGAGGTGTCGGACTACGGTTGAACAAAAAGAAAACGCAATATTTCCGAAACCCATAATATCGAAAATGCGAGATTAAGCTTCGAAATGAGCCGGGCGAAGATGTCAGCGCCTAAATATATTTGGGAAAGGAAACAGATGTCGCCCACACACTAGACCGGGAAATCTTCAGACGAAGAGCTGCAGCCTGATCTAGCTTAAATACCATAAAGCATATACTCCTACGAAAAACTGCAGCCTGATCTAGCTTAAATACCATAAAGCATATACTCCTACGAAGAGCTGCAGCCTGATCTAGCTTAAATACCATAAAGCATATACTCCTACGAAGAGCTGCAGCCTGATCTAGCTTAAATGCCATAAAGCATATACTCCTACGAAGAGCTGCAGCCTGATCTAGCTTAAATACCATAAAGCCTAAACTCCTACAGTTGAAGGACACCGTAGCAAGAGTACACCTTATCAATTCTGCGGTCATACCAGCCATGGTCTGCGGATGTGAGGTTTGGAATATACGCAACGCGGATGCAGAGAAACTACAAGTTTACCCATATACTTTGGATCTCGATCAGAGATCGAACGCACACAATGCTGAAATCAGAGAATGAACTCTATTTCGAGACGTCGTGAAGGCTGCGTTGTCTCGCAAATACCACTGGATGGCCGCCGGTGCGCATGCAGATAACAGATGCACACTCTGAACGGATGAGACGTGTTAAACCAAACCGAGCAGAGAAGCGTCTTCCACAGTGTGTCCAAGGAAAATCAGGACTGTTTGGATCATCGTATGGTGTGGAGTGTCTCCAGTATCTGTATCAGTATCTCCAATGTCTGTATTTCCTGCTTGAATCTGCCCTTCCTCTTTAAACGATCTATAACTTTATGTTCCCATTATTCCAAATTGATGCCCGCTTCATTCATATCCCGCCTGCATATATCTTTGTGGTCAGCCTCGAGACTTTTCCCCAACTGTTTTTCCCCATAGAGACGATCCTTTGGTATTCTGTTATCCTTCATCCCCTGCGTCTATCCCAGCCATCGGAGCCTTCCAAGACTAAGCACGAAAAAGGCCGCGACTATGCCTGTTCTCTGCGATGACTTTGCGCTCGTGATCTTGGCCTACCACACAATTCCCAGATAAGTGATACGTGCCTGAGGGAATACCCGGATTTAAAGATTTAGAACTCCCGGGGACGTAGTTGTTGGATCCAGAGGTGCAAATATCGAAGTCAAGCTGTTAACTAACGATACAACGCATTCCGTTCTCCGGACTGCATCATGTTACTTGCAAAGGCATGTTCAGGTCTTGGTATCGGGATATTGAGAACGGACGTTGAAAAAGAAAAGAAGAAGAAGAAGAAGAAGAATAAGAAGATGAGAAGAAAATGAAGAAAGAGAAGAAAAAGAAGAGGAAGAAGACAAAAGCAAAAGAAGAAGAAGAAGATATTTAGAGAGAAATTTAGATAAAAAATTTAGAAAGAGATTTAGAGATAGATTTAGAGAGAGATTAGTATATACATTTAAAAAGAGATTTAGAGAGATATTTAGAGGGAGATTTCGAGAGATATTTAGAGATATTTAGAAAAAAGATTTACAGAGAGACGTACAGAGATTTAGATTTTGAGAGGTATCTGAAATTTCATGTCAGCTTAATCTTGATGCTGTTGACCCTAATTCTGACTGGACGTGGCGATCCAAGAACTTGCACAGGCTCAGCCACATACGTGTTCTTCTCTGACGATCGTCATCAATTCGCCCTAGAGAACAGATTGATCCCCAGCAGTGCTTGCCTTCAACCACAGGGCATTAATATTTTCCATACCTTCCCATAAAATCTCAAACTGGCCCCGATCTACTTGCGTTCTCCGCCTCTGGCAACCAAGATCATTATTGCAACCATATAAAAACCATTACAAACAACAGAGGCGCTGACTAGGCTGAAACCTGTATAGCGATACAAGCACCTCGCCCTCGGCATAAAAGTCAGACTACTGCGCTCTTTGGTGCTGTCAATATTCCTGTACGCCTGCGAGACCTGAACCATTACAGCAGATATCCAGGGCAGAATACATGCAATGGAAATGCGGTGCTATAAAAAACTCCTAAATGTTACATATAAAGATCGTGTCACGAACGTAGACATCCGTCAGAGAGTTGAAGACGCTATTGGTCCTTTTGAAGATCTGTTCACAACTATCAAAAGACGAAAGATGGCCTGGTGCGGGCACGTCGCGAGGTCCAACGGAATCCCCAACTCGATACTCTTTGGATCCGTACCGGGGCAGAGAGGGCGAGGACGTCCAAGGAAGAGATGGGTGGACAACATCACTGAGTGGTCAGGCCTTAGTCCCGGTGAGATACGTCAGGCGGCGACAGACAGAGAGAGAGCTGGCGTGGGATTTTCATGTCTTCATGTGTGCCCCAACGACCTGATGGGTTACGGTATGAACTGAACTGAACTGATAATCATATGTGCATAACTCGTAAGGGGATCTTCTGCATCCTTTGTCTGCTTCTTTTTCTTCTTCTGCTGCTGTTGCTGCCTTTGTCATGAAAAGGACATTGTAGTGTTGTGTCGTAGTTTACAGCAAAGCTACGATATCTGCACCTTTCGACCGGCACATCTGATTTCAGTTGCCTTTTTTCTGCGATACCTATCGCTTAGGCAGAATACACTAGTGCATCCTGTTGTCAGGACTGCCCCTTGGAGCCATTATTGCCTGACCCTGATGCAAACAGTCAGCTATAAGTCTATGGCTGCTGTCAGTTCATCCACAGTTGCATCTTCGGCCCTAAAGAAGAGAAAGACATAGCGACTTGAAATACATTGCCTTGATCGAGAAATCGGCCATATTTTTAGTGAACATTTCAGCTCGATGGGTCATTCGGTTCTCAAGTTACAGCGTATTCAGACGACATATACACAATCCTTCATACATTTTGATCTTGATGGCCTATTCCTCGGCGTAGCAACTGATCCGAACTTCGTCTCCAGTGGACCTTGTCTTGGGCCACGTAAGTCCAGGGGACGGTAAGCCCAGTGGCGTCTCCGATGCTGTGGTGTACAGCAAGGGAGTCTGGCCAACGCATTGGAGGTGTTTCCCGCGGTCTCTTTTTACCTCGGGAGTACTATATTGCTGTCCTTGTGCTCCATCGACCATCGTACGTCACAACATATGACCTGTCCATCTATGTGTCGCCTTGTTTGCATAGATTACAGCCTCTTTCACCAGAGACAATCGTACTGTGTCATAGATTGTGCATACGTTAGTTCCAGAGAATGATTCATAATGTAGTATGATATATAAAGATAAGATGCCGCCGTAACCGGCTGTTGGTCTACATTGCTCTGCTGTTTTAGTTTTTATGGATGCCGAAGACCATGTATTTCCCTGGAATTCACACTAGTCGACGACTTACACTTGTATTCACGGAAACGTGTTTTTTTCATTTGGGTTGGTTAGTTCGTTCGTTTTTTTCGATTATCCTGGAATAGACATTGGTTATATAAAATACACTACGGTTAAACATGTGTTGTATTTCACTGTCTAGTTTACGGGATTAAACTTCATGAGATTGGCGCCCGTTGTCCGAGCTGTAAACAGTGTCGGTTTTGTTGTGTCATATTTAGAAACGACTACAATGGACTAGAACATAGCCGTGGGGAGAGATGCTCAACTCACTCACACGCTGAGTGATGTCCCTACAAACTCTTGCGGTTATGGGAAAGGCACAACACACAACGTCAGATGTAACCCCCCCCCCCCCCACCCCCCCTCCTCCTCTTCCTTCATTGCCTTGTGGGATACCTGTTTATAGGAAAGGCTTCAGGAGTACACCCTGAGGAAACATCTGCACCCTGTGCTATATCCAGTCGTCTCGATAAAATGTTCCCTATGGTCAAATGTAACTCAGGACAGGAGAATGAGGTTGACAAAAGAATCAGGTCAGGTCCTTCTGTAACCAGTGAGGTCGTTGGGGCACACATGAAGACATCCTCACAACTCCACGCCATCCCTCTCTGTCAGCGGCCGCTGTCTGTGTCTCGTCTGGTCGGAGATTGGTCCATTTTGTATGTTGTCCTCCCACCTCTTTTTGGGACGGCCTCTTCGTCGTCTGTCCTGCACCTTTCCGTGCAGGATCGTATTTGCAAGACCATTTGATCTCGATATGTGACCGTACCAAGCGAGTTTCCTTCTTTTGACAATTGCCAAGAGGTCTTCAAACGGCCTTATTGCTGTTGTAATTCTATCTCGTATTTCCTCATTTGTAACTCGATCTTTGTATGTGACGTTTAAAAATCTTCGGAAGCATCTCATCTCTAAGTCCTGTATCCTTCGTTGAAGGTCAGCTGTAAATGCCCATGTCTCACAGATATAGATGAATTTTGACAGGACCAGTGTACGCATTAATCTGATTTTCGTGCATAGTGCTAACCGTTTATCCTTCCAGATTTTGGTAATCCGTGCAAGCGTCGCTATTGTCTGTTCTGAAATAGACCAAACTCCAAACAAACCACATGTCATTCCATAAATCATTATAACAACGTTAGCATTCACATTGTAGAATACTCTCACTTTATCCAAGCATTAGTCCGAAATCCTTCACCCCTTCAGTACAATCAGAACATTATGTCTATTTACTGTATCTAACGCCTTCTTTCGGTCAATAAAAGAATGTTGAAATGTTTGCACAACTCGATCGTACTTTGACATAATTGTCTTAAAGTGAATAATGCATGAGTGCATCCCATCCCTTGAGGAAACCAAACTGAGCGACGCTAAGTTGATGTTGAACATTCGGCTGTACTTTTTTTTCAAAAGTCTTCGCGTTATTTTCTCAGCATGACTCAAACAGTTTGTCCATCACAAGTGATGAAGACCACTCTCTTTGTTCAGCCGTGTGGACAGTCGTATCTCTTGCTTTGTCCGCTGAAATGGGTGACTTGCGCGGAGATTTGGATTAAAGTGAAGAAGAAACTGCGCCTTTTGTCAACCTCACTCACAGAGCCTAAGCTGCCTTTTGCCAGTGGCAAGACATTCATCGAGACGACTGGAGATAGCATAGGATGCAGATTTTGCCTCAGGGTTACCACCGAAGCCTTTCCGTAAACATGTAACCTGCATGGTAGAAAGGTGGGAAGGCATCTAACGCAATTTGTCGTGCCTTTTCGATAACCACAAGAGGTCGTATGGACAACACTCAGCGTGTGAGTGAGTCTGGCATCTCTCCTCAGCTGTATTCAGTTCATCATAGTAGCATTTAAAATTCCTACACGTCATATTCGTGAAGGTGAACCGGCAGAACTAATCCGTGAGATACGACACAGGTATAGCTAGTTTAAGCGTAGCGCCATTCAGCCGGCGTCCAGACCAGGAAAAACGGATGGAAGAAATCACAAAAAAAGAACGAAATAACAAGTCCAGACGGAAAACAACTCCACGTATCCGTGAACACAAGTGTAAGTCGTCGACTAGTGTGAATTCCAGGCAAATCCGTGATCTGGTGGCATCCATAATGATCCAAAACAGTAGAGAAATGTAGACTCGCAGCCAGTTACGGCGCCATCTTTGCAAGATTTTTCATGACTCAGACAATTGCAAACAATTAACCGTTAACCTACAAAGGGCATTTTTTTTGTTTTGTTGTTATCGAGTTAGGGGAGTGTATGTACCTGTGTAGTGTCTTTACTGGCAACAGTAGATTGGAAAGAGGGAGCATCATCTTGTAGCATATCCTCCGCAGAAAGTGGCTCCCATCACATCCTGTCTGAAGGAAACTTAATCTCTTACCAAATCCCTAGCTGCTCTAGAGTCATGTCCAAGCATTCCTTGACATCTTGGAGCCATCCCTTTCTTGATCTTCCTCTGCTTCTCTTGCTTGTCCGGATACCTTCTATTACCGTTCTCTCAAAACCGTTTTGTCTTTTGATGTGGCCAAAGTATTTCAATTATATGTTTATGGTAACATTTATGAACTAGTAGTCCTCTATGCACAAACATAATTAGACAGACGTATGAGAGTATGCAATGTACAGTTATACACGAACGGCAACTTACAAAGCCATTCACAATTAAATCAGGGGTACGACAGGGTTGCCTTCTGTCGCCTTTCCTGTTCATCCTGGCAGTGGACTGGATTATGATAGTAGCAACAAATGAGAGAAATGGAATCCAGTGGACCTTGAATGACCAGCTGGATGACCTGGATTTTGCGGATGATATAGCCCTCCTGTCCCACAGCCAAAGCCAAATGAAGAGGAAACTGGATAGACTCGATTTTACCTCTAAACAAGTCGGTTTGAAGATACATGAGGAAAAGACAAAAATAATGTGGGTATATGCAGCAAACACAAAACCAATCAGGCTGAGAGGAACGCCACTGGAAGAGATAGAGGTATTTACATACCTAGAAAGTATCTTCAACAACGAAGAAGGGACAGGCGAGGATACAATAAAGCAAGAGCTGCATTCGGAAAGAGAAGGAAGACAAAAATAAGGATTTTCAATTCAAATGTGATGCCAGTCCTGCTGTATGGAGTGGAAACCTGGAGCATGGCCAAAGGGAATGACAGGAGACTGCAGGGTTTAGTCAACAGATACCTGAGAAAGATTCTTGGTATCAAATGGTTTGACTTAGTTACAAACGACAGACTGTGGGAGAGAACGGGGCAAGGTCAATTGAAACAGGAAATCTTAGAAAGAAAGTAGAGATGGATGGGTCATACATTAAGAAAGCACCAGGCCAGCATCACCAGATAATCCCTGTCATGGAACCCCCAGGGAAGGAGAGGCATAGGCCGAGCAAGGAATACATGGAGATATGTAGGCAGAAGTAAGGAAAACAGGAAAAAGCTGGAAGGAAGTGGAAAAGATGGCACAGGACAGAGCTGCTTGAGGTGGGTTGGTTGATGGATTATGCACCCCGAGGTGATGGCAGGCGTAAGAGGTGTTCAGTGATGATGGCAGAGTGGACAGAGATCTCACACATAGAAGTTAGAAGGCGAATAGTGTCCACTATCAAATTGCCCGGATTTTGAAACACCCCTGGCTGCTTCTTTCATCTAAGAGGAGGCTGATAAATGCATTGTGTATTCTTACATTGTACTACCAATGTCAATCTTGGTCCTTACAAAAAACACATAAGAGTAAGATCCAGAGCTGTGAGAGGCGCTGTGTGAGAAGTGAAGCACGGAAGACAATCCGTGATCGAATCCGCAACACTACGCTGAGGCAGACAGTGGGGATAAACCCAGTTAGTGCCTGCATTGACTTTCAACAAATCAAGTGGTTTGGTCATTAGGTCATCTTCTTTTTCTTCTTCTTCTTCTTCTTCTTCTTCTTCTTCTTCTTCTTCTTCTTCTGCGTTCGTTCTCAATCTCCCACTACCAAACCCTGAAATGGCTTAAGGAGCAGAATGTAGTCCAGAAAACAGAATGCGTTGTGTCGTAGTTTACAGCTTGACTGTGATATTTGCACCTTTCGGTCCAACACATCCGACTTCAGCAAGCATTTTTTTAGTACCGGGTTAGCATTCCCTCTTCGATCCCTTCTCCTTAGCTAGTCTGCCCAGCTGCATTCTGTTATCCAGGATCACCACGTGGAGGTGTAGAAGGGTCTTAGCAGCTCTGGTTCGCTGGCCCTGACACTAGCAGTCAGCTATGGGTCGCTGACCACTGCAGCTTATGCGCTGCTCAGCATCTTGATCCCGGTCATTAAGTCAGAATTCATTTTGACCAGCCTGCAGCGAGAGCACCATATGCAGGTTTACAAACCCACCAGCAAGAGGCAGACCACGACGTCGGAGGATCAAGGGTGTTTTTGACACTCTCAGGAAGTTACACCTAACGGCAGCACTGACCTCACACCTGGAAACAACACGAAATCTACGCATACCGCATCTCCAGAAAAATGGAGAGCAGACAACGCCGATGAAGACAGGAAGTAAAATAATATATAATGTGATGCAGAAATTGGAAGCGAAAGCAAGGAGCATCTGAAATCATGAGATGCTCAAAGACCGGGTGACTGTTATGAGAATTGATCGCCAACGCCACGTTGCATAAGGCTTAAGGAAAGATAATGACGCATAACTGGGTGTGGTTTAAGAGTGTTCTCCCCTCGAGGGATAATCTCTAGTTCTTTCTGCATTATGGAGATTTCATTTCTCCTTCCATTGTGTTTTTCTTTTCAGGCGAACTAGTTGCCCGGCTATATTCTATTCATTGACTTGTTTGAGCCCTGCGTTGTTGACATTGTTGTCAACTGGCTTAGGATTCGTGTTGACCTCCGTTGATTCTCTTTACATTCGATGACTCTCGGGTGTAGCACTGAGTGCTTTTGTATGTTCCTGCACTTTGTGTATAGTTCTGTGTTCACTCGACCATTGCATGGTTCCGATACTGTACCGAGAAAGCGTTCGTGCTGAGGGATCGATAGTGGATTCGTTCGAGATGTCGTTACAAAAGCTGCTGCACATTATTACAATATATATACACATACATTTACACAGACACATACATACACACACATACACACATACGCACACAGACACATACATACACACAGATACACACAGACGCACACAGACACACACATACACACAGACGCACACAGACGCACACATACACATACATATACACACAGACGCACACAGACACATACATACACACACATACACACAGACGCACACAGACACATACATACACACAGATACACACAGACGCACACAGACACACACAAGACACATTCAGACATACACATATACACAAATAGATACACACACACACACATATATATTCACACACAGATACACACACATATATATGCATACACACGAACAGATACACAAAAATATATACACACACATATATATGTATACACACACAGATACACACACATATATATGTATACACGCACAGATACACACACAGATACACACACACATATATATGTATGCACATACAGATACACACACAGATGCACACACATATATATGTATACACACACATATACGCACACAAATATATGTATACACACGCACATATACACAAACAGATATACACACACATATATATGTATACACATACAGATACACACAGACGCACACAGACACACACAAGACACATACAGACACACACATTCACACACAGATACACAAATAGATACACACACAGTTGCACACACAGATACACAAATAGATACACACACATATATATGTATACACACGAACAGATACACACAGATACACACACATATATATGTATACACACAGATACACACACATATACACACACATATACACACACATATATATGTATACACACACGCAGACACACACGCAGACACACACACAGACACACACACAGACACACACACAGACACACACACAGACACACACACAGACACACATACAGACACACACACAGACACACACACACAGATACACATATATATGTATACACACACGCAGACACACACATAGACACACACACAGACACACACCCAGACACACACACACAGACACACACACAGACACACACACATATATATGTTAGTTATCCATCACAACGTTAATGGCGACACCATTGGGCTGTTCTGTCTCGGTTATGTAACTTGCTGGTCATCAACCTCACTCGCTGGTCCCAATCTACCTTAGGACAGTGGCAAGACAAAACGACTAGAGGTAACTCAGGATGCAGGCACTCTGGTCCCAACTCCTCTGAGACCAGGGATGGCTTAAAACATGCGGGGCTCGAACCCACGTCATTTCCGTTCAACGCTTTGAAAGACAACTGCTTTACCTCTCGACCACTTCGACTCTATACACACACACACACACACTGAGACACACATATACCCACACACGAACACACAGATACACATTCACACGCACTCACTCATAGTAATACTGATCAAGGAACTTAGATTATTTGGGACCTTTGCAATTTAACACAAATGTTAAGTTGTAAAAAAGAGCCTCATCTTTACTACCAGTCTAGGATCTCATGGAGACGGAGGGGACTAACGTCTCGTCATGGAGGAGGAGGTAACGTATGGTTAGGAGGGAGGTTAGGGTATGGTCAGGAGGAGGGAGGCTAACGTATGGTCAGGAAGGAGGAGATTAACGTCTGGTCAGGCAAAACAAACTGATTATAAAATATTAGTCAGGGTTAAGTGAAACATTCTTAGACTATGTTAGTCAGGGGTAAGTGAAACATTCTTAGACTATGTTAGTCAGGGGTAAGTGAAACATTCTTAGACTATGTTAGTCAGGGGTAAGTGAAACATTCTTAGACTATGTTAGTCAGGGGTAAGTGAAACATTCTTAGACTATGTTAGTCACGGTTAAGAGAAACGTTCTTAGACTATGTTAGTCAGGGTTAAGTGAAACATTCTTAGACTATGTTAGTCAGGGTTAAGTGAAACATTCTTACACAATGTTAGTCACGGTTAAGAGAAACATTCTTAGACTATGTTAGTCAGGGTCAGGTGAAACATACTGATCAGACAATGTTAGGGTCAGGTGAAACATACTGATCAGACAATGTTAGTCAGGGTCAGGTGAAATATACTGATTAGAAATTGTTAGTCAGGGTCAGGTGAAACATACTGATCAGACAATGTTAGTCAGGGTCAGGTGAGACATACTGATCAGACTATGTTAGTCAGGGTCAGGTGAAACATACTGATCAGACTATGTTAGTCAGGGTCAGGTGAAACATATCGATCGGACATTGTTAGTCAGTGTCTGGTCAAATACACTGGCCAATACCCCCACACCACTCCCACGCTGTTCACCATGCAGTCTGTTTTCATGTCAGTCTGGCAAAAGATATGTGGGATCATCGTGATCCATCTAGTAATGAGCGACACCCATATGAACCCAAGCATAGCACACCACTTGGAGAACCCCGGTCCACAATCGTAAGCTCGCTCGAGATTTGCGGAAACATACTCCAACCTCTGAACCCCCGATTCAAAGCCAACAGAAGAGTCCTCTTACTCTATGTGAACATTTAACATGGGACCACATTAAGTGTACACCAGTCACTATTTCCACTGCATAACTAATTTTGGTACGAACCCCAAAAGCCTGCCTGTTCGACTGGTTGCGATTTTTTGAGAGGGGTACGGACTCTGGCAAGGATGCGTTTTTGTAAGTGGCAGGGAAGAGAGTAATTGTACGATAGTTTCCTTGATCCTCTGTGTCTCCCTTCTTGTGCAAGGGTGTTGTTCTCGAGTCGTGCCAGGCGGTATGTGTTGTCCTTGAGTTGTGCCAGACGGCAGGTGTTGTCCTTGAGTTGTGCTAGACGGCAGGTGTTGCCCTCGAGTTGTGCCAGGCGGTAGGTGTTGTCCTTGAGTTGTGCTAGACGGCAGGTGTTGTCCTTGAGTTGTGCCAGACGGCAGGTGTTGTCCTTGAGTTGTGCTAGACGGCAGGTGTTGTCCTTGAGTTGTGCTAGACGGCAGGTGTTGTCCTTGAGTCGTGCCAGACGGCAGATGTTGTCCTTGAGTTGTGCTAGACGGCAGGTGTTGTCCTTGAGTCGTGCCAGGCGGCAGGTGTTGCCCTCGAGTCGTGCCAGGCGGTAGGTGTTGTCCTTGAGTTGTGCCAGACGGCAGGTGTTGTCCTTGAGTTGTGCTAGACGGCAGGTATTGCCCTCGAGTTATGCCAGGCTGCAGGTGGTACCCTCGAGTTATGACAGGTGTTACCCTCGAGTTGTGCAAGGTGGCAGGTGTTACCCTTGAGTTGTCCCAGGCAACAGGTGTTCATCCCCAATGAAGATAACGTATAAAACATTGGGCTATGGCTAGGTAAAGGGGTTGACCCAAGGGACGGATGACGTCCGCATTGAGGCCATCTTCACCTAGTGATTTTCCAGATGGTATTGACTCAACAGCCTGACGAATGTCTGATAGCAGAAAGTATGGAAGAGAGGATAGAGTAGATTAGCGGGCAATTGGAGGGGGTTCTGGTGATCTGCGATATGCTATGGTACTGAGACGTGGACACTAATAAAATCACTAGAGGGCAAATTGAGAGTGATCCAGGCCTCTCTTGAGAAACGCTTGGTCGAAATCAGTATCCGGAACCAACGAATGCAAGGTCTCAACAATTCTGACATAAGAGGGTGGTTGTCTCTGGTAAAGATGGGTAATCCATGCAGACAAGGCGGAACATAGATGGGCAGGTCACATGTTGTGATGAAACGATGGTCGATGGAGCACAGCGACAGCAGTCTGGTACCCCCGAGGTAAGAGGTGACCGCGGGAAAGATCTCTAATGCGTTGGTCTGACTCCATTGCTGTAAGCTGCAACATCCGAGATGCCTCTAGAGGAGCACTTACCACGCACTGGACTTCGGTGGACCAAGACAGGGTCCACTGGAGGAAAGTTGGGACCGGCAGCTACGCTGAAGAACGGATCATCAAGATCAGGAAATATTTTTGGAGGTTATTCATAAATTCATTATAAAATTAGCCAGAGAAAGAAAGAAAATCACCAACATTACAAAAATAAAAACGGTAACATAAAAATAAATTTATTTGTTTAAATTTTCAAAATAGAAAACAAATAACCATTCTATGTCGTGTCGCTAATTGGCTACGCTACCAAAATGGTTGCTTAAGATAAGTAGCTATCTATCTGACAAGATGGCGTGCTTGTGCAATCCTGCAGACAAGATTAGCGTTTGACGAGGGAAAGTGTCCTCTAGGTGACAACTAATTATTTCTGTGGGAATTTGACTTTCAAAGTCTCTGGTACTGTTCTGAGATTACGCCCCCTTATGTCTGGCGTTGGCGTTTGAGTGGCAGATTGGTAGAGAGCATTCCTGTCGACGCAAAGGTACCAGATTTGTAATTTATATATGCGTTTGTTTAGAGCAGACGTGGTGAAGTTGTATTGTAGTTTACAGCAAGGCTGTGATGTCTGTTTCTTTTGAGGCGATAAATCCGATTTCAGCTAGATTCATTTTAGGACAGGTTTTGGCTTCTCACCGTGGTCCCTAGTTGCTTATACAGACTGCATAAGTGCAGCCTGTTTCCAGGGCCACCTCTTGGAGGTGAAGCAGGGGCTTTGCCAGATCTGGTTGAATTACCCTGACGCAAGAACCCAGCTATGAGCCGCACTGCGTCGGTCTTGGTGTGTGAAATTTAGACACGACTATAATGGACTGAAAACAGTCCGGAAAGGATACCAAACTCACTCACACGCTGTGTGATGTCCCTACGACCTTTTGCGGTTATGGGAAAGGCACGACACACAGCGTTAGATTTCATCATCATTACTTTGCGGGATATATGTTTACGAGAAAGGCTTTAGGAGTAAACCCTGATGAAAAATCTGGATCCTGTAAAATCTCCAGTTGTCTCGATAATATCTTGTCACTGGGTCGATTGTCAGTGATGAAGTATCAAAATGTGAGGTGTTGGCCAGAATAGCACAGACAATAGCGACGCTTGCACGGCTTAACAAAATCTGGCAAGATAAACGGTTAGCACTATGCACGAAAATCAGATTAATACGTACACTGGTGCTGTCAATATTCCTCTATGCTTGTGAGAGATGGACAGTTACAGCTGACCTTCATCGAAGGATACAGGCCTTGGAGATGAGATGTTTTCGAAAACTTTTAAAGGTCACGTACAAAGATCGAGTTACAAATGATGAAATACGAGATAGAATTATACCAGCAATATGGCCTTTTGAAGACCTTTTGGCAACTGTCAAAAGAAGAAAACTCGCTTGGTACGGTCACATATCGAGATCAAATGGTCTTAAAAATACAATCCTCCACGGAAAAGTGCAAGGCAGACGACGAAGAGGCCGTCCAAAAAAAGAGATGGGAGGACAACATAACAGAATAGACCAATCTCAGACCAGAAGAGGCACATGCAGCAGCATCTGACAGAGAAGGGTGGCGTGGCGTTGTGAGGATGTCTTCATGTGTGCCCAAACGACCTCACCGGTTACAGGATGACCTGACCTGACCTAACTAGCCAATGGTAGCTCAGGACCAGAGAGTGAGGTTGACAAAAGGCGCAGTTTCTTCCTCATGAAAAGCCGGGGTTGATTACAATAATGTCTTTGCACTTCATCCCCGACTGTCAGTTATTGGACTTCTGAACATTGAAGGCTGGTTTCAAGGGAGCGATACCCAAGCTTACCCACCTAATAATAGTAGTTGCCCGTCGCAAGTGAAGATGCCGATATGAGACTTGTGCCGCGAAATGTGTTCTCTTAGGGTTGTAAACCATTCCTGGAACGGCATTCTCTACCACATCCAGGAGGCACATGTGGGAGCCGGCGGTCCTACATACGTATGTGCTATGCTTTGCTTCATCTGCGTGGCTCTAGCTACTACGGGGATCTCATCGCATCCACACCTCGTTAGTCAGGCTGCCTTAAAAACAACCTGTTTCCAGGGAACACTCGTGGAAGATAGATTGTGGTCTTGATCAGTGTTTTGTACCTGCACCTGATGCAACGTCCTTGTCGGTGACTAGATTTAGCGTCTCAGTTGCCCAGATATGCTAATGTAAAATGTTATTGAATTACGTTGATTGGTTTATAAGTTATAGCAGTGGTGCACCCTGTATATATATATATATATATATATGTACACAGATGTAGGCGGGGTTATTTTATCAATCGACAAATGTTCATGTAGAATATATTTTAGGATACGACCATCTTCCTTGATATGAACATGTCCTAGCCTTTGTATTCTTCACTGCATAAGACGATCTGTTTCTAAGAATCAACGTTACTGCACTCTGGGCATACCCATAAATGCTCAGTAACTTTCAGCAAATGGTGTTGCGTATAGATTTTGATGGTCTCTTTAGCTCGCTGGTTGTACACTCTCTTGCTCTTTCCTCTTATGCGCCCAACTCCGCTCAAACCTCGATTAATACAAAACTTTGCAGTTTGTGGATTGTTGCTTCATCTATTGCGGTGTCATCATCTAGCAGGTGGTCATTGATTGATTTCAAAATGTCACTTCTATCCATCACTAATGTGCCCATGACGGGCGCTTGTGAAGCTAAGATGGCAGCTCTTTCATTGCCCTGAACCCCGGCATGATCAAGACAGCAGATCCATGACAATCCCTGGAGGTCTGAGGCCTCAACAGCTGCTATCCACTCATACCTAAGCCAAACCCTTCTGTACCTTCTGAATTACAGCTTGTGTGTATATCATGATGACTGTCCTTGTTAAAGAAGTCTCAGATATCAATTTCTGTGCTGATGTCGCTGCTTCCATCTCCATTCTCAAACTAGAAGTTCTTAACATAGATGACCTACTGCACTCGGCAACGACCTGCCCTCTCCCTCTATCAGAGAAGCCCCAGCCTGATGTCCCGTTGAACCGCACTGATCCATCGATGTATACTTAAGAAGAGTGAACATGTTTGTGAGACAAGTTCGAGAATACATATCAACATAACATCTAAACACATCTACTGCATGTATATCGAGTACACATCCAATATCCAGCACCACATTTCAATCCTATTCGATATCCACGCTCTAATATTCCTCCATCTTTATCTAAAATCAATATATATTAATTTTTCTGTCCGACACAATGTCTTGGCGTTGCCTGCCCAGCTCTCCAACAGATTACGCCTGATTTCGTGTATACATTTCAACAGCATTAGTGTCACAGCTCAACCAGACACTAGGGACGTAATACATCCCCCAGCGTGGTTATCGTTCATGGGTCACTGCTCAGCCAGAATTACTTTAACGTTCCTCTGTTGTGTTATCCATTACTCATTGGGCCATTCTCCTTTGGTCTGCGTGCGTGAATCTCTCTATGTGAGGGATATATATTTCATTCTTTGTATTGCTTTCTTTATAATCTCATTCCTTCTCACTGACTTTCTCTTTCTCGTCTTCTCTTTCCCGCTATCTGTGAATTTCTGTCACTATTTGTCTGTTATTTTCTGGCATTCTCTGTTAGTCTTTGTCAACATTGGTCTTTTGCTCTCTCTCTCTCCTTCTCTCTCTCCTTCTCTCTCTCTCTCGTTTTCTGACATTCTCTGTCATTTTTTGTCAACAATGGCTTTCGCTGTCTCTCTCACTCTCTGTTTATCTCTCAGTATATCTGTTCCTCTCTCTCACTATGTTGATCTTTCTTTATCTTTGTTCCTCTCTCTCTCTCTGTGTTGATCTCTCTTTATCGCTTTTCGTCTCTCTCTTTCTCTCTGTTGATCTATCTTTATATATGTTCCTCTCTCTCCCTCTATGTTGATCTCTCTTTATCGCTTTTCGTCTCTCTCTTTCTCTCTGTTGATCTATCTGTATCTCTGTTCCTCTCTCTCTCTCTGTTGATCACTCTTTATCTATGTTCCCCCTTTTCACCCTCTGTTGATTTCTCTTTATCTCTGTTCCCCTCTCTCACCCTCTGTTGATCTCTCTTTATCTCTGTTTCCTTCTCACCCTCTGTTGATCTCTCTTTATCTCTGTTCCTCTCTCTCACTCTATGTTGATCTCTCTGTATCTCTGATCCTCTCCCTCACATTCTGTTGATCTCTCTTTATCTCTTTTCCTCTCTCTCTCTCTCTTTTCACCCTCTGTTGATCTCTCTTTATCTCTGTTCCCCTCTCTCACCCTCTGTTGATCTCTCTTTATCTCTGTTCCTCTCTCTCACTCTTTGTTGATCTCTCTTTATATCTGTTCCTCTCTCTCTCTCTATGTTGATCTCTCTTTATCTCTGTTCCCCTATCTCACCCTCTGTTGATCTCTCTTTATCTCTGTTCCCCTCTCTCACCCTCTGTTGATCTCTCTTTATCTCTGTTCCCCTCTCTCACCCTCTGTTGATCTCTCTTTATCTCTGTTCCCCTCTCTCACCCTCTGTTGATCTCTCTTTATCTCTGTTCCTCTCTCTCACTCTCTGTAACGTTTTGTCAAACTCTCTTGCTGCTCTCAATCACTGTCTGTCCCTTTCTCTCTCCTGTCAATCTCTGGACCGTTAATTCACCGATGAATGTCTGAAGGTTTCCCTCCTTCTCTGCCCAACCAACGGATACCAGAACGCTTCTGCTCTTTGGTGCATGCCAGTAGTGAGGCGGCCATCATTTAACTGCAATTATGACGTCATGTTGTTCGTCTGCTTTTCGACACTCTGTTTATCCTTAGCAACCATATTAACACATTACGATACAAAGGCTCGGTTTTTATAATGTATATCCCACTTTACCCAAGACACCTCCCAGTGGAGTTCAAGATACCGCTGATAAATATCATTTTTATTCAATGTTTATGCAAAATCTGCTTCCAGTGTCAGACATGGATTCTCACCAAAGCACAAGAAAAAAAAATCATGGTATACTAAATCTGGTGTTTGAGAAAGGCTGTCGGGGTCACAAGATGGACAGAGTAGGGAATGAAGTAATCAGCCACAGGGTTGTTGCTACCGCGAGCATGGATTACGTGGAAACGAAGAGTATAAAATGTTTTGGATACCTGACAAGAATGCAACCTTTAGTTAACAGCAGTGCGGATCTACAACGCCAGACAAGGGGGGGGGGGGGGGGGGGGGGGGGGAGCTTTGCAGGGCTAGACGAAGACCAAGATAACGATGGATAGACGGTGTAAATAAGACTTGGAAGAAACACGGAATAGCAACAACATTGGAGGCATATCAGGAACAGGAGAGAAAACTAAATTCCCCCCCCCCCACGCCGCCTACCAACGCATGTGTAGAGAAGAAGAAGAAGAAGATGATGATGATGATGGTGGTGATGATGGTGGTGATGGTGATGATGATGGTGGTGATGGTGATGGTGGTGATGATGGTGGTGGTGATGGTGATGATGGTGATGGTGATGTTGGTGATGATGGTGATGATGATGTTGGTGATGATGTTGGTAATGGTGATGGTGATGATGATGATGATGATGGTGATGGTGATGATGGTGATGTGATGATGATGATGTTGGTGATGGTGATGATGGTGATGATGATGATGTTGGTGATGGTGATGATGATGGTGATGGTGATGATGGTGATGATGTTGGTGATGATGATGATGATGTTGGTGATGGTGATGATGATGGTGATGATGGTGATGATGATGATGATGGTGATGATGATGATGTTGGTGATGGTGATGATGGTGATTGTGATGTTGGTGATGATGATGGTGATGTTGGTGATGTTGGTGATGATGATGGTGATGATAGTGGTGTAAATGATGTTGGTGATGGTGATGATGATGATGATGATGATGATGAGATTGGAAGACGCG